>JAUTXW010004381.1:0-600000 GCA_030620095.1 Kuschelorhynchus macadamiae
ATCATTTTATGGAATTGCATACATTCAGTCAACTGCAAGTAATAATATTTTCGTCAAGTTTTGATTATTAATTGACTGCTTAAAAAAGATGTACACATTTTTTTTTATTTGCACATGTAATATCTGTGGCAAATTTTGCTACTGTTTATTTCACATAACTAACATATTTATTGTATATAGAAACAAAAACATTTACTAGAACTACATATTTAGAAAAATAGGAACAGTCTGTTAACTATTGAAATGCTTAAAGACAAGTGAAAAGAGTGAGAAAGAATTATTTTTAGAGACAATAAAATTAGAAGTAGTGTACAAAGATTTATACAAAATTTAAACAAAGTTTAATAAATTGTAATATTTTGGTTGCCTTATGTTTTAATTAAGTGCCTAATACAATGCACACGTCGTTTTAGTAAATTTATAGTCTGTTAAAGAAATTTTTGTGAAAGCAGATTTAAATGATCTAGTAATAGCGCAGTTAAAAATAATAGTGTTTACTAATAGTATTTTATATTGTGGTTTTCAATATTATTTCAGCAATTACTACATTACAATAGACAATAATAACATACCAGGCCCTTTTTTAATTTACATACATAACAAGTAAAACATATATTGATTTGTATTTGTATATAGCTTAAAAAATATACTTGTCTTTTTAGTCACCTAATAAGCTCCACACTTATTAACTGGGAGTTTTTTTATTCAAGTGAATGTAATAATAAAGGCTATATAACACTAATTTAGAATTATTCTAAAAATAAAACCTTAATAATATCCAAATGTTATAAATTTCGGTTAGCTGTATTTTTAACGGAATGTTTATATTCTGATTCTAGATATAAATACAAAAATATATAAAAAACAAACTAACATTCTATATTTTATTTTGTATTAGCTGCAAGTGAATTTAAAGTTATAGATGTAATGTTACAAGCATGTCTTAAATTGTACATCCTATTTTTACGGGTAATATTTTCATCCCAAATAATTTTATTCTTCAAATATTTACCGTGGAAACGATTGTTGAGAAAATTGTAACCATGGAAAATATCCATCGAATAGAATTATATGGAGATGAAAATATCAGCCCTTAGTATAATAGTTCCATAAACATATGAATAGTCCAGATTATAGGCAATATTTTTTAACGTTAAAACTAAATAATAAATTACGTTTTTGGAACTTCGTCAACTTCTATTTGAATTGTATTTACATTACAAAAATCTGGAAGTATCATCTGATACAATGATTTCGAACAAATTGCACATCTGAATATCTAACACTTCGTTTGTAATGAGTGTTTATATGTTCGTGAGAACCATTTCCAAGAGACAATTGATGTATGTAATTACAAAAATAACATAATGTATTTTTTTTATGTCTAATACCGTACGAACTATCACATAACTTTGAACAATACAAAATATTTTATCTATAAAATGTTCACGAAAAAATCGGTACTAACGCCTTTTTTGCCGTTGCATTTTCATCAGCTTGGTCAATTTCTAGATCTGAATCACGCGATTCAATGCCATTTGAAATAATCATTACATCTTGAAGCTCCAAACGTTCTCCTTCAGCAAGGTTGACGTTTATACAGTCATAAATGTTCACCACTTCCAATACTTTGTCCGATAAAATTTCGTTCACATTAGCCATGTTTACAGAGTTAAAATGTTCTTAAAATAAACTTTCACTTCACTAAGATTTAAGTTTTTAAATTTCATAAGGTAGCAATAATGCAAAGGAATGGTTTCAGAATTAAATAACAAAATGATAAAGCAATACTCTTTTCTACACAATGGACACGTTAAAAAGCTGTCCACGGTCCACTCGACTAAACAGTTAAGGCAAAATTTATGATTACAAGAATTAGGTCTGCATCTTTCTTCATTTTTTAGAGGTATATAGCAAATAGGACACTCATCGGAAATTTCTTCTGTCACTTTATTTTCTTTTTTATTTCTTTTTGATTTTACTTGCTTTAAAACTCTTCGAGAGCCCCTTTTTCTTTTAGACATTTGACAAGTTTTAGAAATGTTTGTTACTTTACATTTACAACTTTAAATTGAAGCAGCAAAATCGTATTTAAAGAAATAACCTATGGCGACAAGGCTAAGTTAACTCACTCGAATAGTTTTCAATATTAGAGAGGAGGAGGAACAGATATAATTTTAAAATGACAGGGAGGAGGAGGAGTAGATGCCTAATGAGGAGGAGGAGGCGCTTCTCTTCTTAAATAACTACTCCTGTATATTTACTTCAATGGCCGATACAGTTTGATAGCCTTACCAGATATATTTATATTCAGTTTGATCACAGTTTGGCAAATTAGTTTTCACATTAATTTTTCATCAATATTAGTTATTTTAATATATTTAAATATGCAAGCCTCGTTTTTAATTTTAGGCTTTTTTAAATTGGCTTGCGAATCCTGAAGATTTGCTACGCCAATGACTACAGATTTTTTTTGATGTCAAGATATTTACATAAGCTGTTTTGATTTCCGACTTAATTATTACAATGACAATTTAAAACTTATCTTCGCCAGATATTAACTCAGTCCATTTTTACGACAAATTTAAAAGCTTTCTTAAGCTACTGGAAAACTAATTATTGTTTACCAACACACAGACACCCATATCGACACATTTGTTTCTAAAAAAACGTTTTTTTATGTTCTAAGGAACAAGAATATTTTCATATGCGGGATAATAGGAACATAATTTCTCTGTAGGTAATGAGGGGAAATCGTTAAAATTCTATTTAGTTTTAAATTACACATGACAACTTTAAAATAAGTAATGGGTCCTCGTCCAACATGACGGTGTAGATAATTATAAATTTATATGAGAGTTCATTTAGACTTTTAAAGCTTATAAACCTAGAATGAACTCCTAATAATAATTATATAGTGACTGGCCTATCAGAATAAAACTAAAACTCCAAAACATTAATAAAACAAAAACAAAAATTCAACCGTTGAACCTTAACTTAATAATCTCCAGTTTTCAAATAGTTGGGCCAACAAATTCAGCGCTTCGCAGCGTTATCGTCTTGGTAATTTCAAATATTATTACTCGAGATGTAATCAAAAAATAGTAATTTTAATTGTTATTAACAGATTTACATCAGAGACAGGTTAAGGGCACATTGATATTCAGTTCTTTTTAAGGTAAACGTATTGTATTTAATAAAATAATAAAAAAATAATTACTTAATTTTTAAGAAATCGTACTTTTGATAGAGGAATATGAAAACTGTTCCCCTCTTCTCCTCATTCTTCCTAGGCAGAACTTTACCTATCCTTTGTTTTGTCGTGAGAAACATAATGAAAATAAAAAAACAATAACTAGTGGTATACTGTGGATAGAAAGGTTTAATAAAAAAAAATCAAAATAGGGCTGGTTAGTTTAGTTCCAATAATCAGGAAAGTTGCTACCGCAAAAAATTAAGTTTATCGACTCTAATCGGCTTTTGCCTTTATTCACTGCGGGCTAGAAATATTAGTTGATGTCAAAGGATTAATATTTTCAAAAGGCTTTCCGGAATACTGCAGTTTAAGAAGTCATTCTCGTTCAGCGTGAAAGCAGGTTGGTGGAGCAACTTTTTCGACCCATCACAGGCTGAAAGGATTTTATTCTCGAACTGCAAAGCTTGGCGTTATGTAGTTACCTTTATAAGCTGTTAAGTTATTCTATTAAAAGCTAGCTAGGAAATTATATTAAATTAAATGCGTCTAGTGCCTTGACCTTAAGAGATTAATTACAACGCGTTTTAGAGGACAGTCTAGAAACTTTTAAGCGTTCTTTTGCAAGCAGTTTGTTGTACTTTCGTAAAAACGAAACGATGCAATTTTTTTACTTTACCTAGGTAGGAAAATTTACTTATCAAATTTTTAAAATCCTTTCAAAAGGGCGACATGAACTTTAAAAAGGGAAATTCTGCTGAGTAACGCATCATATAAAGTAAATATTGTTTTATGCTTTTGAAGAAAAAGAATCAATCAAGATAGGTTACAGATTTAGCAATAGAGTTAATGTAGATTGTAGCAATATTCGAATTACTTGATGGTTATCATGCGGAATTTTAAAACTCAAATCCCCGTATTTACTAAAAAGGTTTAAGAGTTAGACCAGGTCTAGTTGCTATTGCACTTAAAACTCCTATTTCGCCAGTTATGTTTCGCTTATGTTGTCATTTTGTAATTGTGATATTTAGAAAAATAAGTTGGTCAAATGTTAAAAATTTAATCATAAACCTATAACTCTCAGGTTGAACCCGGTCTAAATTTAAACTTCTTTAGTGAATACGGGTGAAAATGACACACTTTTAAAATAATTAATCGTAAAAGCAAAAGTTAAGAGTCTTCGTTTTTTTTTAAAGGTCTCTCTCAGTCTGTACACTCTATTTCTCAAGATTACTGTACCTTTTTACTTCCCTCATAAAAGGGGAGTATTGTAATCGTGAAAAAATCATACTTCCAGATTTTGTCAGATGTTTACGTTTCAGATCCCTAGACGAAAAACATGTTTTCTCGAGTCCGTCGGTCTGTCTGTCTGTCTGTCGTCGGTCTGCCTGTTCGCGGCATAGCTAAAAACTACCTACCCGATTAACTTTAAATTTTAGTCAAAAATTAAAGTTCATATGGGGATGACCTGGTAACATTTTGGTAAAAATCCAAAACAAAATGACGGCCTAGTGAAATGTTAAAAAAATTATTACTAAGAAAGTGTTCATCCAATTTATCTCAAATTTTGCACAAAAATCAAGTATTATGACGGAATCAACTGGTAAAATTTTGGTATAAATCCAAGATGGCATAACAAAAGGGCAGCTTAATAAAATATTTAAAAATTCAGCCTGAAAAAACTACTTAATGAACTGATTTCAAATTTTGTGGCATAACAATTATTGTAGTATAGAGATGAACTAGTAAAAGTGTGGTACTAATTCAAGATGGCGGAACAAAATAGCTTAGTTTAGTTTTAAAAAATTACGAATTAGACAGGTCAGTTTATTGCCTGTGGGCAGGAAAGTTGCTAACGAGAAATTAGTCGGCTTTCGCCTTTATTCACTGCTGGCTAGAAATATTAGTGGATGTTAAAGGATTAATATTTTCAAAAGGCTATCCAGAATACTGCAGTTTGAGAAGAAATTCTCGTCAAGAGTGAAAGTAGGTTGGTGGAGCAACTCTTTCGACCCATCAAAGGCTGAAAGGATTTTATTCTCGAACTGCAAAGCCTAGTGTTATGTAGTTACCCATATAAGCTGTTAAGTTATTTTATTAAAAGTTATCTAGGAAATTATATTAAATTAAATGCGCCTTTACCTTAAAGGAGCATAATTAAAACGCATTTTAGAGGCCAATATAGAGACCTTTAGCTAGAATAGGGAAAGGACCCCGCACAATTCTTATGGGAAATGGCTTTCAGTCAAATTTCCCGAAAATTTGCTACGTTGCAGTTCTCGACATCTTAATCAAAAGCTTTCATAGGCGCAACTCAATTCTGTGGCTAGTTTTCAATATACAGGGCGTCAAAATTAGAATTTGACGATTCCATATTTTATAGAATTTTGTTTTATCTTTTTATTTCTAAACACTTAATACGTGTTCAAGTTCCAGTAAGTTGCTTAAAATATATGAGATTAGGGGTTACAATATATATTAGTAAAAAAAATCATACATGGTTTAACTGTTTTCTATATTGCGGTCACTTTTGTTACATATCAGACCTGAAGCACTAAAATTCCAATTTTTATTACAAAAAGCTCTATTAAGCTAAAACACACAGTCAGATTTGGCTAACTTTTTAATACATTTATTAAGATTAAGTAACCCAGCTAGCACTAAAGTAGCTATAACTGTTTCCGCTACTACCCTTTAAGAGTTTTTACGTATTAATTACTAATAAGCTTACTATATATCAATAAACACTTTGGGTTACACGTTTTTAAATATTGTATTTGTTACTGCGAGTAATGCTTTATAGTAATTTTCCATGTAAAGTTACTGTTTCTTATCTGTTTACTAAATTACAACTTTCAAGTATCGGTACCTGCCTGAACCTCGCAGAGACTACTCTATATCGTTCAAATGTACTCCTATAATGTATTACTATCAAGTGAAACGAGTCGTTATTCTTCTGTTGCAACTTTGAAGTAAGAATTGGAGTAATTATTTACTACAAATAAACTATTACCTCTTGTACTTGAGGTTCCGGAGATAGGTGGCGCTGGTACGAGATTCGGTCTACACTCACTTTGTAGGGACAGTGGGGACAATAGGGTAACCAATTTTTGGTTGGTTCGGCCATATTACTGCTAAAATCGTTTTGTTTACTGTTTGCTTACGTGGGTTTCTTATGAGGTTTGTTGTTTGGGTGTATTTTTTATTAGTTTTTGTGATTATTGAAGTGAATATTGATTCAAACAATAAGTTCTGAACCATTGGCCATACGGAGAAATGTGTTTGTCATTATAAAGTTTTTGTGATAAATTTGTAAATGACTACGACCGTAAATGTCTTAAGCTTAAGTTTATTCCAAGAAAAGTTATTAGATATTGCACATTATTATATTTGATTTTATTTTCCAGTAAAAGGCAATATTGAACTTCATTCAGCACCTTAATTTGAGGTAGAAGCTCTCAAAGATTAGCATAAATTCACTTGGCAGACAACTCTGATTAATCGCTCGCACAAATATCGTTATTTGTTAAAAATCAAAATGAAAAAGTAAGTTTGCGCTAGTTCGAATAGAGCTTATCAATGTAAAGGCGAGAAATTTAAATTTCGAATTTTTTTCTGGGGCATATTACTCCTTGTAGACTGAAATGAATAATACTTTCAATAATTACCTTTTAGCTGATCCAGTTTTCTTATATTAATGTGCTAAAGTAGATTAATTTAGTTAGATTTGAGAAAAACTAACGATGATATGTGTGCGCCTATTTAAACCTTTAGAAAATTAAAAATATCAGAACCTGGTTATGTCATACCTAAACAAAACCTAAAGCATTATTTTAAGGAAACGAAAAATAAATCCAAACAAAGGGTTATGGTTATGACAGAATTATAGAAGTGACTCAAGTACCGCAACTCTTCGCATGCTACGACACTACGCGCACAACGCGTTAACTTTTAAAGAACCGGCGGAATGTTTGCAAATCGGAACCGCTTGGTAATAATATATAGTATCGGATTAATGGGAACTTTGTAGATAACTAGTAGACTTCAAAGTAATTGGGTATAAGTGACAGTTGTGTATTTAAAGAAACCAAAACTATTAAAGAGTATGGGGGTAGTCGTAGATACTTGATGTTAAGTAATTTTCTCAGTAAAGAAGTGCAGCTAACTTAAAAGTAAAAGTCCAATAAGACGTCATTGTTTATTTTCATATTTACTATAAATATTTAGCTATTACGTTTATTTTCGTGAGCATAAAGATTAAAAATGCATACAAATTAAACATCATGTTAAAGAAAGAATCACTCTCTATAATAAGATATATAATGATAATTACTATTTAAACCAAAGTCCAAAATTACATTTCTGAGATTTAATTGGCCAATATATTTGACCAAAATCTATTGAAAATTAAGGAATTTTAAAGGCGCGTAATTTTTTTACGACTATTTTCAGCATATTCACCAGAGAAATTACCTGCGTTTTAATTTTAGGTCCTTAGCATAGCTAGAAAACTAAGTGAAACGCATGTATTCTACCTAAAGAACCAATAACATATTCTATACGCTCTTCACCATATTCCCAATTTGAGTATTTGTAATCGCCATAACGGTTTAGTTTGTATTAAAAGAACCATACATATTTTTAAAATGTATTAAATAAAGAGAGAGATGAGGAAGTAGCAAATAGGGTGAATTATTACTATTCGGTTACTTAAGTGGAACTACACAATTCCGTACTATATACTTAATAGTCAAAGTCACAGTTACATGTTATTAACGAAATAGTTACCCTAAAATTGTTCCCCATTTTGGTGATGGCTACGTAGTATCAGCTTAAACAGAACGTGGTGACACCAATTTCCGGTTACTTCAACGAAAATACTTGTGGTAACAATGACGCCCTCATGATTAAATGTGCTACTTGTGAAAGGTTAAAGAATTGTATCGAAAAGATTTGTAAATAGCTAAAATTACCGTGGCCATGAATTTTAATACACGTTCTGTATTAACAGCGTATTGCAGGGTATATTTATGCAACCGGTAAAATTGACATAAATTAATTAGAACGAACCTTGTCAGTAACTATATCTCTTATCATTTACCTTTTCATGGTATTAATATTTTTTGATAATTAAAATGTGTCACTTTTACCGGTTACTTAAATATCCGTGCAGTAAGCCTAAGAGATCTAAATTTTCAGATGATAAATAGGTTACAAAACGTATATTAAAATTCATGGTCATGGTAATTTTAGCTATTTGCAAATGTTTTCGATATTATTCGTTAATCTTTATTTAATTTTAATAAACATATTAAAAAATTAGGCAAATCTGACCTTTTTTTAGCTTAGTTAAACTTTCTGTAAAAATTGAAATTTTAGTGTTTCTGGTGCGGACCAATAAAAAAAAATGAATAAAATGTGAACAGTAACAGTAATAGAAACTTCTAGTCTTAAATATTTTAAGTTGCTGAGTTATTTAAACGCTTATTATGCATTTAAAGAGAAAAATATTCATAAAATAAGGAACAGGCAAAATTCTAACTTTGACGCTCTGTATATCGCAAATTAGCCGCAGGATTCAGTAATGCCTATGAAATCTTTTAATTAGGAGGTTGAAAATTACTACATATCGAATTTTTAGGAAAATTGACTGAAAACCATTTTCCGTAGGGATTGTTCTTTACTTTTCAAATTCTTAAAATCCTTTTAACACAGCGACATGAACTTTAACATTTTATTTAAGAATGCATCCCAAAGTCAATAGTTTTCATGTTCCTTTAATGGCCACTTTCTGTACTCTGCATTTCCCAAGACTACTGTACCTTTTCTATGGTGACATTGTGATCAGTCAATGGAAAAACTCTAGGAAAAAATATGTATTTTTTAAGAACCTCCTTTTAGGGTATCTACCTTTTAAAGATTTTCCTATATAATCAAACCATTAAAACTTTTAATAATCTTCTCCAAAAGATATAAATTTGCATTGGACCAATGTTTCCAATTAAACAACGAATGATATGAATGAAATGCGTTTGATTTCGTCGGTCTAAAATTTTCGAATCTTTGGGCTAACAAATTCTGCACAGCGCAGCGTTACCATCTTTGAAATTTTAAGTGTTATTACCCGACTTACCGTAGAGACACTGTAGATTTATTAGGATTTGTATTTAATAAAATAATAAAAAAATAAATATTGATTTAAAAAAACTCACTTTTGTCAGAAATATATAATAAATGCCCACTTCAAATACGAGATAATCTTTCCTTCTAGGCGCCAGGTCTGTGTCGGCTTTTCGCCTTAAACAATCTATTTATTAATTTATCGAGTTAGCCGTTACTTAATGGAAATTCGTAAACACAAGTATAATAAATAAACAAACTATATTTGTTTAGTAATTTCTACTAATTTATTTCCGTTGGACAGCTGTTTCGACACACTGTGTCCTTTTCAAAAACTAACTTAAGACTGATACTAAAAAGGTTTTTTAATAATAAAAGAGTCTACCTACCTAACCCTGGCAGATTTTAGCCATAAAGATTCAGCAGTGGGAATTTAGGTCCGTTTGATCGTTCAATAAAATATTATGGTTTTTCCTCTTATTAATTTCTTGATTTTCCAAGTTATTTAACTTGTAACATTTATTGGCTGAATGCAACGTTTTAAATTCATTATTAAACTTATAATTTGTTTCTAGTAAATGTTTTGTCTAATTAGAATCAGTTTTTTGTTTAATATATGATGTTTTGTGCTCTTTGATACGTTTATAAAAAGATCTACCTATTTGACTAATGTATACTTTTTCGAAAGAACTACATTTTAATTCATATACCCCTGATTTTTGGACCTTATTTGTATTAGGCCTGTTATTCTTAATATATTTACCTAAAGTATTATTGGTACAAAAAGCTACTTTATGATTTGTTTTCTAAGATATTTCTCTATTTTAGTGCTAATTTTTCCGGTATATGTTAATGTGTTAAACGTAATATTGTCTTTTGTATTGAAATTAAGATAAACGAAATTGAGTGCCTTCTTATATTGTTTTTTATTTACGATTTTGTCTGCTGCAATTATTTATAATACTAAGTTCCTTGTTAAAATTTTCTGTTGGTAGAGCTACATTAATTAAACGATATACAAAACTATGAAAAGCTGCCATCTTATGTGTGAATGGATGGTATGATGTATTATGTATTGTTATATCTGTATAGGATGGTTTATGATAAATTTCAAAATCGTGTTTATTATTAATGTACCCGATTGTTTAATCTAAAAAGTTTATCGACTTGTTTTGTTCTAATTCTAAAGTAAATCTTATATTTTTATGTAATTTATTAATAGAATTTAGAAAGGGGTTACGTTGTCTCTCTGTGCCTGTGAAACATGCCAAAATATCGTCTACGTATCTGTATCAATAAATAAACTTGTCTCGTACAGGGTGATTATCTATTACTTGTTCTAAGTTATCAAAAAATATTTTAGCTAAAATAGGACTTAACGGGTTACCCATTATTAAACCATCAACTTAAATAGATCGAGCCATTAAATTAAAAATAATTTTGATCAAGGCACACTGCTAACAAATTTAATATGTCATTCTTAACAATAGGGTTGACTTAGTTTTTTAATAGCAAATTATCCACTAAGTTCATAGCTTCAATAAAGGAGATACTGGGAAATAGGTTTACACATCCAAGGAAATTAAAATAGCGTTATTTATAATTGTTATATCTTTAATATTATTAATTAATTCAAAGCTGTTTTTTATACTATATTTAGGTTTTAAATTACAAAATTTACTAACATTTTCTGTTAATTTGTTAGATACCCGGTATGCTGGAGCTGTTACATACGCCACTAATGGCCGAATGAGCATATTGTCTTTGTGTAACTTAATAAAAGAATATAGCGTCAGTGCCTGTGGGTTCATTAACATTAAACTGTATTTTATTTTGTCACTAAAACACAGTGTTTCGAAACAGCTGTCAAACGGAAATAAATTAGTGAAAATTACTAAACAAATATAGCTTGTTTATTTATTATAGTAATCTATTTATTCCTTATTTTGTCGTGCGAAAAATATAAAAAAAGGAATAGTTAATGAAATGCTGCAGACAAAGAGGTTTAGTTTAAAAAAAAATCAAAACTGGGCAGGTCAGTTTATTGCTAATGGGCAGGAAAGTTGCTAACGAGAAATTAAGTTTATCGGCGATAATCGGCTTTCGCCTTTATTCACTGCAGGCTAGATATATTAGTCGATGTTTAAGGATTAATATTTTCAAAAGGCTATCCGGAATATTGCAGTTTTGGGAAGTAATTCTCCGCAAGCGTGAAAGTCAGTCCGTAGAGCAACTATTTCGACCCATCCCGGCCTGAAAGGATCTTACTCTCGAACTGCAAAGCCCGGCGTTATATATTAACCTACATAAGCTGTTAAGTTATTCTATTAGAAGCTATCTAGGAAATTATATTAAATTAGCATTGCGTCTAGCACCTCCCTTAAGAGAACATAATTACATCGTGTTTTACAGGTCAGCCTAGAAAGTTTTAACGTTCTTTTGCAAGTAGTTTGTTGTACGTTTATTAAAAGGATGAAATTTTTCTATTTTACCTTGAATAGGAAAATTTACTTTTCAAACTTTTTTTTAAATAGAAGCAATAATAAAACCGTTAGAACTTATAATAATCTCCTCCAAACGGTATAAATTTATATTAGATCAATGTTCCCAATTAAACAACGAGTGATATGAATAAAATGTGTTAAAATTCGTCGGTCGAAAATTTTCGAATAGTTGGGCTAACAAATTCGGCACAGCGCAGCGTTACCATCTTAGTCATTTTAAGTGTTATACCCGATTTAAGGGTAGAAGTATTAGGATTTGTATTTAACAAAATAATACAAAATAATCAAGATATGTCACAGATTTAGCAATAGAGTTAATGCTGATAGTAGCAATAAACAAATTATTTGATTGGTTATCGTGCGGAATTCTAAAATTTAAAATTTTAACGCACTTTTCTAAGAAATAATTTTCATTTTTCTTTAATGGCCCCTCTCTGTACCCAAGTTTCTCAAGATTACTGTACCTTTATGGTAGTATTGTGATCATACCATGGAAAAACTCTAGAAAAAAGATGTATTTTTAACCACATTCTTTTAGGTTGTTACGTTTCAATTACGATGTGACAAAAAGACCTAAGCGCCATAAATTCAAAAATTGAGATTTTACCCCCTCCCGATAAAAGAACGCTCGTGGAATCGATTGTCACCACGCTTGTATCCGACAAACCACGCAGCCTTACATTAATCGTTCACAAGACGTTGTAAGTGACACTTCTGATTTAATTTGTAAAACCAAATTTAACCATTATTTTGGCTGTATTCTAATTTAAGTGTTATATTATCTACCAGCAAATAATTTCGTTAAAAATTTCTAATTAAAACCTAATAAAAAGTCCTGTTTATTGATCTGGCTGTTAAACAGTTTTTAAATATAATTTCGTCTGGATAACCGCTGTTAACGTATGTAAACTGAATGAACAATTTAGCAACGATTTTAAGGAGTCTGTTTTTCTTTATTAGGTTTACTTTTCAGTCAGTTATTTAGTACGCCTGCTTATTTAAAAAAAATAATGCATTTTATTTGCAAGCATGTAGATAATATTTAATTTGATCATAAAATCCATTCGTAGCTTGGCGCTTACGCCGACCATTTTGTTTCAGAATATATAGCCGGGGAAAGAAAATTTTGAGCATGTTGCAAAATAATATCAAACCTCACGTTGCAGATAATTATGCAAATCTGAATAATCAAGCTTTAGATAACGGAATTATTTTACTTACTAATGGGGAGGAAAACAACATAATAGCCGATAAAAGTTCAAATACATCTTCTATGGTTTCTAGTCACTTACGAATAGTAAATATTACTGGTTGTAGTCTTCTCAGATGTGAAGAAACCTTTGGACGAGATGAAGAACGCCAAAATAACAACATTTGTGCTAATAATGAGATATCGGGAATCTCCCGTGTGTCATTTAACACAAATATTGGACCACTTACTGTTATTGCTGATAATTTGAGTTGTCGCATAAGCAGACGAGTTTTCGAATGCGTATTCGATATTTTCTATTATTTTCTTATTTATCAGATACGCGTAAAAGCAGCGTAACCCCGATGTTATTCATAAACGAACTCAAAGCCAAAGACATAAGTGCCCCATGGTTAGACTTAAATGCCAAGTGTCACCTACAAGACGACGTAAGAGACATAAAAACAGGTTTTTAGCCAAGCTTGACTAAATTTTCGTCTTTCTTTTTTAAATAAGTAATTTTTTAGTAACCCTAATCATAAATAAACTAATTTCACTGTTAATATCCAATTATTTTACAAAGTAAAGAGTTTTCATGAAATATGGTCGAAGTTTTCAAATGGCGCTTACGACTTTTCGTCAGATCGCAATCGATCTGGTCAAATTAAACAATGAACGATATTAAAAACCCTACTTTGATAAAAAAAATATAAAAAATTCTCAGATATTCTTTCTTTCCAAGCATCAACTTTGTGTTGAATTTTACTTTATGAATTACTGTGCGAAAAATAAAAAAATAATGAAATAATGAATGATATACTGTAGATAGAGATATTTAATTTAAAAAAATTCCGAATTAGGCATGTCAGTTTATTACCAATGGGCAGGAAAGTTGCTAACGATAAATGAATCGGCTTTCGCCTTTATTTAGTGCGGGCTGGAAATATTAGTCGATGTTAAAGGATTAATATTTTCAAAAGGCTATCCGGAATACTGCAGTTTTGGGAAGTAATTCTCCGCAAGCGTGAAAGCCAGTTGGTGGTGCAACTCTTTCGACCATCCCGGCCTGAAAGGATCTTACTCTCGAACTGCAAAGCCCGGTGTTGTGTAATAATCTACATAAGCTGTTAAGTTATTCTAATAGAAGTTATCTAGGAAATTATATTAAATTAGCATTGCGTCTAGCGGCTTACCTTACTTTATAATTACAACGTGTTTTAGAGGTCAATACAGAAAACTTCTAACGTTCTTTTGTAAGTAGTTTGCTGTACGTTCATTAAAAGGACGAATATGTTTTTATTTTACATAGAATAAAAACATTTATTGATCAAATTCTTTAAATCCTATTTACAGGTCAACATGAACCCTAATACTATCTTGCATAAAAAAATAAATACTGCAGAGCAACGCATGATATAAAGTAAATATTATTTTATGCTTTTGAAGAGAAAGAATTAATCCAGATAGGTTACAGACTTAGTAATAGACTTTTTGCAGATAGTATCAATAAACAAATTGTTTAATTATTATCGTGAGAAACGTTTGAACTTAAAATATTGACTCATTTTTCAAAGAAGAAAACTTAAAAGAAAAGTTAATAGTCTTTATTTTTATTTATGGGCACTTGCTGTACCTTGTATTTTTCAAGATTACTGTAATTTTTTATGTTGGTATTATGATCGGACCATGGAAAAACTGTAGAAAATATACGTATTGTATAAGAACACGGCCTCACCTTTATATGCCTCTAAAAATATGAATTATGGTATCTGGATATTATTTAGATACGTTAGCTTTGTTCTTAATTTGATTAGAATACGCTTGATAATCCTACAGATTTTATTTTTTTTATATATAACCACGAACAACTTACACCACCGGCTATGGCAATTTTTCTGATTCCGAGATGTTTACCCAAACTATTTATATTTTCAACTTATTTAGATATGATATTAAATATTAAACAAGTATACCTTTGAGGGAAATTTGAAAGCCTTCTTAAGCAATCATAAACGTAGTTTCTGTTTACACTCACACACAGATACCCAAACCTACATATTTTATTGTAAAATTATTTTTTTTTGTGTACTTGGGGACAAAAACAAAGAAACTTTCCAGAAACTGGAAACTGATTTCAAAGGAATGCGGGTTAAGAATTTTTAAAAATATACTAGACTTGTTCGAAAGCCATATATTATTTTTATTAGTAACGAAAGAGAGTCGCTGAAATTTCATGGCAGTTCATTAGTTAAAAAATATTGCCTCAAAACTGTAAACTTAATAATGGCTTCTCGTCAAAATTTGATGATATGGATAATTGAATGATATTGTGAACATTTCTTAATAGCATTTATATTAGCGTTTATTTCAACTTTTAGAGCTTTAAATAGACGCAAATTAACTCCTAATAATAATTCTATAATAATTAATCTACCATCTAGGAAAACTAAATCTCCAAAAATCTAATAAAAAAACAATGAACCCGACGAATTAGGGAAATTTTACATCACGTCATTGTTCTGGACCAACTCCTTAAAAGCAAAATCAATAGATCCGAGTGAACCTAAACCCGAATAACGAATGGAATGAATGAAAAGCTTCTAACTTAGTCGACCATTTTCAGTTGTGGAAAAATGTAAAATTTTAACTCCTTGCACCTGTTGCAATAGTAATTCGAGAACTTCCATCTTAATGACATTTAGAGCATTTGGTCAATATCTTTTATATTTTATTATTGTATTTCAGAATATTCGTAGTTTCTAACATTACAATTTCAGTGCAAATACATTTTATGACTTTAAGCTAAAATAAAATAGCATGAAGTATTAATTTAAATCAATTAGAACATATTCATAAGTCGTAAAACAAATAATGCAACTAAACGTTCAAAAATAAAGTCGAAAATGTTAGTTACTAATTTAGTTTGGAATAGACCCACTTGGTATCCAGAAAAGATCTACTGTACTTCTCGGTTTATTCTTTAACAATTTCCTAATAAACTTTTGAAGATTAGCCTCCCATATCTCTTTATCGGAAATTACCAATATGTCCAAATTTTGGAAGTTCTTTCTCTCTTTGAAACAGTTTTAATTTCAGTCTACTTCACATGTGTTCTATTACATTCTTATCTAGAAATTTGCTCGAAGTCATTGTCTCTCAGAACTTCTTTGACAATTCAAGACTTGTGCATCATTGTCAGCCAGAATAAAACTTTTACCAAAGTGCTAGGTACAGAGAACGATAATTTCATTCACACATAAGTCATGATATCTAACGCAATGCATACTTTCCCCGATCAAAATTGCCCAATGAGGTTTTCCTTTTTTCATCACTCCGCCCCAAATAGTCACGCATCCTCCTTCAAATAACGCTCCATATTTTTTTCAATATACTGTTTATTGCTTTCTTTCCACACTAACATCTGGCCATGCGTTCCATACATTCCAAAGCGAGACTCATCGGTAAACTGGCAAATCTCCATTTTAGTATTCCCCAGGTAAAAATGTGTTTTAATCCGTGCCCTTGAAGAAACTCGCGTAGTGTAGCGAGGCTGAAAAAACGTAGTACTTTAATCATAGCATATGTAAGTGTTCTCTGATGGTAGTAGTCGACACTATGGTTCACGTTGTCCACTGTAGTCTGGCCTTTACTTGTGTGCATTTTTCTCCGTCTGACAAATAGGTTTATCAGCAAAACTTCTCTGCTGGTCGTACATCTTTTCCAGGTGCATAGTCAAACCTTCCTATATAGAGAACTACTATGATATTGGCTTTTTTCTGTCGTCCTTTGAGGTATGGAACTTGATGTTCCCACTAAGTCAGCAATATTGTGTGTTGACGCAACTTGTTTTTAATGAGGCTCTGTTAAATGAGAATAGAAAACTTACCGCATAATATTTCGTAACTCATTTTCGCTTAATAACAGCATAAGTCAAACCAAGTACCATGAAAAGAATTGTACAGTTACACTTATTCAGATGTTGATTATCAACAGTCATTTAAACTACGTTGCTGTGATTTTTGTACATTTGCTTTTTTCTCCACAGCCACCTAAGCGAATACGTTTTAAATGAACGTTAAATACAACCAAAGTGCGGCAATGAGAGCTTAAGTTAAGCAATGAGCGGACTCGATAGGGATACCAAGACCCATATTTCGAAAAGTATTTGAGAGGAGCTAAAATCATGGTACTCTTGTAAATCGACAATCTAGATAAAAAAAATCCAAAGAGTTCCACATGAAACAAAAGAGCGCCTAGAAATAGAAAATTTACAGAAAAAAAAATTTCACGTCTTTGGTCAATTAAGAAATCATGGTTCTTGGAATTAGAGCATGCCCAATGTTTCGCTTTCGATTGCACAAGGCTTCTTCAGTGAATTTTACTCCACGAGATCTGAACGCTGACTGAGATCGGAGAGATCCAGAAGGACTTTTATTTTTGATTTCCACGTGTGATATAAACGGTAACCCGTATCTTTATTGAAGTTTTGTACGTTTAGTAAGATCCTCATATTTTTCGTTAATAAAATCCTGGACCCGATGACGAACCTTCGTTTCTTTTACAGTTTGTTTATTTTTAGTACATTGTTCATGTTCCTTAAAACTAGTGGATATTGAACTTCCTGTTTCTGCTACATATACTTGCCCACAGGAGCAAGGAACTTTATATGCTTCTTCTGTATGAAAAAGGTACAACAACTCTCGATGATGGCAAATATTGTCCAATCTTCTTATATATACTGAAAATTGTACATACGTTGGACCGCCGAAGTAATCATCCTATATTAGCTGTAGTGCTAATATATAAGGTAGAATAGGATTACCTAACGGTGGCTCCATTTCATTTTTCTTTCGAGAAGTTGGATACTATACTCGTTTTCGGAGATTCGGTCAGTTTTGATGTTTTCGATGTTAGAGAATTTTATTCAGAAAATGAATTGGCTCCAAATACTAGTGAGTTAATTTCTTTTGTGCTGGATGGTGGTGAGAATTTACATTTAAAAATCTGTTTGTATGCATAGGTTTTCTATACACAGAATGTAGGTAATTTATGCAATTTAAAAAAAATTGGATTTTCTGAAAATAATCCTTAACTTTTTCTGAAAAAAGCGCCAAATACTCCTCAAGATATCAACGAAATCCTGTTGTCAATGTCATTACGATAAAAGTTCTGGATATACTATTTTAACAGGTGCAGGGAGGTAAACTTTAACGTTTTTACATTAAATTCTTCCACAGCTTGCATAACAGTAAAAAAAAGTTTTTATGAGGATCTAAACTATTGATTCAAGAAAGAACCAACTTTCAGATTCTTCTTTATTTTTAAAACTTGGCTAAGACGTGCCTTACAAAGAACGATAGAATTAGCTGTACCTACTCAATGGGCAGTTTAAATATGTAATAGTAAGTTAGTATTGTTGGTCATTCTTTGCCGATCTCAAGGACAAATCCCATGCCAATTTACTGCATTGGGTTTAATAGATGTGTGTATAAAGATATATTTTTTAAATAAAAGTTAAAAACCATATAATATATATTTTTATTATATAATATTGAAATTTAAGGCCAATTCTAGAGCTCTATTTATCGAATGACTTATCCCCAAATTACGAAAAGAGATATGTCAGACTAGTGGTGTCATTAAACATTTCTTTTTTTTAATTTCCGGCTACCATGCTACTTACTTAGTACTCAAGTTTTCAGTTTTCGTAATTCTGTACACATGTGAATTTTTCACATAAAAGTGAAATGAAAACAGAACTGTAATAACTATTCCTCTAATTACAATAAAAAGTCTAATAAAATAACCATTTTAGTAACAATATTCTAATAAAAGCTCACTTGGAAAAATATTGAATTCAATTACTGTCTATATTCGATTGATAATTGGACTTTTATTTCCATAATGCATCAAAACGCTGATGGATTTTCCGGTTCCTACCAAAACCTATTTATTGGTTTTCAAATAAAAACGGATAATACAAATATATGTTTTTTGGGGCAATAATTGCCATCAGGAAGCCTATAGATGAATTTTGTATGCGATATTACACAATAATGATTTGCCTGAACAAATTAGGATTTTTTAGTTTTTTTTTGTAACCAAACATCTGTAACGATTTAAAATGTTTCTTTTCAGTATTTTTAGGTACCCTGCAGCAGTAAGTTTGATAAAAACATAAGAACGTATACATTTTTATAAGCCAGTATGTATATAAGCCAATTATTTTGACTTGTTGATATTTACAGGTTGAGGTTTTATAACTTGTGTGTACATATATTTTTCTCAAGATTCTATCTATAATTGTCAAATATTCTAAGCCAAGTTTTATCGAATTACTCCAGTATGTTTATATATTTTCATAACACAGTTATAAGTATATCAAAAAACTACACACAATAATTAACTTTAGACTATAAAACATACTATATCTTATTGTCTAAGTAATTAACTAAGGTCTTTAAAAATTATAGAAATGTAATAAGAAAAATATTACCAAATAGAACTGGTAACGACGCTACGCCAAATTTACGTCCCTCACAAGTAGTTTTACAACTTTACTATTCATTCATAGCAGTCATCATAGCACTCTTGTTTTATAGTCTAATTACAAAACAGACGCTGCATTGTTATCATTTTCGTAACCGCGCTCGATCGTTGTTGTTTATATATATATATATATATATATATATATATATATATATATATATATATATATATATATATTTTAGTTTTTTAATGATTTTGTAAGTTCTGTGGGTTGTAATGTTTAAAGGAATGAAAATTTATGGTGAGGATGTGTGTTGTTTGTGAAAATACAGACTATTTAAGTCCGGAAGTATCATATCACAAGTAAGTCTTGACGTAATTAAGATTAGATATCAGTGGTGTCCGAACCGCAAGGACTTAGCATATACACATATTAATTTGATATTTAAGCCATTCGAGTATGTTAATTGGCAAGGAAAACAAGAAAAAAATGGGTACTAATTGAACAAAAACAAATATTTTGCCAATTTTGTCTTGGGTTTTACATAACGCAAACATTAAAATATATACGAGCCAACCAAATGCTTAAATGCGTTATTTACAATACAAATATACCATTTTGGATGTGAATAAGTTCTATATTTCTATAACTAAATGCTTTTATTTAAAAACAAACGTATTTTTGCGGATTTTTAAAATGGGGTATAAAACATTTTGTTTAAATCATATTGTGATTTTGATCTTCAGATACCTACAAGGAAGTAGCTCACGTCATTCCACCACATACCAAATTCCAAACTACTTCCTTCCTCGGGTTTTATCTAATATATAATTAAAATATAATACAATTCTTACTTAACCTTTTTAGTATATAAAAACTTAGAAAATAATTATTCTGAGTCCCTTAAATTTTGTTATACATCAATACTATTAATATATATTTTTTTGTTTTTTAATTACTCATATATAGACAATCCAAATTATGTATAAGTAAATCAGGTGTTTGGTAATAACCGAGGTGCGCACAAAAACAAACATATTAAATTTGTATTGAACTTTCTAGTTGATCTATAATAAATGCCTAATATATTCAAATTAAAGTTAGTAAAATAGTTATAGACATGTAGGGCAGCTGAGAAGTTTTTTAGGTTGTTCCATAAAACTAATATTATTTTTAATAAAAACATTTTTAGTTACCTTACTAATACTTGCCATCTTTAAAGTACAATCTATTTCGGGATCATATGTTTGACGATGATTACTTATAGTTATTTATATATATATATATATATATATATATATATATATATATATATATACATTCGTCCCTTTTATTCAAATCATCCTGTTTTTCAATTTCTATGGCTTGTCGGATTATTCTGGTCTTATAATGATATATATTGGCAATCACCCTACACCCATCGAAATTTATTTTATGGCTGGTTTCCTGATGATGTAGGAATAAAGTTGAGGTTGTTTGTTTATTTGTGATGCTGAGTTTATGCTCTTCCATTCTTGATGATATTCGCCTGTTAGTTTGCCCCACGTACAACTTTTCACAGTCCTGGCACGGAATACTGTATACTCCGTGGTTTTCCAGTTTCATTTTATCTTTTGTAACATCATTCACCCTTTATTGTGGAATCGCATAGAAACTTTGGCTTTTTGGCGAACAGAATCAAATAAGAATATTAAGACAGATGAACTTTCGAAAAAGTACGAAAATCTTCTTAGAAAGTCGAGTCAGCCACAAGGATCATCAGTAGACGTCGAGAAATTAGTACATAATATATTATCCTACAGTCTCTCAGAAAGCGAAAAATCCGTACTGAGTAAGGGTTTTAATTTTGCGATATCTCCTAAAGAAATCCCTAAAGAAGAAATAATAGCTGGAGTGGAAGCTGTCCTTGACTCCTCTGAAGAAACAAAAGCAGAGGAGATTCGACAAGAGGTGGCAAGAATTTTAAGATCAAGCAAAACACCAAAACAAAACCTAAATGCCACTGAACAAAGGGCCTTGATAAACCTTCGAAAAAATAAAGACATCACAATCCTTCCAGCAGATAAAGGAAACGCAACTGTGGTTATGAATACTCAAGATTACGTACAAAAATGCAGGATATCCTACAAGACAATTGTTATAGGCCTGTTCCAAGGGACCCGACAACGTACCTAGAAAAAACAACTAAAAATAAAATAAAAAGTTTACCAATAAACCCCGAAATTCAACAAAAAATCATACTACGGGAAAAGTCGAGCAGATGTCCTAAACTCTATGGTTTACCAAAAATACACAAACCAGGGGCGCCTATCAGACCTATTGTTAGTGCTGTTAATTCGCCGCTACAAAAACTGGAGAAATACCTTTCTGAAACTATGTATCCAACTGTAGAAAAAGCTGATTCTTTTGTAAAAAACTCGGAGCAGTTCACTCAAATTATACGAGATATCGTCCTTGAAAAAACGATATCATAGCAAGCCTAGATGTCAAATCGTTATATCCCAATATTCCCATCGACGAAGCATTGGACAAGATTGCCATGAACGAGGATTTCCAGGCACATATAATACAACTCTCGGAGCATTGCCTCTAAAATACTTGTTTTTCATTCAACGGGCAAATGTATAAACAAATGGATGGAGCCCTAATGGGGTCCAGCAGTCGCGAATTTATTTATGATATACTTCGAGAAAGAAGCTCTTGAGAAAGCAAGTTTAAAGCCCAAATTATGAATTCGTTATGTGGATGACATATTTATTATTTGGCAACATGGTCATGCAGAGCTCGAAAAATTTCTGACTCACGTAAATTCAATCCACCCCAGAATAAAATTTACTTTAGAGTTAGAGGAAAACAACAAACTACCATTTTTAGATGTTTCGGTCACAAAACTGCATAACGGACATTTCGAATACACCGTGCATAGAAAACCAACACATACAGACAGATATTTAAATGCAAAATCACATCATCACCTAGCACAAATTCAAGTTGTGGCAAATACCCTAATATCCAGATCTGTGCGATTAACTGAAACACAGACGAGAAAAAACGAACTTAAGGTAATATCTAGCGCTTTAAAGAAAAATGGCTACACAAATAGCACCATAGAGAAAGCTATTAATGCACAGGTTTCCCGAACAACAAACAATAAAAATTATGAACCGGGAAAGCAACGAGTAGTCTTACTATATGTAAAAGGCACAACAGACAAAATCGAAAGAATTCTTAGGAAACACAACATACAAACAATACACAAGCCACAAACAACTATAGGTAAACTACTTGGAAACCCAAAAGATAAAATAAAACTGGAAAACCACGGAGTATACAGTATTCCGTGCCAGGACTGTGAAAAGTTGTACGTGGGGCAAACTAACAGGCGAATATCAGCAAGAGTGGAAGAGCATAAACTCAGCATCAGAAATAAACAAACAACCTCAGCTTTATTCCTACATCATCAGGAACATTATAAGACCAGAATAATCCGAGAAGCCATAGAAATTGAAAAACAGGGTGATTTGAATAAAAGGGACGAATCATTAAAACTACCTATGGAAGACAATAATCGAAAAATCTAAAATCGCAAAAACTGAAGCACAATTAGCGCCACAACAACAGCACCATCCGGAAAACATAAATAACGACCAACGCCTGCACAGATATAACCTTCGGCCTCGAGTGGGGGTATAAAAGGAAGCGTCGCAGTCACCAACACTTCAGTCTCTATTCGGACGCTAGAAAGAAAGCTTCGAAAATGCCAAATGTGATTTTGGCGAAACGTCAGCAAAACTGTTCTTTTCAGAACGACAGTAGTGAACGGATGTATACCCGGAATGAAAAAACAGTGTGGTAGAACTTGTTATGAGGGATGTTCCGGGCAAAGAACAATGCCCTGATTTTTTTAATTTATTTTTCTAACATACATACATACATAAATACCCACATATGTACATACATACATACTTACAAATATACATACATTTTTGTTTTATTTATCGGTAATATTTTATAATTACTTATCGATAAAAAAATCAGTTATTATTTTCCTCCATAAAAAAACATTTTTTTTTTGTAGGAAATGGAATTTTACCGATTTTTTAAACATTAAATCATGCCGCCGTTTTGTTTTGCCAGATAAAATATACCAAATTTTACAGGTTTATCCTGATATTTGTTTAAAATTTCAACTTAATTGGATAAATAGTTTTTTGTTACTGATATTTTACACATTTAATTAAACCGCTATTTTATTTAGCCATAAAGGCTCCTCAACAGAATTTTACCAGTTTGTTCCTAGGTCACACTTGATTTTAGGGCAATATGTGAGGTGAATTGGATTAGTACTTTTTTAGTAATATTTTTTTTAACATTTTATTAGGCCGCCATTTTGTTCTGTCATTGGATGTCATGGAAAATATAGTCAATCGGATAAATAGTTTTTTAGCTATGCCGCAAATAGACAGACAAACCGACGGACTTGAGAATTTCAACATACTGAAACGTGAAGATCTGCAAAAATATCGGAGGGTGATTTCTACATGATTACAATACTATCCTCTTACGAGGAAAGTGAAAAGGAACCCCAAAATATTTATATCACCTGCTTTCTGATTTTGAACCCCTCAGTCCGAATTTCTGTCTACGTGTCTGGCAGATACATTAACATTAACATATATTAACTTAAAAGGAAACGAGCCGCCGCTGGTTTAGTCTATAGTGAGAGCCAACACGGTTGCCATTTTTGGGACTGGCGATGCAGAGGAAGATATATGTTTTCTGTCGCACCCATAGCACGCGAAAAACAACCAACTTTCAAAATTCTTTATGAATGAAAAGTTGAATATATATATATATATATATATATATATATATATATATATATATATATATATATATATATATATCTTGTAAGGTTTTATTATTACAATAAGACACAGTCTGTACAAAATATTTAATTCTAGAATTTCAGCATATTTATTGAATATCAAGCATTTTTTATAAAATTTTGAAGATTTGATGGAATTATCCAAAAGCCCCAAATAGGTGGCTCTGTGTTTTATCATTAGCACATACTACATTTTCAGGCTGGTGCAAAATTTGCTTTCAATTTTCGATATTTGGTTTTTTTTCTTGTGGCCATATAGGCATCAGTGTACCATGGTGATTAATTTGTTAACACAGACGATCTTCACAGTTTAATTTTTGCGCCAGCGAGGGTGATAAAAACTGCTCCAGATACTCTCAGAGTAGTTTGTATTCAACTAAAAAAACACGAGGTTGCCGTGTTTGTACATATGGTGAGGGTGGCCATTTTGAACACGTGTGTTGTAGGGGGGCAAACATATAATACAAATTGTAAGTCATTGTAATCAATCTTATGTTAAGTAAAAATAATGGTTTCCTAATTTAAAAAAATCTAGATTCAGGCTCGATAAAATAATATTAAATTGGAATAATTATGCGACAAGAATTCAAAATTTAAGCAATGATCGTATAATTGCAGTGATATGGTTTTGAATGTTGGTATCTTGCTATATAAGACCTTTTTGCTGCAGTTTGACTGGTTAACTATATTTCCGTCGTGTATTTCTTAAAACCCGCTATTGCTCACCTCAAAAATTGTAAATGTAACAATAAAGTTTAAAAACATTTCCTCTCGACATTAATAATTTGTGATTTTCTAATTATCACGAATCAGGAGTCTAAAAGAATTCATGAAACCCTTAAGTTACTGCAAGTCGAAGATAAGTAAATAATTAATACCAAATTAAATGAGATTTCATTGTGAAACAAACTCGTAATAAAACAGTTTAGAACAACTCTATAAGAGAATAATGTAAATAAAAGTCCCCTAATGGGTTTTCTAGGTAAAAGGAAGCAGCACAATTTTCACTAAAATAAATTTTGTAAAGTAGACAATTTCTTGGCGAAAAGTAATTTAACTGCAATAACAGAGTTTTGGAAGCAAAGCTTTGTAGCCTGCAATAAATTAATGGACAGAGGTAATGCAACTTCCTTCCTATAAGTAGTGGCTCGGCCGTTTGTCGATTTTCCGTTTTGCATAAATAATTTAGTTCCGCTTACGGCTTTGCGACAAATTTAGGTACATTTCCTGTTGCAGAGTTCTGTATTTATGTTTCGTGGTATTTTAGTGTGTAACTACGGAGTATAGGTATGCTCTAATGGAAGTGTTTTATATATGGCATGAAAGGGAAATTACTGCAATTATTTTAACAGGTAATGTAGAGCAAAAAAATTTATAAAACGAGAGGTTAAAACTCAAAAGCCCTGGAATTTGGTCATTTAATGGTTGATATGTTTTGATAAGGTGGTAATTAAGAAACCATGGTTCTTATGATTAGACCGTGTCAAATTGGAATTACTATCCGACGTTTCGCCTTCGAGTGCACGAGGCATCTTTACTCTACATTTCTTGTATGTTTAAAAATTTCAATAGAATCTCTAATTTTTCGTTTATAAAATCCTGGAACTGATACTAGAACCTTGGTTTCTTCTACACAATTTGTTTCTTCTTAATACAACGTTCATGTTATTTAAGTCAAGGAGCAAAGAGTTTTGTATACTCCTTCTGTTTGAAAAAGTACAGTATCTTTCGGAGATTGCAAGCTTTGTCCAATCTTCGTATGCGCATCGAAGATTGTACAGGGTGGTCCACTTAAGATGCTCCTATACTTTATCTCAGTAAATAAGACACTGAGAAAAAAAAGTTAAATACAAAAAGTATTTGATCCTAATTTTTTTTTTATAATATTTTCATGTATACAGGGTGTTCCATTGTGCCAGGACAGTAACCAACTTTTTTCTTTTTAATGAAATGGTATGAATATTTTTAGAAATTCTAATTCTACGCTTGATTTTGAGTATTTTTTGTCATCATAGCATACGAAATTTTGAGTAGTTAGAGAAAAATTAACTTTTCTAATTTTTTTCGGCAAAACAGGTTTTTGGAAAAATGTGATTTTTTCACACTTGAAGACTAAAAGTGTGAAATTTGGTTATGGATCTATAGAAATGGTTAATATTTAATACTCTGACCTATCAAGAGCCAAAATCCATTATACACAAATAACCATAAAAAAATGTTTTTGTAACTAAAAAAACTTAATTTTTTTTAATGGAACACCCTGTATTTAGCACCTTTAGCATCATTCCATATATATAGTTTATATTCCAAAAATTAGTAGTTTAGAAGTTGTGACCAATTTTCTATAATAATTCAGGTATTTTTGTTAAAAATCGAACTAAACCTAAATAATATCCTATTCTAAGTGTTTTTTTAACATTATAATTAAATTTAACATTAAATCAGCAAGTAATACATGACATAACCCCCGTCTTTGGCAATATAAGTAGTATAATATTACGGTTACGGTTTTGATTTTCGCAATAATAGCATTTCTAAATGAGTCTTAATTTTACAAGATATCCATGAAAAAACAAAACTAGTAAAATTTTTGCCTGGACACCAACAAATACACAGTTTTTATTTAACATTTAGTTGCCTCTAACTCTTTTTAAAGGAAAAATGGCTTCATACAGTGTCCAAGAGCGTTTAAATCTCCATGAATGTTACATAAGAAATAATAAGAGTCCAGCATTAGCCCTGCGGGTGTATCGGTTGTTGTATCCTGCAAGACGGGTACCCACGAAACATATTTTTTCACGAATTGTTCGTGATCTTGAACGTGGAGTGGTAATCAATAAACAAAAACGGCGCCCAAAAATTGTCCTAACAGAAGAAAAGCAATTAGAAATTCTCCTGTATTTTGAAGAAAACAACGAAAATTCACAAAGAGATGCATCCCGAGATCTACCGAGATTAGTAAGACTAGTGTTCAAAGGACTTTAACTGATAATAACTACCATCCGTTCAAATTTTTGCTAGTTCAGAAATTATCCCAACAGGACTTTCAAACAAGGCTTTTTTATTGTTCTCTCACGATGGACCACCAGTTTGAAACTGACATTTTTAAAAATATTTCATTTACCGATGAGGCAATTTTCAATACGGCCGGCATGTTCAACCGAAAAAATACTCATTACTGGTGTAACTCAAATGAAAATCGTGTAAAAAAAATGAAAAAACAGGGTCGGAGAAGTGTTTATGTGTGGTGTGGTATTATCCGTGATCGAATAATAGGTCCAGTATTTTATGACTTTGTTCTGAATGGTGAGAGGTATTTAAATTTGTTGGTGAACGAAATATTTCCGTTAAATGACAATCTGCCGAACAATATTAAAGAAGGGCTTGTTTATCAACAAGATAGTGCTCCATATCACACTGTAGTGCCCGTTAGAAATTGTTTGAATCAACGGTTTCCATTTTGGATTGGTTGGTACGGGACCATAGATTGGCCAGCGAGGAACCCCGACTTAACACCCCTGGATTTTGTGTTATGGGGCAACCTAAAAAACGAGGTGTATAAAAGTAGGTGTAATACTGTTCAAGATTTAAAAAGAAGAATTAGGCAAGAGGTAGAAAGACTTAATGCAACAGACGCGGTTAGAAATGCTATTGCGAGAATTGAAACCATGTGTACTACTTATATTGCCAAAGACGGGGGTTATGCCGAAAATATTTTGTAATAAGTAATTAGTTACTTTTTTTCTTGCATTATTTGTTGATTTAATGTTAAATTTAATTATAATGTTAAAAAAAAACTTAGAATAGGATATTATTTAGGTTTAGTTAGATTTTTAACAAAAATATCCGAATTATTATAGAAAATTGGTGATAAATTCTAAACTACTAATTTTTGTAATATAAACTATATATATATGGAATGATGCAGAATTAAATCCTAAACACAATAAAAGTGCTAAATATAGGGTGTTCCATATAAAAAAAATGAGTTTTTTTAGTTACAAAAACATTTTTTTTTATGGTGATTTGTGACCACCCTGTATAATGGATTTTCGCTGTTGATAGGTCAGAGTATTAAATATTAACTACTCCCATGGATCCATAACCAAAATTCGCAATTTTAGTCTTCAGGTGGGAAAAAATCATATTTTTCCAAAAACTTGTTTTTCCGAAAAAAACCAGAAAAGTTAATTTTTCTCAAAAACTACTCAAAATTTCGTATGCTATGTAATGACAAAAAATACTTAGAATTAAGCGTAGAATTAGAATTTCTAAAAATATTCATACCATTTCATTAAAAAGAAAAAAGTTAGTTACTGTCCTGGCACAATGGAGCACCCTGTATACATGAAAATATTATAAAAAAAAAATTAGGATCAAATACTTTTTGTATTTAACTTTTTTTTCTCAGTGTCTTATTTACTGAGATAAAGTATAGGAGCATCTTAAGTGGACCACGCTGTAGGTATGTTGAACCGCCAATGTAATCGTTTTATTTTGTCTGTGGTGCCATATATGTAGGAAAGACCAACACAACCTAACGGTAGTTCCTTATCATTCTCCTTTGGTGAAGTTGGACTACTATATCTTTTAATTGAACGCGTAATATCTTCAGAGCAATAGCCATTCCCGCTCAAAGCTTCTGTCAGTTTCGATGTTTCCGATGTTAGAGAATTTTGATCAATCGAAATGGCTCTAAATTCTAACGAGTTAATAACCGATTCCTTTTGTGATGTATGGTGGTGGAACTTTGCATTTAAGTATTTGTTTGTATGCGTCAGTTTTCTATGCACATATACTAAAGTACCATTTTTCTTCCTTTGAACACATACATCTAGAAGCGAATAGTTCCATTAGGTTGAATTTTCATTGTGAACTTGATATTATGATGTTGTTAAGATGGTTCAGAAATATGAGGAGATCATCCTGTTCATAAGGTTAAATAACAAAAGTATCGTCTACATGTATGAACCAGTGTTCTGGTTTAAGTGGAGCGGATATTAGAGTAGTATTCTCAAAGACTTTCATAAAGATATTCGCTACAACAGGTGACAAAGGAGATCCCATAGCTGCTCCTGAAGCTTATAAAAAGTTCTTTGAAAAATGAATAAGAAAATTCGAAGGCCATTTACCTTGTTTGTATGTGAGAGAGTTTTAAACATACAATAAATTTAAATAGAGATACGGGTCAGGGTTCGGCGAACACAAGATAGCAGATGCAGTGCAGATCTGAAAAAAATCTCAAAGGGTGATTTTTTCACGATTACAATACTTCCCTTTTACTAGAGAAGAAAAAAGTTTTTGATTGAATCTGTGTAGACTACAAAAAGCTATAAAATAACGGGGTTCTTTTAAACTTAAGCTAAACACAAACAAGTTTTTAAATTTAGAAATAAATTATTATGAACCCGTCATTTAGATCATGCAGATTACGTCTGTGAAATTCCGCAGTCGCCACGTCTTCCGCGAATACACGGAAATGATAAAATCCGAAAAATGAAAAATCATCACAATGTATTTCGGACCGTTATAAATCTGTTTCGTCGTAATAGCACACACACACCCCGTCCGACTATAGACATCGGAATTGTATTACCGTTTCCGAAATGTGCATTCGTTTGTTCGTTTCCCGATAAGTTAGATGAAATATGATGTTTTCTCCAGCACCGCTCCAAAATAAATCTAAATCAATAGAAGCACACCGGATTTTGATTGAGTATTATTGGAAATTAGGAATTTTCCGGGTAGAAATGTCTTTAGGGTTGAAGTAAATATATTAGTACAGGGTTCCTCATAATAGACCCCACATTTATACATTTGAATTAAAATTTTACTAGTTAATGAGAGATGTGTTATAAGTCTTAAATATTTGGCTACCTTAATTCTTGCTTTTTAAATTTACGCCTTTTAAATGACCTTAACCAACTCAATTTTTCAACATTAGAGAAAAAGTGGTTCATGACACGTCCTAGCAAACCTTCATTTATTCTCTTAATTTCTTCCCAAATTCTGATTTTGAGATGCTTTATTGTGTCTGGGCGGCTGGGCTTTTAAACATCCCCACAGAAAAAAATCGAGTTCCGTGAAATTGGGAGACTTTGAAGGCCAACGCAAATCTCCAAATCGAGAAATAAACCGGCCATTAAATATTTTCCGCAGTTAGTTCTTGAACGAATGAGAAATGTCTTCCGAGCCCGGAATGTTACTGTTACAGAACAATTTAATCCTCAGAAAAAAAATCAACAATAGTACCAAATAGCCCTGCTTCCCACCACAAAACACTTTTGGTTGGTAGATTTTTTGTAAAATTTTCATGAACATTTCAATTCAACCAGTACGAAAAATCTTGTTTATTAACCGTTGTTCCTTGATGTAAATTCAAAAATGGTTGACAAAATGTTAACCTTGCTTTCATATCTTCATTGCTAAGGTGTTGTGCTATTTCGTATTTGTAAGGATGAAATGTTAAGGTCTTTTAACGGATTGTATCCAAATCTTCCTTTCAAATTCCTACGATAAGAGATTAGCGATTCGTAGACAATTTATGACTTCTCGTGAACGCAATTTATAACTTTATGCGACGTCGACATCTAGGCTTTTTCAAATTTTATAGATAAATTAAGAAATCATGATTCTTGGGATTAAACCGTGTCAAATGGGAAATATTATCTGACATTTTGCTTTCGACTGCACATGGCGCCTTCAGGGATCTTTACTCCACGAGATCTAAACACTGAACGAGTTCGAAGAAATTCTGTGACTCTGTGCTAAGATCGGTTTCCGCGTGTGATGTAGACCGTAACCCGTATCTCTACTGAAATTTTTGTAGGTTTAAAAATTTCAACAGATTCTCCAATTTTTCCTCTATAAGATCCTGGAACCGATGCTAGATCCTTGGTTTTCTTTACATTTATAATATGGCCGGTGGTATGCTGGTGTTCAGCTACAGCTGGTATGCTGGTGTTCACCTACAGCTGGTATGCTGGTGTTCAGCTAGAGAAGATTGAACAATCTCTATAATACATCGTTCATGTTCCTCAAGTCTAGTTGATATTGAATGACCTATTTCTCCCACATACACTTCCCCATAGGGGCAAATAATTTATATACTCCTTCGGTTTGAAGAGGCACAATATCTTTCGGGGATCGCAAGTATTGTCCAATCTTCTTATGTGTATTGTACGTATATTGGACCGCCGAAGTAATCTTCCTATTTTATCTGTAGTGCCATAATTCCTTAAGTGCAATAGATATCTATTCCCTCTCAGAGCTTCGGTCAATTTCAATGTTTCCGATCTTGTAGAATCTTGGTCAGAAATCGAAATGGCTCTAAAAAGGCTAGTTCAGACACACTTGATAATTTAGTCAAGTAGCGAGTAATTTACTTGGGTAGCAAGTATCTACTAATCGATTATCGTTTAGACCAGTTTAGTTGAGTTGAGTGCAATCGTCAAGTAGAGTTTTTAAAATGGACAGGAAAGACATCAAATAGAATGTGTGATTTTGTCTGTTTAAATACATGCGCAGTATTATGAAAGTTTCGTATATTATTAATATTTTTTTCTTTTTGTTGAACTTTCCGGATGAAACTAAATGGACGTTAATTGGGCATGGATTTCGAAATGAGTGGAACTTTCCCGAGTGTTGCGAAGCAGTGGATGGAAAGCACGTCGTTATCAAATCACCCACGGATTTTGTTCTCTTTTCAGGTTCCATAATGCCTTGTATTTTGAATATTCAGTAACAAACTTAAAAGTCGTATATTCATTCCAGCGCGACATTTTGACAGTCTCTCGATTCTCTCAGTAGCTAATGCGCTTAACTAAACACACTCGTCACACTATTTTAGTCGCAGTTTAGTAGGTAGGTGCACGTGGTGGGGAACTCTACTTGACCCTCAAAATAGAATCATATGGATCCAGCGTACTAAACCCTTACAATAATCGACTCTACTAAATTTTACTGTCCGCACGCATTAAATTACACGCTACTCGACTAAATTAACAGCCGTGACTGAACTAGGCTTAAGTAATAGTGAGTTACTGACCGATTTTTGTTGTGCTGGATGGCGTGAATTTACATTTAAGTATCTATTTTCTATATTTCACTATAGAGGAGTCTTTAAGAAAGTCTAAAAAATGTTTTAAGTCTTTGTTTAAGGTTTCCTGCATACTATCTTTGAGGTTGTATTTGGATCGTTCTGCACTGTATTTTTGACATTCTGTAAGAATATGTTTAACTGTCCGTGGCACAATACACAAATCACAAATTGGTTGCTCTTCCTGGGCAAGGATGTAACTATGAGTCAACATGGTATGCCCTAATCTTATACGCGCTACAACAGTTTGGTCTCTTCGTGACAGTAAGTTGCACTGCCAGGGTTGAACCGTGTCTTTACACTCCCGGAGTTTAGACGGCGAGTTTTTCCATTCCAAGGTCTCTGCTTATAGTTTTTGGCACAAGTATGCAGTTCTCGTCCCTTAACGCTTCTCGTGCGGCTGCGTCCGCCAATTCATTTCCAGTAATTCCCACATGTGATGGAATCCATATAAAGACGACTTGCTTTTTGTTTATGTGCATATCATAAAGAGTCCTATAAATCATTTGAACTATAGGATGCGTAGAGAGATGTCTAATTGCGTTGAGAGAGCTTAGCGAATATGTGAGGATTACCGAAGATTTTGAGTTGTTTTCTTGAGCGTAAGTCAGTCCCTTTAATATAGAATATAACTCGGCGTTGAATACACCGGTAGATTTATTGAGAAGAAACCTAGAAGTACCACTAGGGGTCACCACCGCAGCGCCTGAAGCTTCACTTGTCTTTGAGGCATCCGTGTAGATTCTAATACTTTATATGTAAACATTTAGAAGTTTGTAAAGTTCTTTCCTGATTAAATGTGGCGAGGTGTCTTGCTTCTTCAGTTTGGAAAGAGATGTAATACAATTGAGTCTAGGTATAGTCCATGGCGGAGGCTAGTCTTGTTGGAATAGTTGAGGAATTTCAGTCTGATGTTTATGTTTATATCTGTTTATACGTTTATAAAATGCAGGTTTATATCGTGGTTTTGCATTATATAGAGTAGTGTAACGTGTTGAGTGAACGTTTTTATGTAAAGGGTTACTAGGATTCTCAGCTATTGATATGGTATATGAAAGAGATAGGATTTTTTTTTAAGTTATCTTTTTAGGTTCCATAATGCCTCGTATTTCAAATATTCAGTAACAAACTTAGTGGGTAGGTGCACGTGGTGGGGAACTCTACTCGACCATCAAAATAGAATCAGATGGATCCAGCGTACTAAACTACTACACTAAACGACTCTGCTAAATTTTACTCTCCGCACGCATTAAATTACACGCTACTTGACTAAATTAATACCCGTGTCTGAACTAGGCTTAAGTAATAGTGAGTTACTGAACGAGTTTTTTTGTGCTGGATGGTGAGAATTTACATTTAATATCTATTAGTATGCATCGCCGTCGCACAGTGCGTTGATCAATGGACAAAAATCGAAAAATCAAGTCGATCTTTTATGGTTTTGCTCTTATAAGGATTAGATCACTTATTTGGCTTTGATTTATCACTTGTTCAAGCTATGTCAAATTGTGTCAGTTTTCTGTCAGGTGAATTTGAATATAGCTTTCTCACAAATCAACATTTTTATCAGTTATTTTAGATTTTTAAATACCTAATTTAAATATCTTGTCACATGTTTTTAGTTTGAATTTTGGTCAACATATTTTGTGCAAACGATTCTCTAAGGTAAGTAGTTTAAACTATTATTTCAGTTTAGTTGTATTTCTTATTATTAATGAAAACTGTCTTTGACGCTTGGAGTTGTTCCAGATGAAACTAACAGTGATCTGCAAAAATCTGTTGAATATCAAAATCAGAACAAAATGGACGGAATATGACAGAAAAAAGACAATATTTAAAAATAGGCACAAACATTGGCTTGAGCAGGAAATTTCACTTCCAGATTCTGTTTTAAATCTAAGTTGCTTGCATGGTCAAAATCAGCCTAGTACTAGTCGCGGTAGGCCCCTAAAACCCTTTGATGAACTTTCGCATAAAACCAAAAAAAGAAGAGTTGAACAACTTGTAGCTTCAAATTTGACGGCCGACCTATCATTTGCGGCTCAGTTGTCAGTTTCAAAAGGAAAAAATAATTCTAAAAACTTAATGGAAAGTAATTCACTAAGTGCTGTTAAAAGTTTGGCGTTGTATTTGGATTTAGATTTATCTGAAAGAAAATACGAAGTTTTAAAATCTACTATTAACCCTATTCATAGTGAATGTCTCCGAAGTGTGTTTACACTAAGAAAAACTAAAAAACAGATTTTTGTTAAATAAAAATATCATAACTGAGTTATCAGCTCAAGTAAATTTACAGGAAATTTTGTATGAAACTAAAATAGTATTACAATGTTTTGAAATATCAAAAAATCTAAATACAATGTTAAAGTGTAAGTGGGGGTTTGACGGCAGTTCAGGCCATAGTATTTATAAACAGAAATTTTGGATGGCAGTGCCGATGAGTTTATGTTTTTGATAGCATTTGTTCCTTTATGTTTAATTAGTAATGAGGATGGAAGCAGTATGTGGATAAATATACGTCCCTCTTCAACATTTTACTGTCGTCCAATAAAATTTATATTTTCCAAAGAAAATTCAGAGTTATTTAAATATGAAGAAACAAAACTTAATTCATTTATTGAAGAACTTCCTCCATATCAGTGTACAATTAATTCATTTGAAATAGAAGTGAAATATAACATATTTACAACGTTAGATGGTAGTGTGTGTAATATTTTATATTTTATACCATGAAATGTTACATCTGCGGTGCCACCCCTAGAGAGATGAACACCGATAAAGTAATGGAGAAAGTTTCCAATAAGGACCAATATCGTTTCGGCTTATCTACTTTGCACTTATGGATTAGAATTTTTGAATGTTTACTTCATATTGCATACAGATTGCATTAAAACATGACAAGTTAAAGGAGAAAACAAAGAAATATTCGAAAATACTAAAAAAAATACAAAGTAAATTTAAGTCAAAACTTGGCCTTATAGTTGATAAGCCGAAACCAGGATATGGAACAAGTAACGATGAAAATACTGCAAGAAGATTCTTTAGTAATTCCAACATTAGTTCAGAAATTACTGAAATTAATGTCATTTTAATTGACAAACTTTATACTGTCCTCTCCGTATTAGCTAGTGGTAGCAAAATTAATATTAACAAATTTGGTGATTTACTTAATGAAACTAGAGATCTGTATTTGTGTTTACATAGCTGGTATTATATGCCCAGTAGCTTACATAAATTATTAATACACGGATGCGATATAATTAAGTCTTTTGATATTCCTATAGGAAAATTATCAGTATCAGTCCAGCAGTTGTACGAGGCGGTTGTGTTTTCGCTCGTATATTGTTTTGCCGGTATTTGAACGTTTGTTTTGTTTTGGTTTGAACTGTTTTGATTTCAATTTGTTTTTGTCTGCTTTGACCCGATCATCAGTTCATCGTTTGCTATAAACTAAACTTGACCTTGTTTACCCGGATCCGGTTATTAGTTATAAATATTGTTTGTGCGTGACATTTAAAGATTTTGATTTATCAACTGGAAATATTTACATGATATTTACATAAAATTTATCTACATCTTTTTTTTAATTTTCACTTTATTTGTTCCTTTGAAAATTTTAATTTTTTATTTCTTTATAAAATGGCTGAATTTAAGTGCGATTCTTGCCAAAAAATCGTTTCGGAAAAAGACTGTTACAGAATTCGCTGTAGTGGGGAGTGCCGAAGAAATTTTTGTATGGTCTGTACAGGACTGGATAAATCCACGACAAAAGTGCTCTACGAACAAAAATTCAACAACATAAGATTTTTTTGCACTGTTTGCGACTCTCCAACTCTGAAATATTTGCATGATAAAATACCAGATCTCCAAAAGTCTCAAATCTCTTCAGAATATCTCGAAGCCCTGGGTTCCTGCTTAAAGAAAAACAACGACATCCTTCCGATCATTGGCGAAATTTACGACATCTTACTCAATCATGACTCCAAATGGAAGATACTGCTAGAAAAAATTGAGGATATTCACAGCCTCCATTCTGGAATATCTGACAGTATACAAGAATCCTTATTTAAATCCATTAAAGAAATTAGGCAGGATACTTTCAATCTATCATCTATTTTAATGGAAACTCAAAATGAATCTGTCAAAGTCCAGGTGCATGATTCATCGAAGGAGCAGTTGACTAAAGAGATGGCTGAGCTGAGGCATAGTGTAAAACAAATGGCACTTACCCTGGAGAAGCTTGCTGATAAGCCTAAACAACAATCAATAAAGAAGATATACACCACCGCAATATCAACCCAAACCGATACAACAGATGTCCAAATGCCTGTCAATAAGTCTCCAAAAAAGCTGTTTCCTTCCAGCCCAACAAAACACCCATTATAGAGAAATGGCATTATGTAGTGGTATCCATAATTCCGTCCACGTATAAATCAAATCAGCTTGTACACTACATCAAAGTAACATTAGGAACCTCGAATTTTGTGCGTTGTTTTCCTATGCTTAAGAATGCAGACACTTTGCACTCCGATTTTAAAATTGGGGTGCAAAATAAAGATCACTTAATTCAGGTTCAATGGTACCATAATTGATCCTACCAATGATTCAGTTTCACCAACCCTTATCCAAACGCCGCCCACTTCCACAGCCCATAATGTCTCATCTTCTAGTCATCAAGATGTCAATATAGATATCCCAAAGAGCCGGGGGCTGTCTCCATCAAAGCCTCAATTATTGGAATCACCAGTGATATTTGTGCCTGAAGAGGATAAGTCAGTCAGGATTGGCTCTGACAGGGAGGCCATAGCAGCTTGTAGGTCATTGGCACTGGAGGGCTCTAAATTAAGCATTGAGAAAACTGCAAAGAAAGATGATTTTTTGCAGTTTGATCCAATGACTCCACCAAGAGTGCGGCTGTCCCAAGATTCGGATAAAGCAAATGGTCGCTATATATTAGCCAGATTAAGGGATCCTTCCTTACTAAAGACCTTAAGGCTATTTCTTGCTTATCTACACGACCAGCCATCTAGTGTGTGTTTTGAGGGGCATACAAGTACTAGCATTAAATTATTGCTACCTTCAGAAGGCCTTCCCAGTGACAAGGACTCCCTGCGCAAGCTGTATTATCGCTGCCACGATGCCTATGGGATTGGTTCATCTGAAGTGGACTCAGACCTTGCAGCGTATAGATCTTTCTACACCTCGGAAAAAATTTTACTGCTCCAAAAAATTCGTGAAGGTACTGGTAAATATTATTCTAGTGGTTCACCATCAAAAAGTAAAAATTTTTAGTCAATATGACGCGAAAAGAGGATCTAGCACCCTCTAAAAAATTGACCAATAGTAATTTTAATCTTTTTTTTCTTAATATTCAGTCCTTAAGACATAAAACAGACGAATTATATCTTTTGTTAGAAGAGCTAAATTTTCTAGAAGTCATTGCCATCACTGAGCACTGGCTAAATATCAATCAACCTGTTTTTATTAAAAACTATACTACAATTGCCAGATTTAATAGAACTAATTTAACTCATGGAGGCACCATGATAATGTCTTCAAACAACGATTTTTCCGAAATATCAAAGTATAATCATTTATTATCTGAAAAAGTATTTGAATTTTCTATCGTTTATCACAATACTTATGACCTTTATATTATTTGTATTTATAGAACACCTTATGCTGATGTGCAATTATTCTGCCATAACCTTCTAAGTTTGCTCGAGTCCCTTCCTGTAAAAAGCAAATTAATCTTATGTGGCGATTTCAATATTGACTTTTCCAGTGTGTGTGCTGCTCAGGAATGTCTTCAGTCCATCTTTGAGTCATTAGGAATTGCCATGCACGTCAACTCACCAACCAGAATTACTAAGACAAGTGCCAGTACTATAGATTACGTTGTGTCTTCTTGCGATCCTAGCTCCGTCGAATGTAATGTCTTAAGTCCAGGTTTCTCCGATCATGAAGCAATTTTCACAAAATTTTCAATTACATCCAAAGCCAAAAATTCCTCTAGACAAGTAGGCCGTATTTTTTCGGTTAGAAATTTCATTAATTTCAAACACCTATGTCAAATAACTGACTGGGACTCTCACACTTATGATGTCGACACTGAATTTTCTCGTTTTATAAAAACTCTAACTAATATAGCTTCTGAATCTTTTCCTCTTAGGCCTATCAAAAATAAAAGAAGTAAACCCTGGTCCACTAAAGGTTTACGTATATCTTCTAAGAACATGCGGTCACTATCTCATTTGAAGAAATTTTCGGACAGTGTCTTTTTTCATAATTATGTAAAATCATACAGAAAAATTTATCATAAAACTATTAAAGCCGCCAAAGATATTTATTACAATAATAGACTTTCTAACGCCAAAAATGTAGCTAAAGAAACCTGGTCTATCGTAAATGATTTAAGAAACAAAACTCCTTTATCCAGCACTATCCTTACCTCTCCTGAGGACCTAAACAATTATTTTGTAAATGTAGCCAAAGATTTGACTAAGTCTGTATCTCAATCTAATGACCCAATTTCATATCTCTCTAATCATAGGGTAAACCTGCACAGTTTCTTCTTTTCACCAGTAGTTTTATCAGAACTTCGTAGTACAATTAATGATATCAAAAATAAATCTTCTTCGGGAACTGATGGGCTTACTTTAAAAATGTATTCAAGTCTGCCGGAATGCACACTAGAGCATCTGACTGCTTTGATAAATATGTCTTTCCAATATGGTACTTTTCCAAGCTGCCTTAAAACTGCAATAATCATACTTCTTCACAAAGGAGGTGTTTCAGAAGAAGCTTCGAACTATCGCCCAATTGCACTTCTCCCTACGCTATCTAAGATCATCGAAAGACTGGTTAAAAAAAGGCTTTTATCATTTCTGTCTAGATATGAAATACTTACAAAACATCAATTTGGATTTTTAAGTAACAAATGCACAAGCGATGCCATGTTTTCCCTTGTTAATAGAGTTTACTCCAGCCTAAACAACTATCACGCTACGGCAACAATTTTCTGTGATTTTTCCAAAGCTTTCGATTGTGTGAATCATAATATATTAACTAACAAGCTGCAATACTATGGATTTTGAGGGGCTCCTCTCAATTGGTTTAAGTCATATCTTAGCAACAGAAATCAAGTTGTGAAAGTTGACAACAGGATGTCTTCTTGTAGGCCAATGGAATGTGGAGTGCCTCAAGGCTCGGTACTAGGCTCTATCTTGTTTCTTCTATTCATAAACGACATGGCTAATTTAAACATTAGTGGAAAAATATGTCTCTTTGCGGACGATACCAGCTTTACGTGGAGCCACCCAGATGTCACGGACCTACATAGGATTGTATCTAATGACCTAATCACCATTAAATCCTGGTGCGATTCTAATCTCCTATGTTTGAACATCTCTAAAACGAAAGTCTTGTCTTATAAAAATACGCTGCAACCTTTTGACCTTAATGGCACCACTATTGATGTCGTAAACTCTGTAAAATTTCTAGGGCTTCTTGTAGATGATTCTTTAAAATGGGATCCACATATCGACGCTTTATCAAGGAAGTTAGGTTCTGCTTGCTTTGCGTTAAGATCTGTTTCCGAGGAGCTTAGCTTTTCTACCTCTAGAACTGTTTATTTTGCTCTTGTTGAGTCGCACCTCAGATATGCTATTCCATTCTGGGGTACATGTTGTGCGACTCAATTTGATCGAATTTTTATACTACAAAAAAGAGCTGTTCGTTACCTACTGAGACTTAACAGTAAAACTCACTACCGAGATTTCTTTAAAAGATATAAAATACTAACCCTTCCTTGCTTATTCATTTTGGAATCGGTTTGCTTAATTCGTAAGCACGCACCTGCTCTGTTAGAGAGACCTTCTCACAACTACCCTCTCAGAAATACTGAGCACGATCTCTATCTTCCAACCCCACACTCAGAGTTAATTAAAAGATCAGTAATCTACTCTGACTCTGACTTCATTTCGCAAGGCTTTGAAATCATTCTTACTGGAAAGAGCCTTCTACACCGTGAACGAGTTTTACAACACATAATTTTATCCTTATGAACCCCTAGTGTGATAGTTGCCATTACCAACCATTTTTACCGAATTTTGTATATGTATTTTTTTAATTGTTTCGTACTTTTTTACTTTTTACTTTGCTTTTTTATTTTTTTACATTATATTTATGAAAATGTTTATAACATAGTACGACTGACAAAGTACATTTCTAATGTACTTCTTTTAGGATTCTATAATATTAATATTCTAAATTCTTGATTTAAATATTATTTTTCTATAATATTTATGATGTGTTTTTGTTTTGTTTTGTTTGCTAATTTTGATGTTTGTAAACTATTTTTTTACAACAGCTTTGTCCACAAAATTGTAAAATTTTTTTTGACAATAAAGCATTTATTTATTTTATTTATTTATTTAAAGGCGAGGCGTAAGAAGGTTAGAAAACAGAGGTTAAATTACACTCGCAAATCTTCACGATTAAACACAAATACAGATCTCCTAAATATGTTAATATTAACATCGGATACTTTACTTACTAGCCTTAGGAACACAACAACTAAAAAGTCTAGATTTTTTAATAGAAATGTTGATAGTTATTTAGGTAGTTCAGATGCAAATGTAATTCCGCATAACTCTGATATTTTTAGATTTTTAGATATTATTTTAGTTCTGATAATTCTGACAGCGATACTGATAACGCCAGTTAGTTAATTTTAAATAATGTATTTCCAAAACAGAATATTTCGAAGTAACGATGGCGAGCAAAAAAGGAAAAACAATGCGAAGCGGTGCACGTGAAGTTATTGCGAACGTTATAGATACCTGTACTAGAGAAGCTGAAATTAATATTTTGACTATTCCTATTCAAAGTCGAGCAGAACGCGCTGCATTTTACAGTGGTGTTTCTGAAAGTAGTGTAAGAAAAATTCAAAGAGAACATAATGATCGCTCATGTTCTACTTCACCTTTAAAATCTCCTGGTTAAAAAGACCCCGATTATCATACAAAGATAAAATTGACGATGGTGATTTTCAAGTAATTCGACGAACAATAGAGGATTTTTATATAAACTTGAAGAGGGTTCCCATGTGCAAACCCCTACTTCGTGCTGTAAAGAACAAAGTACATTTTTTGTACGGGTATAAAACCTTAAATCGGCCTTTATCGATCAAATGGTTTTGTTTGGCGCAAGTGCCAAAATAAACGAAAATTGCTCCTTGAGGGACCAAATATTTTTCACTGGCAGGTGAAATATCTATCAACTGTAAGGCAATATAGGCAAGAAGGGCGCAATATTGTGTATCTAGACGAAACTTGGGTAGATAATGATATGATAGTGACAGTGAGCAAATGGCAAAGTGAAAGTGTTACACAGGTGTTGTTCTGGGAATCCGATCAAGTAGTCGCTTTATTATAGTTCATGCTGGTTCAGAAACCGGATTTGTTTAAGGTGCGGGACTAACAACTGGAGACTATCATGGACAGATGAATAGAGATAATTCTGAAAAGTGGTTGCTCGAGAAGCTTCTACCTAACATTCCTACCAAATCAGTCGTGGTAATGGATAATGCGTCTTCTCATTCTCACGTAGAAGATAACGTGCTAACTAAATACTCTACAAAAGCTTGTATGATATCATGGCTTCAATCGAACGATCTTGTATGTGATCCAACATGGAGAACTCATTTTGTTTCGCCATATTGGATTTTTACCAAAATCTTACCAAGCCATCCCCATATGACCCTTAATTTTTGACCAAAATTTGAAGTCAATCGGATAAGTAGTCTTTAAGCTATGCCGCGAACCTGCAGACAGAAAGACCGATAGACGGACCGACGGAGTTGATAAAACAATATTGTTTGACATTTAGCGACGTTAAAACGTAAAGATGTGTAATAGTGAGAGGGTGACTTTTTTCACGCTTAAAAACATTTTATTTGGCAACCATTTTGTTCGGCCATCTTGAATTAGTACAACGATTTTACTAGTCGATTGCTGTACCACAATTAGTTATGGCACATAATTTGAAATCGAACCATTAAGCAGTTTTTTCAGGCTGAATTTTTATATATTTTAGCCGCCATTTTGCTCCGCCATGTTGAGAGATCAATTGAGATCAATTTGATGAGTAGTTTTGTAATAATAATTTTTTAAATATTCTACTAAGCCGCCATTTTGTTTCGCCATATTTGATTTTTATCAAAATCGTACCAGGCCATTCACATATGACCCTTAATTTTTGACCAAAATTTGAAGCAAATCGGGTAAGTAGTCTTTAAGCTATGCCGCGAACTGACAGACAGGCAGACAAACAGAAAGACCGACAGACGGACCGAAGGAGTTCATAAAACATATATTTTGGCAGCTAATGACGTTAAAACGTAAAGATGTGTAAAAATGAGAGGTTAACTTTTTTACGATTACAAACATTTTATTTGGCCGCCATTTTGTTCGGTCATCTTGAATTAGTACCAATTTTACTAGTTGATCCTTATACCACAATTAGTTATGGTACACAATTTGAAATCAAGCCATTAAGCAGTTTTTTCCGGCTAAATTTTTAAATATTTTATTAAGCCGCCACTTTGCTCCGCTATCTTGGATTCGTACCAAAATGTTATCAGTTGATTTCAACATAATACTTGATGTTTTTGCAAATATTGAGATAAATTGGGTGAGTTTTTTATTAATAATTTTTTTAACATTTCACTAAACCGCCATTTTGTTTCGTTATATTGGATTTTTACCAAAATGTTACCAGGTCATCCCCATATGACCCTTAATTTTTGACCAAAATTTCAAGTCAATCGGGTAAGTAGTTTTTTAGCTACGCCGCGAAAAGACAGACAGACAGACCGACGGAATTGAGAAAACGTGTTTTTCGTGATCTAGGGACCCTGAAACGTGAAGATCCGAAAAAATCTCGGAGAAGTAATTAACGGTCATATGGAGATGACCTCGTAATATTTTGATAACAATCCAATATAGCAGAACGAGATGGCGGCCGTTAATAAAATTATTACTAAAAAAACTGATAATCCAATTTACTTAGTGTTACATAAGAATGAACTGGTAACATTTTGCTATGAATCAAACAAAATGGAGGCCTAATAAAAGATTCAAAAGATTGGTAAAGTTGTAGTACGAATTTAAGATGGCAAAACTAAAGGGCGATAAAATACATTTACATAAAAATGTTTGAAAAGAGAGTATAATATAATATGAGTTATTAAATACTTATATACTAAACTAAATTTTGTCGCGATTTACTATTTCTGATAAAATGAAAGGATCACAACGAGGAAAGTTCGGGGTATTGGAAATTGGAAATTTACCAATTCGATTAGTTATTTTGAAACTACCGAAATTAACTGACATATGGAAAATCATTTCTAATAACTACCTATCCCCATATATCCTAACCTAAACCTGGCTAATTTCCATAACCTAAAGGATATCCTTAAGTCGTAAAAGCCCCACTAAGCATTTGTTATTCTTAAAGATTCCAAAGTAAGGAGGTGATGCAAACCTATTTTGTATATCCAAGTGTAATCAAAAGCCATGCTAATATACAGCCTTACTATCATTTTCTAATCAATATATATACGGTAAAGACATTTTAAATAGTTCATATCTTATTTTGTAAAATAGTAAAATGGATAATAATTTAATACTGATAATTATTTTAATAAAATCTTGTTCTTTAAATATCTGGTGCCAAATGATTTTGTGTAGTTAACTATCAAGTAGCAACAAAGATTCGCACCTGAAATCGCGAACTCCACTCTTTGCATCGAAGGCAATGAATATTTTACCCTGTAACTTTTCGCAGCCCTACATAGAAAGATTTACGAGAAGTTATGGCAATAAAAGTAACCGTTTTTTGGCAATCCGTAATGATAAGAAGCTCATAATTTATTTTCGCGACTTTACTACCAGGAAAATGGTTTTATTGCTCCCCGGAAAGTTTTTACAAATTAACGAGATATGACAAAGTTTACTTGAACAGTGGTAATGTACGGAGAGATGAGGATTTATGGAGAACGGATTTGAATACACAAACTATTTCGAATGTCCAAGATATTGCGGGATGTAACACAAAGGTTATCGAGATTGAATTTCTAGCATAATTGTCTAGATAAACATAGTAATTTGCATGTCCAGCTTTTAGCAGAATAAGGTAAGTGTACCTATCACCGACTTAGTACTTATTACCGACCATCACATATTTTTCACTTTAAAATAGCCAGGTGTTGCCAGTTTAGACAATCAAATTCAAAATTTTAATATTTGAACTTCCCGCCTCGAAAATTGTACGAGTTTACGACAACCCGCCGAAAAATACGTTAATTACGTCAGTCTTTAGCCATACATACTAATTTGTGTACAAGTTTATTTAAGGTGAATCTAAAACTTAACGTAAGTATTAATAGTTATTTATACTATAAGGGAAGTAACATTTACCAGTCGAGGATGAGTTTGCGCCCGAGCGATAGCGAGAGATGGCAAAACAGTTCGAGATGGTTAATGTACTTACATCCCATATAGTATATAACATTTTTCTCCTTCCCTGTATTGTATGTTTACAAGAAAATGTTGGATATATTTTTGGATTTTCATTATCATTACATTCGATAGCATTCTCCGTAAATTATGAAGACAGCCGTGATCCGTTGCCACAGCAACAAAAGCAGTTTTTATTTTATCAACAACGTCAAGTTAACAATTCATAGCGAAAAGTTTGAAGAAGTCGAATTGTTTGATTCTGTGTGGACAAAATTGATGTTTCAGACACAGAAGAATCAGGGATTATTACTTGTTTATCTCTACTACCGGAAAAGTCGAAAAAAAGGTATGAAGCAGCATATAAATCCTTTAAGAATTGGTGCCAAAGCAAGACGACTACTGCAGTCTCAGAAACCTTGTTTTTGGCGTATTTTCACGAAAAAAGTGCTATATTGAAGTCCCCATCAAGCTTATGGTGTGAGTATTCGATGTTGAAGTCCACCCTTTTTATAGAGGAAAATATAGATATTTCTAAGTATCCAAAACTTCGAGCATTTTTGAAAAGAAAAAATTATGGTTATAGACCCAAAAAATCGAATGTGTTTAACAGGGAAGATGTGAATAAGTTCATGCTTGAAGCCCCCGATGATATATACTTATTGACGAAGGTCGTAATGGTAATGGGAGTTGCTGGAGCGTGCCGTTCTAATGAACTCTGTGAAATGAAAGTGGACAATGTTAAAATAAGTCAAGAAGTCATAATTCCTGACTCCAAAAATGGAATTTCACGTACATTTTCATATAAAACTCGAAATTCTATTAAGACAAAACTTATATGTGAAATTAATACTAGCTCTTTCTAAAATTCAAAATATTTAGGAAAATTACTGTTTGCAAAATAGTCGCTAAAAAAATTAAGATATATCAGCATTTTAAAGGACACATTTGGTGGCGCCATCTGTGATTCGATAGAACGCTCGCCAATCCTGGCCTTATGATCTATGACGAATACTAATGTTTTAATTTGAAACAGATATTTCTGATTGACTGAATGAAAAATCGAGTGCCGGAACGTTGCATTCCATTAGGTTTCGCAATAATATTTTCTGTTTAAAATATGTTAAAAAGTGCAGAATATTCTAAAAAAATTGAGAACTATAAAATAAAAAAAATTGACATCACGTCAAGCATTTATTTGCTAGCTTTGTAAATATTTTTAATAAAATTTTTATTATGGTACATTTAAATTTTTAAATATTTAAACAGAGATACAAATCAGCTCCTAATAATAATCCTGTAAATATTAATTTAGCACAATAAAATTAAAATTCATAAAATAATATAAAAATATAAACAATAAAGCATCTCCTAAGAATCCCTCTCCAAACATCCTCAAAATACATTGCGTCAGTATAGCCCACTGCAACTTTAAAAGCAAAATCAATAGACACTCAGCATGCGAAGATCGTTACCGAATCATGTCTGACTTCGCCGAATACATAGGCTGAAATCTTTAAAAGTATAAGGTAAAATATTTTAAAAATAGTAATTGATTGTCTCCATGGATCTTTCTCTATCTCATGGTCACTTTTTCGAGAGCGAATTTAAAAAAAAATAATTAGAAAATCGATTCGATTAATCATTGAGGATATTGTTCGTGAAATCGTAGCAGCACATTTAACTGGTCCTGCGGTCTCGTTGAATCTATATTTCAATCGGAAATATCATCGTAATATCACTTTGTTATATTATATTGTATTAGATCGTTTAATAAAGTTATTGTAGTTGTAAAGAAGTGTTTATCATTAATAACATAACATGTCAATAATAAAATATATATGTTAAGACAAAAATAAAAGTTTTTCGAAATAAGTGAAATAATTTGGTGGTGCCCCCCTTAATCTTAGCTGTGCCCCTCCCCACCTTCCATCATTCCTGGACTGGTTACGCTACTAAGGTGAATTTAGTTTCTTATTGAAGTGTGAAGTGTGCTAAATTGCACATGTCTAGATAACAAAGATCTGCACTGTATACTAAATATTAATATCATTCTTTTGAATTCACTTACTAACCCAAATCTTATTGTGTGTGACAGAACTACCTTTTTAAAATATCTTTGCTACTACGACAACCCGTCGAAGACTTATTGCTGGTTTCCTATTAAATTTTTCGTGTTTTTAATCCTTACTGCCTAATCAACAAAATTATTTCTAGCAAAGAAATTCTGAGGTTAAATTTAAACGAATGCTTATTAGTTATCGGGCATTGATTTAGAATTATATTAAAAAATGAAAGGAAATACAGTTGTATTCAAAGAAAAGTGGTACATGTCTTTGTTTGTTTTCATCACATTTGCTTGCAACCGGCTTTTGCACCTGATGTTTTCTTACGTTAGCACTTGATAGAGGTTATAATATGCCAAACATTTAAAATATTGATGCCAAGGCCGTCCGGGGTCCAGCCTCCTTTGTGCCAAGATTTAAAATACCGCTCTTTAAGAAATTATTTGATTCAGTCTGTTGGATATTGAGTTATTATGTTCTTCCCAGCAGCACTCATGGATTCTTTGCCACAGTTCATCAGAATTTTAAGGCTTAAAGTTATGTCTATATATTTTTTTACTATCAATCCCCAAATTTTCTCTATCGGATTCATATCCAGACACTAAGAAGGCATTACTTTCACATCGTTATTATGAAACTACTACTTATTGGCAGCATGGACAGGGCAATTATCATGTTGGTAAATAAGTGAGTTATTAGGATATAATTGGGCGACTAATGGAGGCATTATGTGTTTCAAAATAAGTTCATAATATTCTGCATTAAACCTGCCTTTTATGCGATAACATACGTCTAATCCATGGACACTCATTCAACCTCATAAATTAACGGAACATCGTCCAGTTTTGAAAACTATAGTTGGCGCATTACCTTTCTGGAATGACGTCACGCTGGTTTCAAATAACGTATTTCTTATATTATTTATACTTCAGCGATGATTCCTAACCTAAACGTATGCAGTGATGTAGATAGGAGGGGTGCGTTCAGCACTGGCTAAAGCGAATTTAAAATTGGCATTTTCTGTACAGAAAGCGCTGCAACTTGTCGAAAATGGCTGGCAAAAAATTAACACTCTCATTGCCATAAAAAAACCCTCATTTTGCACACTTAATACAAAAATAACTATTATAACTTCAAAAACTAAAATTATTTTGCAAATAAGACTTTACTAATATAAATTCTTTCATCTTAGTCTTATTCTTTGTTTGCAATGTAATAAATTGACGCCAGTTACCCATTTTCATCAAAATTATTTTAATTCTCAATTACAGACAATACTGAAAAAATATTAAGAAAAGGGGAATAACGAACGATGAATCCTTTACCTCCAGAATGTTTCAAAAACAAAAAGAGGTAAAAACAAAAATCACAGATTACTTAAAGAACAAAATAAGAGATATGATCTATTGCGTGTATGCTAAAAATGAATATGTTACAATGCAGACTTTGCTTTAAAAACTAAAAGAGAGAAATTAATGTATAACTAACTAACTTTAAAAATAAAAACTACTCCCCTTCACTGTCTTCAGAATCAGAACTAAATTCTTCATCGTCACTGCTGTCTTCGTCGGTACTAATTACAAGTGGCGCAATGTCTGAAGCATCACATATCTGTATTGTCTTCCAAGCTTCTTGGATTACCCTTTCTGTGTGGCTGACATAATTTTTCCAATGCTCTGAAGATACTTCATTTATCGCTTTTTCCCACATGGCCAAAACTTCCGATGGTGTCCCCTTCAGACTAGCAATGTATTGGTCGTATTTCCTCTTACACTCAGACCATACCATTTCAATAGCATTAAATTGACAATGGTATGGAGGAAGTCTTAGTATTTTGTGGCCCAAAGGTTTCACATATTCGTCAAGGTAGAATGTTTTTTCAATGTTACAATTTTTTTCTACAATGCTCCATATTTCATCCTTCATGGCCCTCTCTGGGAAGTCAATGTTCTTTTCTTTTAACCATCCAATCAATCTCTGCTTTGTCCATGATTTTCTTGGAATATCCTCTAAAAGGCCAGAATGATAGCTTGCGTTGTCCATCACTATCAAACTTTTTGGAGGAAGATTTGGTACCAGCTGATTTTTAAACCAATTTTCAAAATTTTGCTTGTTCACATTGTCATGATAATCTCCGCTTTTTAGTCCACTTTTAAATATTAAACTGGCCCCCTTAATAAATCCTTCCTTTGATCCAGCGTGAACTACAATATATCGATGACCTTCACTAGCTTTTTTAGAACTTGTAGACATAGTGTTATCCTGCCAGCTGTTTCTAAACGAACCTTTACTAAAAATCCAAGTCTCATCAATAAATACGGTGGTATAAGCATCTTGTCCTAGATTTTGATTTTTGACATATTCCCTCAAGAAATTGATTCTCTTGTGGACGATGTGGGGCAAATCCATCAGGTATTTTCTATTATTTGATTTCTTCCACTTAAAACCAATACTTTTTACGTATTTTCTTAGCGAGGTGATGGAAAAATTAAAATATTCATTTATCTCTTTTAGTTTTTTAAGCAAAGTCTGCATTGTAACATATTCATTTTTCGCATACATGCAGTAGATCGTATCTCTTATTTTGTTCTTAAAGTAATCTGTAATTTTTGTTTTTACCTCTTTTTGCTTTTGAGACATTCTGGAGGTAAAGGATTCATCGCTCGTTATTCCTCTTTTCTTAATATTTATGATTGTTGTATGGCTAAGTTTTGTTGCATTTGAAGCTCGTTCAATTATATTATCAGTTTGCGGAAGGATTCCATTTTTAGCTTGCTCTTTTTCCAATTGAAAAAAAGCCAAGATATTCAAAACTATTAGCTGTGATTGCTGATTATATCTTCGCGGCATCTTGCAAAAGTTTAAAAAGAATCACAACAAATCAATGTCAATTTTGACGAATATATTCTGAAAGACACATAACCAAAACCGGCATTGACTGTTGTAAAGAAACGACAATGAGTTTTTTCAAAATGTTTTTGTCACTGTCAGTTAACATAAATCAAACAAAAATAACCAAAAATGACGTCATTCCAGAAAGGTAATGCGCCAACTATAAGTCGCCTATATATTTTTCTTGGAATCTGCTGTTGTCTGGCCGGTATACACGTTCAAAATTGTGGCTGAAAGTATATATAGTTCAAGACAAAGATTAGTCTTCCCAGTTTTCGCTCTTCCGGCAGCAACTTTCTTTTTGCAGCCACTCGGTTCGTTATATCCTGAACCTGCTTTCCTTTCTAATGTTCCCCCTAACTCCCATCGTTTTTTGATTTTTAAAATGGTCGATATACTTTTCCTATCTCGCTCTGCTAAAACAGGAATAGACTCAAGACCCAGTAACTCTAAGGTTACCTCGATGAGCAGCTATCGGCCGAGGGGGACGCAAGGGTGAGGCGGAAGTCGTTACGTCGACTGGCGACCCGATCTGACAAGGCTGCCAGTTTATTGCTTATTTAGCTTGACGTTTTCGTTGCGATAGTTGTCAGTTGTGTTTTTCAAAGTATTTTTTGAGATGTTTGAACAGTTAAATAATTGTATTTACTGCAAATAGTATGCCTATAGTTAATAAAATATGAAAAATACTTATAATATACATAAGCTGTCCCCATAGTGTGTTCTCGGTTGATATCTTGGTACCGTTTAGAAATAGAGAAGAAATGCACGGTATTGGACTATTAAAAACTAAATCAGGAAAAGAGCAAACCGTTTTGTTCTAATTTGAACAGTTTAATCTAGACTCTACAGCTGTTCAAAACTGAAAATCGCTATGCCAATATCTCGAAAACAATTAAACTTAGGCCTCTGGACAATATATGCAGTAGACGTAGAATTTTATATAAAATTCAAATATGTAATAAACTGTATGGTGTTTCATACATAAAAAACTATTTAAGTAGGTATATAAGTCATCCTATATACTAATATTTATATTTAAACTTTTTCTCCATCTAACTATTATCACCAAAACCGAGAACACACTACTGAGACACCTTGTATAAAGAAAGGTACATTTTCTACAATTATTCAAATATTTGTCATCCTAAAACTTGTTACAAGAATATTTTTTGAGACTTGCACTCAGCAAAAAAACTTGATTAAAATTTTCACCAATATAAGTTTAAAATTATAATAAACTAAAGCTGCATTTTGTTGTAAAAAAAAAGTTTCAACTTTGAACAAAAAAAGATTATTATATGTAATTACACGCACAGAGAAGAGATATGGACAATGCCGTGCTAAAGCAAGCCGGTCGCCGGGTGACGTAGATCGCTCACACAGTTGGGATAGGTCAAGATCGCTCGAGGCAACCTATAGAGTTAATGGGCCTTGTAATACACCAATCTCTTCTATTCTGGTAATTTTCTGAGCTTTTTCAGCTACGGATAGTTGAACAGGAATTTTTGTATTTGTACACATATGTCAAAAAAAGTATCTCGAAAAAGATTATTGTAACTTTGTCAACTTGACAACTAAAGCAATTTTGAAATTTTTCTGGTGGCACCGAAAATTCTACTTACACAAACATACATTAGGTGTACCCCTTTTCATTGACTAGAACGATACTTTATTACAAATTAACGTTAGTACATTTTTGTCGTGAGGATTAATTTAAAATTATATTTCATAGAATTGTTACAGTTTAGATAATTAATTCATTGCCGTATTATGACAATACCACTCTCCTATATTCAATCATTAAAAAAAATTCAATTTTTATATAAACTCGTAAATTGAGTACTTCCTAACAAATTATTGACGTCTTGGTGTTCCCTTAATCTATTCCGGCCAGGCGGAAGAATTACAAACGCCACACTTCACTAAATGTAATAAGAAAATTTAATAATCTGATAAAACTACTCATCTAACCGGCGAAACGTTAAAAAGACGATAAAAAATAATTAAATCGACGTTTCCTTCCCGCCGGCGCCCCTGAGTCCAACCAAAAACTTCCCATTTAAAATAGGAATCTGTTAAGCACCTCTTAACAAACCCGCGGTAAATTTCGTGGAAGGAATGAGATTAATGCTGGCACTGCAAACTTATAAAAACGTTTTTCGCCACTGATTTGGTTATTTAGTGGTAAACGTAAAATGTAACTGTTGAATATATTTCTCATAAAACGACATTAAGAGATGGGCTAAGAGGCTGCCGCATCGCTCGAAATTGAATTATTCCGAATCTCCGAGTATGATCTTGAATTATTGCTTGATGCAGTGGCGGACCACGAGAATAGTGCGCTAAAGGACCCCACACAAATCTTATAGGAAATGGCTTTCGGTCATTTTTTTTATTCTGAACATGATGTAGATATATAGATATCAGCGTTCTGAAAGAAAGTCTTCGTGAACACAAATTTATTCATCTATTAGTTTTTGGGTCACAACTACTTTAAAATTGAAAATTTCAAATTTTCAGCGTGACTAATAGTTTTTATTTATTTCTTAAATTAGTTTCCAAAAAATCTTTCGTTAATATTTATACCTTTAGAGTTTCAAATTAAAGTTGCCTTTACTTTATATTATTACATTTTCAGTTTCTACGTAAAATTCTAGACATATTTCATTTATATGCCTAAAGTCAACCGTTTTTGCATTACAAACAATTCAAAATCATCATTTTACCGAAAGGTAAGTAATTACATTTGGAACGTGTTAGATAATGTCAGATAACAATAATGGAACACTCTGTATGTTTTTATAAATTCTAATATAAATTTCTAAAAGACAAATTCAGCGATACAGTGTTTAAACCTTCGAATATTGAACCAGTAGAATTAGCAATAAACACATTTATTTGTGTCCATAATAGTCAAAATAAACATGCGGGTTGAAGAAGAACTTCCCCACTGGTTTGAGACAAAGGTTTCAAACATATTTAATTTGTTTTATACCAAAGTCTGCTTTAAATTTTGGCGTAGTAAAAATAAACATTATATTTGTTTATTTTTAAAAGTAGAATATATTTTGTCCGCAAACAATACAAAAAGTCCTTTGTTATAATGTAATTTAATATTGTCTTTCATTAACAAGATTGTCAACATTTATATCCAACCGTTTAGTGTGTAAAAACTTGATTTCTTTCTACATTTACATGCCCAAAAAGTGTAACGTATATGAGATTTACTCTTTTAAAAGTGAAAAATCGAGGTCGTTTCACCGTAAGTACAAAATATAACCTAGATTGTGTCAGAACGTTGGGTTACATTCGTCAGTAGATGGTTAGTGGTATGCAAATAAATAAAAGATATTATTTCTTTTTCAAATCCTTATTCTTACTGTAATTTAGATGCATATTATTGATTTATTTATCAACATGCCATATAAATATACACATATAAGTTCATTTCCTTAAGTTCACCAGACGAAACATTTGGTTTAGGATTCTCTTTATATGCAATTTATTATCCTAAGTTATGCATTCTACAAGATTCAGTTTATTCGTCAGTTGTAGCTGTAAAATTATTTTTTTTTAATTCGATGTAATTTTTGGCTTTTGAAAATGTTTTTCGAAAGTTCTCGAAAGAAAATTTCATATAAACATTTTTGTTCTAGAGGATTTAATTTTTCTTTATACAAAGTTTAACACGTTAATTTGTTTTTGATCAGTTGCATTATTTTGATAACGCATGGTGTGTGGGAGATATCGAATACTTTACTTGTATATTCTTTTATTTGAAGTAATGTGACTTCAGGCAACCATTAGGTTCAAATTGTTTTTTCAGGTGAATAAAACACTCATTAAGTGTGTTGTGTGTCTAAAAAATCAACGTAAAAAATTTTCTTTTTCAACAACGATAATTAAATTTGATATAACAATAAACTGGTACGAATTCAACATCGATGGTGTTTTAAAAAATATATTATTAAAGTTGCTTATTCCATTTATTTTCAATTATGTCCAAAAGTCAAGTGTAGAGTTTGGCGTAGATGGAAACTAGTAAAAATTGGTACCAATCGAATATGGTGGAACAAAATGATGCCCAATAAAAGTATCTGTAAAGACAGTATATGTATATGTGTTACTAAATGACTATATGCAGAACTGAATTGGGTCACATTTCACTAGCCCTAAGGCAAGAGAAAGTTCATATCAAGGGAAGTTCCTGGTAAAGAAAATTTACCGATTTCTTATTTTGCATTCCTCTTAAATAAACTCAATAAATTCAAGGTATCTTTGGAAAGGGGTTTATTTTTAAATTTAAAAAAATATAAAACTTGGTATCAAATTTAGTTTATTAATTTACCAGATGATTTACTTAAATAAACTTTGGTTTCTTCATTCAAGAACTATAAATTAATTATAGTTAATGATATAATAAACTATTATTTCGGGATTTTAAAGTTATAATAACGTATAATATGTACGATTAAATAGATATATAAAATAAAGGGGCCGTTTACAGAAAATCATCCAGGTTTTAAAATCAAAAATTTAGAGTAAATAAAACTAATTTGTGGCATTAAATTTTAAGTAGTTGGAGATTGTACCCACCTATTTTTTATCATCATCAACAGGAACTGATATTGAAGAAATTTGAAAACCATATGATTTACGTACTTTAGGAGGAATCTTTTGGTATCTACCACTTTTTCTTTTGTTTATAGAAGTTACCTCTTCATTTCCGCAACATTCAAACACAAATTGTCCCTAAGAGTGTTTTGAGTTATTTAAAAAATGTTTTTAAAGATTCCTTAAGATAAGGCCTTTTTTAAGCTCCTGAAAAATCTTTAAACTTAAGAAGGTTTGTGAAAAGGTTTTCTCAGTATCCTAAAAGACCCTCGTAAAGATTAAATGGTTTCTTGGGCAACATGGTTATGAAGTCTATTATTCTTGTATTATTTGGTATAATGTAAAACAATTTGTAATATTTTATTTTACTTCTTAATGTACAATTCGATTTTAAGTTAACTTTTAGTTATCTTACAAAATAAGTAAAGCTTTCCAGCTTTTTTACAGCTTTCCTAAAACACCAGTTATTACAAAAATCTACTTATGCCTGGTATGCCGTATTAAATATTCTTAAATTTTCCAGTATAATTTGAAAACACGACAAATTCAATTTGAAAGTTACTTTTATTTCATAAAATCGCCATATATACTAAAAATATTTCCAGAACATTTTGTTACCTAAGCCGGATACCCTTTAGCATATTAACTTTTTGCCATATATTTATTTATTATTGTACTTTTAAAGTTTTAGTTTACCTCGCATTAATATCATATTTTCTGTTCTCCAATATGTTTTAATTAAAAATTGTAAAGCTTTTTTTATTTTACATTATTTTGATTGCGTGTGAACACTTATTTGTAATATTATCAAACTCCTATATATTGTATTTATACTATTTTAATAACCAATACGTGTATGAGGACCATGTACTAAGGGTAAAAGTGTATACTAAAATAATCATTTCTGTGTGTGATTTTAGGTTTTCAGTATATTAATAATTTTTTCTTTATGCTTAACGAGTTCAAGTAGCTTCATAATATTCGGCTAGTAATATAGTTCCAAATAGATTATTGAATAATATGGATATAAATATTAAAGTACAATGTTATTATGCTATTTAGTATTACGTCCTTCAATGTCTAAAAATTATATACATTATCCTATTTCGATTTTTATCATTTATTAGCCCAATAAGAATCATAGACGGTTGCATAAAGCTATAACAGGGTTCAATAAAATTTCAATTTTTAATGTCCTGTAGTATTCTAACATTCAATTTACTTAAGGCCGTTTTACATGCTGCAATTCTTCTTTGTAATATGCAACAGTCTTGAACAAAGGCATGCGCAGTTTGACAAAAGGTACAAATGTCTTGCCACTGCGCATGCATTTGTTCAAGACTATTGCAACTTGCAAGAAAGAATTGCAGCATGTAAAACGGCTTTAACGGAATCTTTTCTGCAATAACAGGAATCAAATATGCACAAATTTATTGTGATATTAAAAGTACCTAATACAAAAAAAACTCATCATTTTAATATGTATTGCTAAATCTGAGCAAAAAGTATGCATCGGCTCGCAATAAATTGCCTTAAGTATCTCAAATGAAGGTATATTTTTTGCTCAACCATAGTTTGTAGCTACCCATCGTAAATAAATGTTCTTGTACACACAGCAACGTTTCTGTATATTTTTTCTATCTAATATATCACCTTATAAGTTTATTTCATTTGGGAAAAGAAAGTAGTATTTGATCCAGCAACCAACCAGATGAAATACTGAAAATGTCAGTAGAGGCGTCCGGCAAGACCAGATTATTGCTTCAAAATAAACAAAAAGTATATTGGAAACACACAATGTGCCTACAGTATGGGTTAATGCTAATTTTAGTCGTTCAATATTCGAAGATTTAAACGGTTTATTTCTCAAAATGACGGATGTATACAAAACTTAAATAGAAAATAAGGAGCATTTAAAACTTAAATTACACTACTTTATGAGATGCTTAAAATATGTACCATTATTAGCAAGGTAATAGCCAATACTCTCCCTAAATTTCCTTAAGACGTTGTCCAAAGTATCAACTAGAGTCTTCAAACGATCCATATTTGGCCTATGTTTATGAACTTTTTTCTTTGAGTCTCTCCACAAATAAAAGTCTAAAGGTATGAGGTCTAGGGACCTGGCAGGCCATTCAATTTTACCTCTTCTTCCTATCCATCGATCTGGAAATACTTGGTTCTAAAGCTAGCGCACTTCTAAACCATAATGCGCGGGGTGCACTGTCCCGTTCAAATCAGACATGTCTTCGGTCTGGATGAAGGAACTGTGGATTAATCTATTAAATTAATAACTGTAAAATGCTGAGGTAAAGTTTATTTTAATAAAAATGGGTCCAATAATATTGTGGCCTATAACACCCCCCCCCCCAAACGTGTACTCAAACAAACAAACAAACAAAAGTATGCTTTATTGCCGCAGAAAAATTCTACAATTTTATGGACAAAGCAAAATATACCTAAAAATAAGACATATCAAAACATTAATCGAAAATAATTTCGACAGGTCAGTGCTTTTTTTTTTTAAATGTAAATTATCAATTTACCAAATCGTAAAACACACGTTAGAATATAGCATAACATTGCAAACAGTAAATGAATCATGATAACCTTATAAAAGTAAACAAACACACATGTACGAGGTGAATAATTTCGATGACATTGAAATCAAAATTGCAACTATGCGACCTTAAACTCTATGTTATTATAGTTATACAAATAATTGTGATGTTAAACAGAAGGTATATTGAACTAGTGTAGAATGTAGTATACAAAAAGAATTAAATTGTTTTTAATCCAATACCTAACAAAAATAATTAAGTTTTAAGTGAATGTTCGACAGTTCTTTTCCCTATATAATGATTTACAAAATTCTATGCTATGAGTTAGGACATGACTCACAAAAGATTTAAGTAAACAAGCGAGTTTAGTGACAATTTAAAGAGACTTACTCACTGAAAAAAAATCATTAACGCTGTAAAATGGTCTCTCAATGAGGTATGCTTTGGTGTTTTTTCGAAATTGTGCAAGCATAGGGATAGATTTTAAATGTACTGGCAGATTGTTGTAAAGTTTTATGGCGTTGTAAATAATTGATTTTTTTATTAATTCTGTGGAAGGAATGGGAAGATAAATATCATGCCTAGAGTTTCTGGTAGGGTATACATGTTGTGGCCTTTCTGGGAGGGTGTTTATATGTTTTCTCAGCAAACATACCGTTTCCAAAATAAATAATGCAGGAAGTGTTAATATTTCATGTTTTTTGAAATAGTATTGGCAGTGAGCTCTATTATTTAGACCAAACAAATAACGAATGGCTCTCTTTTGAAGCATAAAAATACTACGAAATTGCTCGGTGGTACAGCAGCCCCAAAAGGGAAGGCCATAGCGGAGGTGGGATTCAAATAAAGAGAAATAAGTAGGTCTGGCAGAAGGAACGTCTAGTTCTTTTGAAACTGATCGAATGGCGAAGCAGGCGGTAGAAAGTTTTTTAGTTAAGGTGTCAATATGATTAGACCATTTTAGGTTGCTATTTATATTTAAACCCAGGAATTTAACCGACTCTACGTATTCAATATTGCTGTTATGTACCTGAAGTGGTTGTAAAGTTCCCTTATAAGATAACGCCACCGTTTTATCGACGTTAAAACAAAGCATATTGGAATCGGACCAAGCCTTAATTATAACCAAGTCTTTGGAGATACTAGAGTGTAAAGACGTTGTATCAAAATCACTCCATGTTATGCTTGTGTCATCAGCAAAAAGGGAGATTCTTCCATTAATTTTAAGGTTCGTGATATCATTAATGTATAACAAAAAAAGAATAGGTCCCAAGACTGAACCTTGAGGAACTCCACTTGTAATCAACTTACAATCAGAATCGGAACCATTAGCCCTTACAAGTTGTTGCCTTTTTCCAAGATAAGATTTGAACCAATTTAAAGAAGTACCACGAATTCCATAAAAATGTAGTTTGTTTATCAGAATTTCATGACTAACACAATCAAATGCTTTCGCATAGTCACAAAAAACTGAGGCAGTTGGGTGGTTGTTATTGAGAGATGAGTAGACGCCTCTAAGCAACGTGAACATGGCGTCACTGGTGCACTTGTTGGGTAGAAATCCGAACTGCTCCGGGGATATTATCTGATGTTTCAGGAGAAATGGCATAAGACGGTTCTTCAGTAGCCTTTCGATGATTTTTGATAGCACTGGTAGTAGTGCAATTGGGCGATAATTGCAAGAGTTAGTTTTTTCGCCGCCTTTATGAAGTGGAATAATTATAGCTGTTTTAAGGCAATCAGGGAATACACCTTTTATAAAGGACTCATTTATTAATGTTGTAAGGGCCTCTATGACTGGGAGTGGCAAGTTCAGGAATATTCTAATTGATAGGCCATCAGTGCTACACGAAGATTTACTTTTGATATTATGTATTACCTTCAATAGTTCAGTGTTGCTAACGGGACTTTAGAAAAAGCTGTCAGCTAAATTTTTTGAAGGAGGGAGAAACGAAAGAAAGTCCAAACTTGGCGAGATACTAGAGGTAACATTTTTGCTTACATTAATAAAATAATCATTTAGATCATTAGCCCCTGGTAAGATCTGAGTCACAGGGTTTGATTTGTTTCTGAGGTTATTGATGATGGACCAGGTTTCTTTTGAAACGTTATTAGAGTTTGTTAGACGTTTTCGGTAGTGTAATTTTTTTGCTGACTTAATAAGAGTAGTGTAGATCCTCCTATAATTAGAGATATAGTCGAGAATAAGAAAGGAGTCGGTGAATTTTTTTATATATGAGAGCGAGCGCATATTTTTAGCAGAAATTCGTATTCCTTTCGTGGTCCACGGTTTATGCCGCTTAGGTTTGATATTCTTAAGCGGGAAGGCCTTGTTAAAAGCACTTAAAGTTTTATTTAAAAAAGTTCTGAAGTTTGTGTTGACATTATCAGATTCAAAATTCCAATTGGTGTTAAAGCAAATATTATGAAATACTGAGAAATTTGCGGCCGAGAAAATTCTGCCCCGATGGCGAGATTTTGGTAAGGGCCTAATAGGTAAACTAAACCTGGAAATTACCGCCTCGTGATCGGAAAGACCTGAGTTATAGACCTGTGATTACACCTCTGATGGAGAAAAATCAGACGCCATGTAATCGATGATAGAAGAAGAGTTTTTTGAAATTCTAGTTGGCGAGGATACATGCATTGAAAGACCGAAAGAGTCGAATATAGAAATTAGATATTTCTGAATGGCACAAACAGTAGCATAGTCAATATTAAAGTCTCCGCATAGAATTTTTTTACCTTTAATCGGTAGGCTGTCTAGCAAACTTACCAGGCTATTTAAAAATGATTGTACATCAGAGTTTGGTGATCTATAAATACAAATTACATAAAGATCAAGGTTTTGATTATATACTATAGAGAATTCAAAAGAGCTATCCGCTAACAAATGATCATATTTAGATACCGACATGAAATCTCCATTTAGGGATAGAATCAGTGTTCCCCCATGAGCTGAGTTTTTTCTGTCATATCTAGCTACTGTGGTATATCTCTCAATATAAAAGGGTTCGTTTAGATTCAGCCAGTGCTCAGTAATTGCAACAAGTTGGGGGAACTCCAATTCTTCCAGAAATAGGTACAACTCGTCAGTTTTATTTCTTAGAGAAGCAATATTAATTAGAACCATATTAAGACTAGTAACAACAGGAAGTTTGGCCTTTGCGTGTGTGCTTCGGTCATCCACTGCAGATTGAATGCAGATCAATAACTAGAGTTATATCTGTTGAGGCGTCATTAAGTACACAGGTAACCTCATCAGAGAAAAGAATATTATGGACAAAATTAAGATCAGCATTGCACCTGTCTTTCAGAATTTGGCAAAACTCTGTTCTTCTATCGAAGTCATTCTCTGACAGTTTTTGAACTAGGTGAATTTTAAAAGGAAGAATCTTTTTGCTTCTAAATAAATTTATAATTGGTGGGTAATTTACATTGTGGTCCAAAACAGACTGGAGGAGCAATCGGTTTGGAATATCGGGTTGATGAAATAAAATATTCAGAGCTGTATCATCACTAGTAGCTGTTTTTGGTCTGCCTGATCTACATCTCGCTATCACGATTCCCGATTATATTGTATTTTTTTTGCACTTTGCTTACATAAGGTTGGGTTTTTTCGAACCAATTAGGATAAGTCTGATTGAGTACACTATTGCGGTCGCTATATCCAACCATCATTTAAATTACAGTTTTTTTTTCAATTAGAGCTACCATCCTATTTCCTATTCTTCGAGTACTTATGAACGAAAATTTCACAACTGTCTTCATTATTCTTATCTAACATTGCCTAACACACATATTCCAATTACTTACCTTTCGGTAAAATGACAATTCTCAATTGTTTTTAACGCGGAAACGGTTAAATTTTGGTATAGGATATTACACATTAAATATGTCTAGAGTTTTACGTAGAATCCGAAAATTAAATAATATACAGGGTGTTAAGGAAAGTGTAAATTTGCTTTGCTATAACTTTTTGATTCACATTGTATATTGAACTTTTCCTTATTCGAATAGAGCTTTAAAAACCCTAAAATTTTGTTTTAAATATTTAAGCGTAGAGGAGGACTACAAAAAAATAATAAATGAATATTTGGTGAATTCCGTCTTTGATCTGGAAATTCATTAAATTTTGATTTATCTATATCTCGAAATTTATTAAATTCTAGAATTAAGTCGGAATTGAACTAAATTCAAAGACAAAATTCGAAATTAGAATTTGAAATTTAACTTGATTCTAAGATAGATGCCGAAATATAATATATTCCGAAATTTAGAAAAAAAAATGCGACACTTGTATGCTTTCTTACTTTTTTAATATCTCTTACAAGAAACTTATCGCTACTTGACTATGTACCATTTAATAGAGTATTTTGATATCCAGTTTTTTTTTACATTTTATTCACTTATCATAAAAAACACCACGTATTTATTAATAACAACAAAAATATTTGGTGTAATATAGTATTCGTTCTCTAAATATTTGATATAATTACCACAAGTTAAATATTTCGATATTGTTTTTAATTAAAATTTAAAATACACATATACTTTAACACCACAATTAAATATTTATAATTTGCCACATTGATTACATATTTGTAAACAAGCATGTCAATCGATGTTTAAACTTTTTATGATAACCAATATTTATATTTTGTCGAAAAGCTAATGTTGAACGCAGGTCTTTAATTTTAATAAAACTGAGTTAATTCCACACATTTTTAGTTGTAATAATGCCATAATAAGTAATTATTAAAAAACACATGCTTTTTTAAAAAATATATTTTATACATTATGGGTCTTAAAAACGGCGGACTTAATTTTTTCATAAATTGGTTAATAATTAAGAGATATCAATTTTTAGGCAATCCCTATATATCGATAGAGAATTGTGTTTATTTAAATATTTTCATGCTTATTTCACTCTAGATTCTATTATATTACGCTTTTCTCTTTTTGTCTCTAGTGACTTTTGATTACCAATTTGTAAATAAAATTATATCAGAACTTCAGAACATCTCGTAAGGCACCCCAAAATCTTAATAAGACCCTAGTGTTTGTGGTTTAAATGGGCTCTCCACTACTGTAGCGTCCTCTGAGAAACGAACCACATTACACACATTTAATTAAACGAAAACTATATACATTTTGTAAACCTCACTCTAACCAGTGATGTTAAGATTAAAAAAAATACATTCGGAAAAGTATTTCATGGAGTTCAAGTTTTATCCTAAATGAATGCACTACACTAGTCATCAAATATAAAAAAAATGCTATTGATGTTATAAAGGCTGTACGGGAAATTTTGGATCATCCTTATTACGAATTCAACAACCAAAATTGTCCATCATGTATAGATTTTAACTTAATGCTGACTTTCTTTTATATTCCTGAGCCACTTTCTCTTATGAGAAACCAACAATAATACCTTATCATTGGTAGATCCAATGTACCTTTTCTGATACATTACCGGGTTCTGCCCGTCCTCCCAATTTTCCGGGGGCGGTTGAACAGGTTAACCTTCTCCATCGGTTCACATACGTGACACTACGTTTCTAGGCATCAACTAACTTTATGCACACAAAGAAAACACTAATACAAGGCTCTAACTATTGGCCTCTCCTTCGTACTTCGTTTATTTACCTAATACTGAGCACTAGTGATAAACCAATACTGATGATCTGACATCAGTTATCCAGATTAACAGAAGCGACATAATTCCGGCATACAGGGTCCCCTCAATAAGTAGCTGACCTTAGGATGACTACGGGGTATGGTGAAATATGGAATTACATAGGTTTTAATGAGTATCTCCGTTATTTTAAGCTCTAGGGGCTGAGATTTTATAGAGGGTGGTCATCTTCAAACACCTCCATGCGGTGTAACCAGGTTGTGCATAATTTCTCTGACTTAAGGAAAACGCGTTCGGGTATGTTACAACAGTTCACTTTAATGTCTTAAATATGTGAAACATCCACGTGCTTATTAACGCATATCGCATAACTAGCATCCAGTGGCGGCTCGTGGTCAACTTTTCAGGGCGGTCAGTATATAACTGCAACAAGAAAGTATCCCATTACGGCTAATTGTGTCATGCATTCAATCTCCATTTACAACACGTTCAAAATATTTAAAAGATATTCTTAAAAATATTATACAATAATCACTATATTAAAGACTCATTCCATTTTAAAGAAAAATTAAAAAATATAGAAATCCCGAAAAATTACCAGTTAATATCTCTCGACGTCATGTCTCTCCATACGAACATTCCTGTGTCATTAGCTATCAAAATAATTTAAAAAAAAGTGATCTGAAATAAAAAAATACACAGATATACCCCAAAAGGAATTCTTAAAGGCAGTAGAACTAACATTAAATTCTACATAATTTATATATGAAAATCAATTATATAAACAAATAGAGTGTAGTGCTATGGGAGCATCGGTATCGAGTGTTGTGGCCCAGTTTGTAATGAAGGATCTAGAGGAATATGTCCTGAGTAAAGCAGAATTTAATATATCTTTCTTCTATCGTTATGTTGATGATTGTATAACTGCAATTCCCATTGACCAAACCAAAAACATTTTAAAGCTTTTCAATAAATATCAACAACGACCCCAATTTACAATTGAAATCGAGGAAAACAACCAAATTAACTTTTTAGATCTAACTTTATATCAGACGGAAAATAGTATTAAAACAGATTGGTAGACAAAAGAAACTTGGTCCTCTAGGTATTTAAATTTTAATTCTTGTCACTCAACATCCCAAGTCTGCAAATTCTGCAAAATTCTAAAAATAAATCAAATTCGCACAAGACAAAATACATCCCTTTGCCTTTCATATGTGGTTTATCCCAGCAATTTCAATTTTTTTTTATAAAATATAACATGGCAATATGTCACAATAACCTCCTATAAAAAAAGCAATGTTCAGATTCCGTGCAACAACTGTAATGGCGTTTATATAGGACAAACCATATATATATATATATATATATATATATATATATATATATATATATATATATCATTATTAGAACAGTAACCTCCCACATTTCGTTGTATATATATATATATATATATATATATATATATATATATATATATATATATGTTAATTGACTTAGTGAAGCTTTTCAGTGATTTTAAAATGTTTGTAATATTGTCTAACGTGGTAGTCAAGATATGTATTTTTCTGTATATTTAATTAAATGACAAGATTTGCGTTCTAGGGTGAGTCTTTTATTTTGACCATATCTTCATATATTATATGAAAATGTGCCAAAAAAGCTTTTAGGTTTGAAAAAGACCAAAAGTATGGTCGAAACGTCACATAAATTGGGAATATATTTAAAAAAATGTACTAATTTTTGTTAATGTAATAACCTTAAGCCAAGAAACATAAAGAAAAAAATATATATCTATACATACTCAGGAAACAATAAAATGCCTTTGTCACTTCGCACCCTTATATCCACTAACATAAATCGAACATATTTTTACAAAAATAACAATTTACGTGTTTGCCGAATTTTAAGTTCTGGTAAAGGTTGACCACTAGTCTTAAATTCGAGTCGTTTCTCAAAGTTCAGCTGGCAGCTTTAAAGTCCTAAGCACCACTACCATTTTTTAAAACATTAATTTAAACCACCAAATCAACAAACAAAGTTTAAAGCCTTCAAAATAAATAAAATCTCTTAAAATTCGCAATTATAACCACAACCTATCACACCATACACCACATTAAACGCATGAACTGACAAAATTTGCAGGTACAGTTATATCAAAACTTAGGAAAAGGCATCACAAACCCTAATTAGCCCCTAAGGTTCATGGCTTTAATGGGCTATCCCCTACTCTACAAACATTTAATTAAATAATTAAATGAAAACTATTCATTTTGTAAACCTCACTCTAAAAAGTGATGTTATGAAATGATTTTAAGAAATATTAAATACATTTGGGAAAAACCAGAATAATTATAAAATATATTTGAAAACTGATAAACCTATTATCTGCTCTTAGAAAAATGTATATTAGAAAATAAAATTTAAAGTTTTTGTCGATACTATGTTGTTGTGAATATTGAAAAATCATGTTCTTTATATCCACATGGTATTTTGAATCTGGCAAAAATATCAGTCCAGTCATTGTTTGATTTTCGATGTACCGACTTTAAATTTACCATAAAAATCTACTTACTTTGGGTAGCCGTTTACCTTTGCTTACGTACAGATTAAGGTGTTAATTCTTTTCTCTAAATGTTTTTTAAACAAGCATAAATCCCACTTAAATTTATATTTTCAAGAACAATATTTACCAAGTGCATTTCGAAGAATCTCTTCCGGGATTATGTTCAATTATATGAAGAATAATTATTCATAACAAATTCTGGCTATCCCATTTGAAATGTTCCATTTTCAGCGAATATCAGTAGCAAATACTGCTACGAAACATCGAACTATATTACCATTTATATCTACTAAAGGAAACATAAATTAGTTTTGATAGTATAACGAAAATGTATTTTCACTGACAAATTGTATTATCAGTAGTTATATAATAATTACACTGGAAATTATAGACCATTTTTAAGAAATTTACTTCAATGCATTTTAAGTCACCTTTTTCAGTATACATGCAAAAGTACCAATTTGTCAAAGGTAATAGATACGTGCTCATTGCACTATTTGTATTTTATGAGAGAGCCAAAAAAGTCAAAAAAATTTATATACACTCTTAAGTGTAACCTTTAGTGTCACAAAATTGCCAAAGAAATTTCAAATCCAGTAAACACAGCTTCGTTGACATGTCACAAAAAAAATTATGAACAAATAAAACCGACAAAAAAATGCGCTAAAAACTGAAAAAATTATATTTTGTTTCATATGGAAAACTTTACTCTCCGTATGTTTCATTAGTGTTTTACCTTTGGCACTGTAACATCTGAATAGTTTAGTTTAGGTGAATCAAGTAATACCAGCAAAACGTCTATAATTCCTCTAGAGACTAGCATAAAATTCAATCCAAGCGGAGTTAAGGACATATTTAGAGACATTTTTAAAATGTAGTGGGCATGACATTTGTTTGTCCGGTTTTAAGCCTTCGTAACGACGTATTGGTATCTCTTACTAAGCAGATCAAAAGCTTCGATTTTTTTCTGCAAGACATACAATTTTTTTGTCGAAGGTACAGAAACAGGGTAAATCGAGTTTCACCAAAAAATGTATATTTCGATTGCTAGTATTTTAAACAGAATTGTGTATACAGAGTTTCCCAAAATGTGCTTTCCAATGAATTATGAATACATAGATTTAATTAAAATATCGCGATTTAACCATACTTTTCTTAGTCCAAAAGTTAATATTAAGAAAGATACAGGGTGATTAAGTTAAAACCTTATTTTCGATTTTTTAAATATATATATATATATATATATATATATATATATATATATATATATATATATATACTTTTTATATACAAAATTATAAAACTATGTATAAGAAAAATAGGTTCTACTGTCTTTTCTCCCAAAAAAAGCTATACTTTATAAATATGTCTAAACTTCACCATTTACGAGATATTTCCTGTTTTATTACTTAATGCTGCAGCCGTATTCATCATTTAACATATTACAAGTTTTATCATTTTTATAAAGTTTAATAAATCGTTCAGAAATAAAGTTAATATGTTTTTTTTTGCGGCAGATGCGTTAATTCCAATTGATTTTTGTTTGATAAAAGCCTACTTTATAAAAATGATAAAACTCGAATATCCTAAATGGTGAGTACACGGGGCTGTTTCAAGTAATAAAACAGCAAATATCTCGAAAACGGTAAAATTTAGGTAGATTTATAAGGTGTAGCTTTTTGTAAAGAAAAGATAATAGAAAATGTTTTTTCTATACAAAACTTCTCTATTTTATATTCAAAAAAATTAGAACATTTAAAAAAAACTAGCGCTCTTAGCGCCCACTACAAGTTACATCAAAATTGAATGCGTCTTAGTATTACTGTCTATAAGAAATCCGGTATCATCAATTTTCATTTTAATATCTCAAAAACCAGGGATATTATTTTAAAAAATCGAAAATAAAATTTTAACTTGATCACCCTGTATCTTTCTTAATATTAACTTTTGGACTAAGGCAAGTAAATCGCGATATTTCAATCAAGTCTATGTATTCCTAAATTATGGGTAAGACCTTTTGAGACAACCTGTATATGTCGGCGCCAAACTTAATTACTTAATAACAAATATATATTTATGTAATAGTGTTTTTGATATCTAATACTACGAGTATATCGTTTTACTGTCTTTATTTCTTTGGCGCCGACTTCACAAAGTAAAATTTTACAGAGTAAAGAAAATATTATTTTTCAGTTTTTATTGTTTTTGTTTTATTCTATTATTAGGTATATGTAAATGTACATAATTTTTTTTCTAGACAAAATGGTGAACGCATATATTGTTCAATGTTAACATTTTTTTAATATACTTTTTAGATCACTCCGGTAATATCCTGAATGAATTTTATCAAACCATCGCAGAGTAATCGATGTCATACATAAAAAAACACGTAGGACCAAATCCTTCTTTTATTCGATTAAAATGAAAACTTCTTGGTTGTCATAATCGTTTCTATGGAAAATAAATAAATCAAAACAAACAGGCTCACATTTGAGTGTGGAAATTTGGTGGTACAAGCCGAAGGCAAGTGCAGCAAATGGACGAGTATGAATTGTGCTTTTCGCACGTGTGTCATATTATACTTTTTGTACGGCCGTACGAAACTTTTTTAAAATGAATTTTATAATAAAGTTATGCTTGCATTGAAAGTACTTCACTTCTAACGATGTGACATGACACTGTGCGAAATAATATTACTGACGGTCTATCGTGGCCTCCCACTGTAGCCAATAACTGAACTATTCATGATGTGTGAGTAGGTCAGCTGATGGGCACAGTGTGAAGCCACGATAGACTGTGAGCAATAGTATTTCGCACAGCCTGACGTCACATCGAGAGAAATGAGGAATTCTCAATATAAGGATGATATGCGAATTACATCTCCTTGTTTAAGAACTTCAAATTTCAACACCTGTTATAAACTATTGAAGGCTTACCTTTCTTTTAAATTTCGTAAAAAATGTTGCGATTTGGACCAGCAAACTAAAAAGTCAATAACCAAAATATTGAAACTCCCGCAACAAAAAAAAACACAGAAGGATAAGGAGCCTCAGTTTGGAGATAATTTCAAGACTTCACTGCTGAAAAACACCACACTGGACACTAGTACCTCATGACAGAATTATTATTGTGCAAAGTAAAAAGTGATTGCTAATAGATGCATTTTGCTAAATAATTACTTTAACATTGTAAAGTACCAGATATTAGGCATTTCTGTAGAATCTCACTTTTAATGTGGGATAAACTTAAAAGTAACATTTTTATATAACTCGCTATTACTATGTTTCTATATTTAAAGGGACATCAAGTAGTTTTCTTTAATATCTGGTTTTCTAGAAAAATACAGTGGTTAGGTGGTATGAAAGTAGATTATAATATAAATATTTTTTTAGTTAATATCATTAATGCGGATGCTAACCTTGAAAAATCACTAAATATATAATTCGAAAATGTAATCCAAGAAACAACTACTCAGTACCTCGATCGGCAGTGTAATCCAGCACTGTTGACTCCTAACTTTTCCAGGGATTATTTTTATCAAAGTCAGAATACGGAAGCTACGAACACTGCCTGTTAAAAGTCTTGTAATGCTGCAAGCACAACGATACATTTAAGCCAAATGATAATCGGGATTTAGCTCTTTTTTGAGCTTATCATGCCGCTATAGACTAGCAAGCCCATGTAGGGCCAATGCAAACAATGGAATCATAGAAACAACTACTCCGCTGGCTAATACCACGACTGTAAATATGTGAATATCTTTTTATTTCACGTTTTTCCAATATCAATACAAGGATACTACGATCCCTGTGCTCGTTATTAAGGGTTGTTTTTTGAAAAAATTTCTATTATGACCAGTTGACAATTTTCGTTCTACGTTTTATAGTTTCATAATAACTTTTCTTTCGCTTGGATTTTAAAATATTAGTTCCATCACTACTAATTACAACTTTAAAGTTCTTTATTTAGTTCCCAATATGTAACAGTAATCAAAATATTGAAACTCTCATCACAAAAAAATATCACAATAAGGAGCCTACTTTTAGAGATAATTTCAAGACTTCATTGCTCAAAAAGACTGCACTGGAGATTAGTACATCATGGAAGAAGAATATTGAGGCAACATTGATTGAAACACAGACCGAACATTTAAAAAAACAAATGTTCCAAAGCCATATAAAACTTAAATTGGTTAAGAAATTTTAAAATTATTTACTGCAACATTAAAGTTAATGCCGGATAAAACATTTGTGTGGGTAACCAAAAATTATTCTTTAAAATATAAAGTGAATGCTAACAGTAACATTAACATTAACAGGTAATAGGCAATAGTTTTATTTGATATTTGTCTTGTTTTATAGAAAAATACTTTTCGGCCACCCTACTGGTTATGCGGTGTGAAAATAAATTTTAATATAAATACCTTTTTCAATTAATTCTTCTTCTAACTTGTGCCTTGTCCGCTTAGCGAACGTTGGCTATTATCATCGCAATTTTAACTTTATTAGCAATTCCCCGGAATAGCTCGTTTGATGTTTTCCCATATCACTGTTGCAGATTTTTCAACCAGGCTATTCTCTTTCTATCCGGTCCTCTCTTGCTATTTACTTTGCCTTGTAGTATTAGTTGTTACATGCAAGTTTAATTGTTTCCATTAATTTTCTTTCTGAACCCATTCTTGTTAAAACCTCGATATTTCTAATGTGTTCGGTCCAGCTTATCTTCAGGACCCGTCGAAAAATCCACATTTCGAACTCTTCAATTCTTTTTATTGACACTTCTGGGAACATTCATGCCTCCACACCTTAAAGCAAAACACACTATACATATTATTTGACAATCCTCAAACGGAGTGGTAGGCTCAAGTCATTATTAGCCAGAACATTACGCATGCTAAGAACAACATATATAGATAGGATAGGTGGTGTGTTCTACTCTCTCCAGCATGTTGTTTCCAGCAAGGAGTCGATCTGCTATGTTCTCTATCTTTGTGACTATCATGTGTTTGGTTTTATCCGTATTTAATTGTATTCCATATTCTTCTCTCACTTCCATAACTCAATCAATCAATCGCTGCAGACCATCCAGAGAAGCGGCCAAAAGGACAGTATCGTCGGCATATCGTAAGTTATTAATTATTATTGCATAGATATTTATGCCATCTGTTATATTTTCGAAAGCTTTGGTAAATATTTCCTCTGAGTATACATTAAATAAAAGAGGAGACAACACGCATCCCTGTCTTACTCCTCTTCAAATCTCCACTCCATCCATGACTTTTCCGTCAACTCTCATCGATGCTGTTTGAGCGTAAAGCAGATTGTTGATTACTCTAATGTCCCCTTTGTCTATTGCTGTTGCTCTTAAGAGTTTCATGTTTTACCATGTCACTGTCTCATCTCTGTATCTCTATATAGGTACTTGAAGAGCAAACAAAGTCTATCTCATTCCCAACCCCTTCCTAAAACCAAATTGAGTATCAATCAATCAGCGCTTTCAAGGCATGGCTCATAAGACTGATGGTAATCTTTAACGTTTATTCTGTAATTCGTTGGATGCTAACTTTGAAAAATCACTAAACTCTTCAAGTATACAATTTAAACGTGAGCAAAAATCGGTATATTTTTTTATTTCACGTTTCACTAACGTCATTATAACTAAGCTACGAGTCCTGCCTGGAACATGTCCTGCAATGTTGCAGGCGCAACCATCCATTTATCAGATCGCTATAAACTAGCAAACCTCATGTAGGGCAAATGTAGATAATGGAATCAAAGAAACAACTACTTGGCTGGCAACTATCACGACTGGCATTGGTTTACACTGTTGACTCCTGACTTTCGTTGTGAGCAAATATGCAAATATCTTTTAATTTCCCATTTTACCAACGAGAAACATGGTATTAGCTAGGGAAGTAGTTGTTTCTGTGATTCCATTGTATGCATTTATCCTATACGGGGCTTGCTAGTCTATGGCGCCCGGAGGATGAGGGGATGAGCGAAATCACGATTATCTCTAACTTAAATGCGTCGTTGCCTCTGCGACATTGGATGATATGATCCAGACAGAGATAATAAAGTAAAAAGATATCCACAAATAATATATAAATCTTAATTTTATTATTTTCCAGTATTCTAGAGTTTGACAAAAAGTTTTCTTTCGCTTGGACCTTAAAACATTGGTTAACGAAGTAGTAGTTTCACTACTAGTAACTGCAACTTTAAAGTTTTAATTTCTTTTTATTCGTTCTCAATACGTAACAGTGACTAGAAATGCTGGTTAAGTAATAACTCCTTTACTGATACTACTTTTATGAAAGTAAGAGACCCAAGAGGTGCTTTGCAATGTAGGTTGCAAAGCAATTTGGATATAAAATACAAATTCCTATGCTTTTGTGTACCAAAAGCGGCAAAAAATGGCAAAGATATACCATGTAAATACCCCAAAATAAAACTGTTTTGCTAATTATTGGAGCCGAATAAAATTTTTAAGTCCAATATCTAATTACGGAAAAAGTTTTAAGGATGAGCCACTATTCCATGTGTATTCAAACCGTGTATAGAAAACCAACACATATCGACAGATATTTAAATGCAAGATCACATCATTACCCAACACATATTCAAGCTGTGGCCAATACACTAATATCTAGATCGAATTAGATACAATATAATATCTGGTGTTTTAATGAAAAATTGCTATACAAATTGCACCATGGAGAAAGCTATTAATGCACAGGGTTCCCGAACAATGAACACAAAAATTATGAACCGGTGAGGCAACAAGTAGTCTTACCATATGTAAGAGGCACAACAGACAGAATCGGAAGAATTCTTAGAAAACATAATATACAAATAATACATAAGCCACAAACAACCATAAGTAAACTATTTGGAAACCCAAAAGACAAAATAAAATTTGAAAACCACTGTATATACCTACAGCATTCCGTGCCAGAACTCTGAAAAATTGTACACTGTGGCTGTTTTATTATAAAATGGTACCTTATCTGGCAACCTATAAAAGATAACAAAAAAAATTTAATTCAAAAGTTGTTTGAGGTAATCTAAAGTTTTATTTTATGTATGTTCCATATCTACAAAGTATCTTTTCGTGGACCGGTACCAACTTTCTTATTTCGAATGGGACACCCTATATATTGTGTCATTTTTGAATTACCTACAAAATTCTAGATATAATTTATTTACATCGTTCCATACCTAAACCTAACCGTTTTTGACATATCTTATGTTCCATGTCAAAAATGGCGTTTGTAGGTATCAACTTAAATGTAGATTTCTCCTGCTTAAAATCTTTTTTTCAATAATCAGGACTTACTTTTTGATAGAATGGACTCTACTTTAATAGGCTGTGTCAATATTTTTGTAATTAACCAATACATGGTGGTAAAAAACTAGCGTTTAAAAATTAAATGAGAAAATCTTTAAAAGTCATTTTTTCCAACTGAAAACCCACTAATTTTATAAGCGTATCTTATTAAGCATTAAAAATGAGGGTGAATTTGTTAATGAATGTTTATTTCAAAAATATTTAATTTTCGAAATATTGACAATGTAACATTTTTCTATTGAAAAAATTCTATACTTACAACTTTTAAATTTTGCTCTATTAGTTGGCCATGACGGCCAGGTTGAAATAAAATACAGTCGAACACTACAGAAATGAAATTTCATTGATAGGATAATAAACGTTATTAAACACTTATCTTATGGATATTCAAAAAAAGAATAAAACAATTATATCTAATAATGAAAAAAACTTCTTTTAATTAATTACAAATAATAAACGTATCTATGTAATTCTTACTTAGGAAAATACTTATCAATTACAATATGCAACCAAAGAATTAGGAACTATTGCAAATAGTTTTGAATATGGCATTTTTCGAAATACATGTTGTAAAGACTGTTTCTAAATGTAAAAGTACCTTCGCTACAACCTGTCCTTGATTAAGTAAATTCACACCCTCTTAGATACTTTGTCGCAAATCATTTACAGACTTTAGCACCCAGTTGTCCATGGGAGTCAAGTCTGGACTTCTGGGTGGCCAGACAAAATTATCGTTTTCTCCAATCCAGTATTGGTATCGATTGGACAGGTAGTTATTTATAGTAGATATTTCTTGACTCCTATGGTAAAGAGCGCCATCTTGCTGTCACATTAAATTTTCCAATTCTGCTTGGGGCACTCCGTTTTCATTTACCTGCCGGATGTCATTGCTTAAGAGGTCGTTATACCTTCTGGCATTTAAATTTTTCTCGTAAAATGCTTTGCCCTTGGGTTTTTACTTCAACTATTTTCTTTTCGTTTCTGTTGCTCCAGTAATGTAAATGTTTTCTGTTAAATATCTTGCTTGCGGTCGTAAATATGGATTCATCCGTCCAAACAATATTACGGAAAATATTTTCCGAATAATGTTTATCCATTATAGTACTGTAAAATTCTAACCTTCTATTATAGTATAATTCTTACCATTTTTGAACGGTCAAATACTTGTAAGGCTTATAGCTATTTATCTTCAAACACGTCTGGATACTAGTTCTTTTCAAATTCAAGTCCAGAGTTGCATGTCGGATGGAAGTTTCAGGCGACTCTTCAAAACGTAACAATATATTTTACTGATTTTCATCACTTAAGACATGGCGGCTTCTTTGATTATTCTAAATCAAACTGTGATTTCTTCGAGAACAACACTCGTAGACTCTGGCAAAAACCTTTTTTTCCGGATGGTGTCTTAGAAAAAATTTGGTAACTTAACTTCTTAACGCTAATACTGGTCTTTAATTACTAGAAAAATATCGGCTCTTTGTTCTGGGGTATACGTTAAAAAACTTTAGAACGTACGTATATTAATAAAAACAGAGATTAACAGTTATGTAGAATAAAACCAATATATTGATTTCAAAGCGAAAATGATGACAGTTCTCGATAATATTTTATTTCAGCCTGGGCGTCATAGTTAACTAATAGCAAACTTTAAAATTGTAAATATATCACTTTTCAATAGAAAAATGTTAGATTGTCAATATTTCCAAAACTAAAAATTTTTGAAATAGACATTCTTTAACAAAGTCACCCTCATTTTTATTGCTTAATGAGATAAAATTATGAGGTTTCCATTTGAAAAAAGTTTTTTAATTTAATTTAACTTTTAAACGCAGGTCTTTGAGAACCCTGTATTTGTTACTTCCGAAAATATTGACATAGTCTACCAGAAAATAATTCCTGATTATTTAAACAACGATTTTAAGCAGGACAAATCTACATTTAAATCAAAATACAAGAGTTCTAACCACACTACACCACAACTTGTTACGTTCTAGACGCGCGCTTCGCTAACCAAGTTAGCATCATCAGCAGATGATATAAACTAAAGTAACTTATCCTAACCGAGACTATTTGTAGGTAAATGTGGTCACACTTGGTTGCACCCGACTGCACCGTTGTCAAGTAAACAATAGAGGGGACTATAGGGAATAGGCCCTCTGTCTTTATTTAGTGCTTACTTACCACATTTAACTATTTCTATACTCTCAAATGCATCCAATAATTTATTATTAGATACATTTTTAATCAACTTAAGATTATTTATTCCTATTCGGTGATTGTTTTCCAAAGCATGTTGGGCAACGCTTGACTTTTCTGTTCTTCCGTATCTTAAATGTGCCATGTGTTCTTTAAAACGAATGTTTATGGAGCGTTTAGTTTGCCCAACATATTTTAGATCACAGTCATTACAGCTAATTTCATAGATGCCACTCCTCTCCCTCAAGTCGACTTTGTCTTTGGGGTTTCCAAGGAGATTTTTCAAACTATTCTCCGTTTTGTAGGCTACTCTAAAACCTACGTTTTTAAATACTTTTTCTAGACCTCTCGTATATCTGGGATCATATAGGATTACTATGAATTTATTGGAAGCCTCAGGTATTTGAAGAGTAGTGGCATCTTTTAACATTTTCTTATGCTCATCTCTATTTACTAGTTTATGTACAAAATTATCATTATATCCATTACTTTTAGCTATATTTTTAATTCGATTCATTTCATTGTTAAAACGTTCTTTACTTAGTGGAAAATTGACTAACCTGTGAGTTAAGAAATGGAATGCTGCCATTTTGTGTTGACGGCAATGAAATGAGTCGGATGTTATATATCTATCAGTATTAGTAAATTTCCTATAAATATCAAATTCTAATTTATCGTTATTTCTAATAACTAACGTGTCGAGAAAAGGTAATTGCCCATTGTTCTCCTTTTCGTACGTAAAATTAATGGAAGGATATTTATTGTTTAATGTTTCTAAGAAAGTGTCCAAATTTTCTGTTTTAGTATCAAAAATAGCAAATATATCGTCTACGTATCTATACCACACCCTTGGGAAATACTTGAGTTCTTTTCTGAATTGGGTTTCTAATCTGCCCATAAACAAATTTGCAAGGAACGGAGATAAGCAATTGCCCATCGCAGTTCCCTCTAGTTGTTTATAATATTTATTGTTGTACTGAAAAAAATTTTGATTCATACATAATTTTGTGAGAAGTAAATACTCATCAATAATTTCTTTCTTCAAATTATTGATTTCAAGTAGTTCCTTTAGGTACTCTAAAGCTAGTGGTATGGGTACACTAGGAAACAATGAGCTTACATCAAAAGATATTAAAATTTCACCTTCTTTTAAGTGAATATTCTTAATTTTATCTAACAATTCTAACGAGTTAGTAACCTCAAAGTTATCATACGAGATATTTAATTTGCCGAATTCTTCTACTAACCATTTTCAAATATTGTACGTTGGTGATCCAACAGCTGAAACAATAGATCTCATGGACTTCCCAGGTTTATTATTTTAGTTTATCGGACACAAGGTTTTTACACTGTTTTAAAGTACTTTTTACTTCTGTTATCATTTTTGATAACGGGTTTTTCTCAATAATTTAAATAAAAACATTCCTTTTTCTTCAGTCCCTGGATAACTTCAGTGTTTTTACGAGAAACATATTTTGACTTGTTGTTAACAACGTTTTTTGAGATTTGATTTCTGCAAGCCTCTCTAATGAATCCCTTAGTTGACTCTGGCACGTATTGAATGGAACTTTCGATATTCCCTATAATAGTTGGTAAACTATTTTTTACTGGAGGCTCTGCAAAATTCAAACCTTTATTCAAAAGGGCGATTTCTCTATTATCAAAAAACTGAGAAGAAAGATTTTCTACAATGTTCTCGACTTCCGAAGAAATTTGTTTTTGTGGTTTCAACTTTCTCAGTTGGTTTTTAAGTGAACACATTTTCTTCAAAAATTTGGCATCGATAACTACGAACATTTTTCTTTGGAAATCTAACCACTGTTTAAATTCTAAATTACTAAGCTTATAAGTGAGTTTTTTAAATAATCCGTATGCTTCAATTTCAAGCATACTTCGTTTGCTATACAGATTTTTAATTTCTAAATCTAGCCACTTTTGTTTGGCAAAAGACTCAACCTTCCCAGTAACGGGTGATTGTTTAGGGATCTTGACTGAAATGAATTTAGGGAAAACTGAAAAAGACTTGCATGATTTTAGAAACCAAATATCTGCTGCTATTAACCTAATCTTAGTACAGTACTTACAATAAAGGTTTTGTTCCGTTGACCGTGAAGCCATGTTAAGTCCTAACACTGGAACCTGTGGTGGAAGATAGATCAAAATACAAGAGTTCTAACCACACTACACCACAACTTGTTACGTTCTGGACGCGCGTTTCGCTAACCAAGTTAGCATCATCAGCAGATGAAATAAACTAAAGTAACTTTAGTAATTAAGTTACTAGTGTTAGGACAAATCTACATTTAAGTTGAGGCCTGCAAACCTCATATTTGATATGAAATATAAGATATATCAAAACAGTTAGGTTTAGGTATAGAACAAAATACAAAAATTACATTCAAAATTTTGTAGGGAATCCAAAAGTGGCACAATATACAGGGTATTTGAAATAAGAAAGTTGGTCCATGAAAAATTAGATATCCTGTAGATATGAAACATACATAAAAAAAAACTTCATATTACCTCAAAAAACTTTTGTTGCTAGCTCTTACAGAATTCGAGATAAGGTATTGTTCCATAATAAAACGGCCACCACATGGGGCAAACAAACAGGCGAATATCAGCAAGTAGGCACGTAGCCAGGGGGGAGTCTAGAGGGGCCGAAACTCTGAAAGTATTTTGATATAGTTATACTTTTTCCTAATTTTCGCTGACTGTTTGACCCCCCCTACTGGAATGAATTTCAGGTTTAGATTCCCCCCGGACGAAATTTCTGTCTACGTACCTGTCAGCAAGAGTAGAAGAGCATAAACTCAGCATTAGAAACAAACAAACAACCTCGGCACTGTTCCTACATCGTCAGGAAACTGGCCACAAAATTAATTTCGATGAGTGTAGGGAGATTGCCAATATAGAGTATTATAAAACCAGAATAATCAGAAAAGCTATTGAAGTTCAAAAGCAAAGTTATTAAAACCAAAAGGGACGAATCATTAAAACTACAAACAGTATGAAAGGCTTTCTCTACAAATATAAAATTACAAAAAATCAAGCGGCATTACGACAACAACAGCAACATCCGAAAAACATAAATAACGACCAACGGCCGCTCAGGTAATAATATAACCTTCGGCCCCGGGTTGGAGTATAAAACGAAGCTTCTCAGTTAATAACTTACTATTTTATAACAAACCGGGGTAAGTGTTAAAATATAATGAACAGTCTGTACAAAAAGTACACTGGGGTCTAGACGTTAGTTATAAAAACTATAAATTTAATGTGTATGCGAAAAATCAAACGGAATCAAACAAACGACTAATTTTATTCCCAACTTCCTGTCATATAACCGCATTTAATTAATATAATTTTAGTTTGAACTTACTGAAGTTCTGGTTTCTGACATCCCGAGGGATAAAAAGTTAGAACGGGAATTTTAGATCTTCAACTTACCCTGGCTAATTCCCATCCACATAATTTATAATTTAGCCAATTCTCTGTTTGAAAAGTTTAAATCCGGGTGCAATGCAACGGTGCGGACTTGGGAGGCTACATTGGTTGTTAATTAATAGATGTCTATTGCCGGGAAAAAGGCCCCGCTTCACATTTCGACTGTTGCAAAACAAAAAAGTCGCCAGTAACTGCAAATTTTTATTTCATGCTGAAACTGTCAGAATAAATATGATAAAAAACTACGGATTTATGTAAGAACCATTCATGTTCCGATGAGGTTCAAGTTCAATTTAATTAAGTTTTAAAAGTCAAGGAAAGAACTAAAATTTACTAGAAATTACGGATTAGACCGTGTCAAATTAGAATTGTTATCCAACGTTTCGCTTTCAGTTGACGAGACCTTCTTCAGGGATATTTACAAATTTTTGTCTTTCAAGGAATTTTCTATGAGCAAACCTCAGGAGCAGACATGGGATTTCCAGTGTCACCAATGGTAGCCAATATGTTCGTGAAAGCTTTTGAGGAGGAAGCCTTAGAGTCGTCTCCATTAAAACCAAAATGATGTTTCAGATATGTAGACGACACTTTTGTAATATGGTCACATGGTCCAGAGAAGCTCCCTGGGTTTCTTGATCATCTGAATCAACAACACGCTAATATAAAATTTACAACGGAAATTGAATCAGAAGATACCATTCCCTTTCTAGATGTTCTTGTTCAAAGGAAAAAAGGCTCCTTGGGACACTCTGTATATAGAAAACCAACGCATACGAGCAGATACTTAAATGCGATTTCCTATCATCAGCCAGCACAAAAGTAATCAGATATTAATTCATTGGTTGACAGAGGCCTCGCGATTTGTGACCAAAATTCTCTACAATTGGAAACAGCGAAACTGACTCAAGCTTTAAGAGGGGATGGATATTGCACTGAGAATATCAGACGATCAATTAGAAAACATAATAATCTACTCCACGAAATGATACTAATAAGCAATTATCGATAGGAGGTGTAGTTCTTCCATTTACACACGGAACCACAAACGAGATTGTAAGGTTACTTCGCCGGTCCAACATACGTACAATCTTCAACACACACAAGAAAATTAGGCAATGTTTGCGATCGCCAAAAGACATTATTCCTTTCCAAACTGAAGGAGTATATGCAATTCCTTGTTCCTGTGGTGACGTCTATATCAGTGGCGGCTCGTCAGGGTAGGCAAGGTAAGCGCCGCCTACCCTTGAATAATCGTGCCTAAATACTGCCCAAAAAATCTAATATCTCATATCAATTAAACAATATTTAACCGTTTAACATCACAAAATATACAAAACTTTCGAAAAAACCCGTGCGTTTCCCTTAGAAATTCCTAACATTTAAATAAACATCGATTACATGCGAAACCTATGTACGTTTAGAGGCGATATATCCCAACCGCCTAAATTTAGATGTTCTCTACGGCAGCCAGCCAGCCCACGAAAACGCACATCGCCGACGACCAGCGACCGACATACAGAGAAAATCACGCGAAATAAACTACTACAGTAGGCGAAACGATCGTCCGCCTTCGGCAAATATTTGACGTCTTCGCATTTTATTCCAATATTGTTCATCTGGTAGTGTTGCCAAATTCTCGAATTTTCACCTGAACTGCTTTACGTTTTTAGAAAATATGCATATGCATAAGGCTACCAACTTTTTCATTTACGAATGCGGGACACAACAAATTTTAGTATGCGTTGTAGGCGCATTAACCATATTCTAAAATTCTTTATTTTCAGCATTAATTTTTTAATTAATTAAATTGATTATCCGAACATTCTGTTATATACTAAAGCAAAAAAATTAAAGACATTAAACATAAATGTTAGGTTAGGTGAGGTTTTTTTAATAATAATAAAATGAAACATGTTTCTACACTTTGGTATTTTTTTTAATTAAAGCTTATTTATAACACATAATTTAGTTTAATCAAATCTTCTTAAAATGGTACTTCTCTGTATAATTAAACCGATAAACATGGGAACTTAGAATATGATTTGTTGCAATTCGGGACTTGCGGGACATAATTAGAGAATGCGGGACGATTTCTAACCTTATTTGTAACGCGGGACTTTAAAAGATAATCCGGGACTGTCCCGCAGAATGCGGGACGGTTGGCAGCTTTACATGTGCAAACATTGCAAACCATAAAAAAAAATAAAATAAGCAGTTTCAATGTTGTTAGGGTGGTTTTGAAAGGGTTTTTTAAACAAAATCTAGGTACATCTCAAGAAGAATAAAGAAATTCTTCTCAGGCTTGCGAAACCGTATTTACAAATTTTGCGTTTGGCAACGTTGGCCACCTGCTACTATTCTCATTAATCTCATTTATAATTCGTAAAAATCGTAAATAGTATGCATGATGCAATATTATCGTTCGTTCGGATTTCCGGTCAAGTGATTTGAAATTTTGTCAATTACATTCTGACCGCTCTCGTTTTCTGATATCGATCAATAAATAAAAACATTGGACGGTGATACGTGTGTGTTTTTTTGACTATTATTTTACGACCGCGTCTAGTTTTTCTGTGCTTTAATTTGTGATTTTGGTTGTTTATCGGCATTGGCCAGAAGAAAAACGAAGAAATCCTGATAAACGGATAAGTATTTTTGTTTTATTTGTTTCTAATAGACATATTTAGGTATTAAATATTTTGCTTTTAAGTGTAGTTTCGCTAGTTTTAGGGGTTGGACGGTTCATATTCGATGAATTTACCGTCGCGTCGACCGTAGGTTAAGTGCGTTTTTTCCGGTTTGTTCTATTTTATATAGGTATGTACATTACGTTGCTTTGTTTTTTTTTTAATGGATTTTTAAAAAGTCATGGCGAATAATCCGGTGCATGATATTGTTTGCTCTTTGTGCGAGACACCATTTTCGCGTCTAAACGAAAACGATCGAAAAGATGTTATTTATTTTGGCCGCCCCACGCCACTTCTCAATATTTTAAAGCCTGATAAAAAACAGGGCCAAACTTTTTCACGATCGTTTAAAACTCAATGGTACGAAAGTCATCAGTGGATATGTGGTAGCTATTTTAAACAAAATTTGTTTTGTTGGCCATGTTTACTTTTGGCAAAAGGCAGAAACGATACTTGGGTGCGTCAGGGATTTTCTGATTTGAAAAATTTATCTGCGGCCATAAAAAAACACGAATCATCGAAAGAACATTTAAGCAGTTATCTTAGTTTAAAGCGGTTAGAAAAAAACAGTAGCACTATACAGGATGCGCTACAATTACAATCTTCTTTGTCTCTTAAATTATATAATGAGGAGGTGAGAAAAAACAGACTTCTAATGAGCAATTTGGTCGATGTTACGTGTCACCTAGCAAAGCAAGAATTATCTTTCAGAGGCCATAATGAATAAAGCGATTCCGTTAGTGCGGGAAATTTTCGGGAAACTTTCAATCTGTTAATTAAACGTGATAACGAAATACAACAACATTTAAAAAAAATTGGAAATATTTTTTCTGGTTTATCAAAAACTATCCAGAATGATTTGATATCCTGTATTTCCGATTACCTTGCAGATACAATTCATAGGGAGATAAAAGAGTCGTTTTTTGCAGTGCAAGCTGACGATACTACGGATATTTCTGAGAAGTCCCAATGTGCGATTTCAATTCGGTACGTTAATAAATACGGTGAAATCAAAGAAAGTTTCTTGGGTTTTCATGACGTTAGCGAAGACAGAACAGCGGACGCAATGTATGGATTAATTGTTACAGTCATAGGCAATTTCGATTATAAAACAAAATTAGTTGGGCAATGCTACGATGGTGCTAGTGTGATGGCAGGCTCATTGAATGGTTTGCAAAAAAAAGTTAAAGATGATGCTCCTTTTGCTTTGTTTATATAAAAAATTGCCGAATTTTTTTCGCAAGTGCGTCCTCGATTCCCGGTTTTTTCATCAGTCTGCAAAACGGACATTTACTTTAGATTCGACGATAGGAAAGAGGATTTCTTCCAGTTCAGACACCAGGTGGGCTTCCCGTTCTAAAACCATTCAAATCTTGCACTCTGAATGGGAAGGCCTAAAATTAGTTTTTTCTAAAATTATTGACGACCAATCATCATCGGCTGAGTCAATAAACGGGGCCAAGGGATATCTTAAATTTATGAACGATTTAGAATTTTCGTTTCTTACCGCTGTGTATAAACATATTTTTGACATAACTGACCCCCTTTTCAACATTCTACAGAAAAAATCATTGGACATCACCTATTGTAAAAAGCAAATATTTATGGCAAGAGATCGTATCAAGTTATTGAGAAATGAGACAATGTTTAATACAATATTTGAACAAGCCCAAACAAGGATTTTTAATAATAGGGACTCAGGGAAATTGTCAAAAAGAATTAAGTTATCGGACACAATTAAAGGCGATGAGCAAAGTTCTTTACGCATTTTATTTTATGAGATAATTGACAATATTGTGACTCAAATAGAAGTTAGGTTTGCAGATATGTCTCAGTTATTATATTTTTCTTTAGCGGATTCCTCAAAATTCGAAGAATATAGCAAAAATTCTCCGCTTGAATTTGTGACGAATGTGACCAACTTTTATAAAAATTTCTTTGACAAACAAAAATTAATTAATGAGCTTAGTGTAATATATCTCGATGAACAATTTGCATTGCTGAGCGTCGAGGCAATTTTAAAACATTTCGTAAAAAATGAACTTCAAGAAATATTTCCTGAAAGTTACAAACTTTTTGCGTTAATTGCTACCATACCTATTACAAGTACCTCAGTGGAAAGACATTTCTCTTGTTTAAAGCGAATAAAAACGTATTCTCGCAATACAATAAAAAATGAACGTTTATCGTCACTTGCGCTAATTTCAATAGAAAAAGAGTTGTTCTGCTCCTTACAGAAGGCTGATAACTTTACGGATGTCATAATAAGTAAATTCGCCCTTTTAAAAGATAGGCGGATAAATTTAATTTATAAAACTTAGTTGTCAGCTAAGTGTGTACGCGGCTTAACGTTTTCTTATAACGTCATTATTCTTGAAATTATTGTGGTTGTCGCCTACCCTAGCCTAAACACCACGAGCCGCCACTGGTCTATATTGGAGAAACTGGACGATCCATATCGACTAGGCTTAAGGAACATGAACGATGCATCAGAAAGAAACAAATTGTACAATCTGCTGTATCTGAACACCAAGATTCTACTGGACATGTCATAAATGTAAAAGAAATCAAAGTTCTTGCATCGGTTTCGGGATTCTATAGACGCAAAATTAGAGAAACTATTGAAATTTATAAGCATCCTAACAATTTTAATAGGGATGCGGGCTTCAGTCTTCATCATACGTGGAAACCGATCGTTACACCGAGTCATGCTCCGGTAGGTCGACTATAAATAGCCGGCCTGGGTCTATCCGAGCTCATTCAGTGTTCCGATCTCGTGAAGTAAAGATCCCTGAAGATACCTCGTGCAATCGAAGGCGAAACGTCAACATTGTCTAATACCAAGAACCATGACTGCTTAATCGTGTAAGTAGTTTTAAGCTATGATGCGAAATGGCAGACCGACAAGCAGCCAGACAAATCGACGGAATTAATAAAACATATTTAATATTATACAAATATACAAAATCTGATAATTTTCTCATGATTAAAAATATGTTATTTTGCCGCCAGTTTATTCCGCTTAAATTCCTACCAAAATTTTTCCAGTTCATCTCTGTACTGTAATATTTCACTAGGCCGCCATTTTGTTCGCCATATTGGTTTCAAAATCATCAAATACGTTGACATATTAAAGTTGTTACATACATCTTGTTCTGTTAATATTACTGAAAACTCTGATATAAAAGATTTGCCGCTCCCTCCTCGGGCGAGTGCACGTGCTGCAAACCAGGAATGACCCTCAATAATATACTATTTTTGTAGCTAAATCATAAGTTGGTAAAAACAAAGTTTACTGAATGAAAATATAAGTTGCGGCACTTGAACACATGACTCGATTTACCTATTCCTCGCGTCCCGCCCCGGCTGATACATTCTGGTATTTAAAGGGTCATATGAGGATGACCTAGTAATATGTTAAAAACAAATTGTTAGAGTGGTGTATTATTTGGGGTTAAGATCCAGTTAAAAAAGCAAGTCTTTTTTTAAATTGTCGATGTTTCCCAACTTTATTGTTGCATCCTCAGAACAGATATATATTCTATATCCTGCATGCAACCCATATTATCAGTCTTTACCTACTCCGTTTAGATAGTTCCCAGATATTAAGTGTCTAAATGGTTTTCGTTAACGATCCTCTTGTTGTTATGTTAGACTGGTGTATTATTGGGGGTTGGGATCAAGTAAAAAAACAACAGACTTTTTTAAACTGTCGATGTTTCCCTATTTTATTGTTGCATCCTCAGGATACATATAAATTCTATAACCCACATTATCAGTCTTTACCTATTACGCTGGTCCGCAGATATTTCCCAGATATTAAGTTTCTAAATGGTTTTCGTTAACGATCCTTTTGTTGTTATGTTAGAGTGGTGTATTATTTGAGGTTGGGATACAGTAAAAAAACAATAGATTTTTTAAACTGTCGACATTTTACTATTTTATTGTTGCATTCTCAGGATACATATATAAATTCTATATCCTACGCAAAACCCTTATTTTCAGTTTTTACCTACTACGTTGGCCCACAGTTATTAAGTTTCTAAATGGATTTCGTTAGCGAACCTCTTGTTTTTATGTTAGAGTGGTGTATTATTTGGGGTTAGTATTTAAATGAACTGACGAAAGAATAAAAAGGTAGCCATTCTGAAGTGGACTCCACGAAAAGCTGTATAAAAAATAAGAAAAATTATTAACTGAATGTTCAATTTGTTACCGTTTAAGCATAAATTATGTGCTGATTTATTTCTTATTATTAAAAAAGATGTATGAATATATATAATATATATATATATATATATACCTGTAGTTAATATAAAAATATTATAATATATATGTCCTCATAGTGTGTTCTTAATAATATCTTGGTACCGGTTAGAAATGGAGGAGAAATTTATGATAGACTATTAAAAACTAAATTAGGAAAATGCAAACAGCTTTGTTCTAATTTGAACGTTTAGACTCTACAGCTGTATTGAAAATCCCAAGTTTTTAAATATTAATATCTCGGAAACAATTAAACTTAGGCCTACGGACAATACATGATGTAGACGTAAAATATTAGATACAATTCAAAAATGTAATAAAATATAGGGTATACGAAAAACTATTTAAGTAGGTATATAAGTCACCGTATATACTAATATTTATATTTGAACTTTTTTTCTATCTCTAACCATTATCACCAAAACCGAGAACACAACACTGGGACACAAGAATATTTTTTGAAACTTTAAAAATACATTATATTTTTTCAAATGCAATACGAACTTTTTGAAATGGAAAAAACTTGGTTAAAATTTAAACCAACATCCCTAAACCTAAGTTTAAAATTATAATAACTTATATCTTGAAGGCTGCATTTTATTGTAACAAAAAAGTTTCAATTTTGAACAAAAAAAGATTAATATATGTAATTAAACACACACAGAAGAGATATTGACAATGCCGTGCTAAAGCAAGCCGGTCGCCGAGTGACGTAGATCGTTCACATCGAGGGATAGGTCAAGATTGCTCGAGGCAACCTATAGAGTTAATGGGCCTTGCTGATAATATGGGTTTCAATTTAAGATGGCAAAACGAAATAGTGGCCAAATAAATGTTTTTAAAAAATAATCGTAAAGGAATTTATTCAACTGGCTTTAAATTTTGCAGAAAAATTAAGTGTGCCAACAGGATGAACTGGTACGAATTCAACATGACGTAACAAAATGGCAGTATGCGTCAATGTAAAAACAATTTATCGAATTTATTTTAAATTATGCCCAAAAGTTAAGTGTGACGTAGGAACAAAGAAAATGGTAAAATATTGGTAGGAATCCAATATCATGAAACAAAATGGCGGCTAATAAAAATTAAATGTATATGTAACACTTATATACCGTAACTATGTATTGAAGTAAACTAAGTCACACTTCACTATTCCGAACAAATGGAAAAAACGGGGGAAGTTCCCGGTAAAGGAAATTTTTTTATTTATTTTTTTATTTATATAATAAAAATATTGTATTCTTAAATTCGACTAGCAGGTAAGTAACAATTTAATATTAAATTCACTATATTTAAATAACATTTAAAACTGTCATTGCAAAATATTAAACTAGTAGATAAAAATTCGTCGCGCGAAGCCAAACTACTTTTAAACAGCTCGGTAATAGGAGGCAGTGTCGATGGGGTTTGAAACTAGACGGCTCGCCTTTTATCTGCGATTTTCAAAGTGCCGACGGCCCAGTGCTGCAACTTATATTTTTATTTAGTAAACTTTGGTAAAAACGAGTCATACGCTCTCGTGAGATACTTTGCACATTGTGTATTTTTTACTAAGGTTTCCTTTTATTAAAAGATATTTCTTTTGCACGAGAATAATTATTTTAGGCACGAACCTCCGATTGTGTATTTAAGTTTTTCAGACTACCAATGCCGAAAAAAGTTAACAGTTTCGTAAGCTTTTCGTTAATAATTTCGGTATAAAATATATATAAACCTGCCTTCTTTTCTCAAAATAATTCTGAATAGCGGAAAATGAGGTTCTATATTATGTAAATATTTTACAACCCCTTTTTTTATTGCGGCGCGTAAAGAATTTTAAGGTTTGAATAAAAAAGAAAGAAAAAAGTAACTTCGGTGAACGTTCGAATTTTTTTTTAACCCAGTAAATGCCCTTACAAGTTAAGTTTGCATTGTTATTATTCTTAAATTGGGTACTTTCTTACGCTTCTCTACAAAAAGATACAGACTGGAGAAAATGCTCATCTAATATTTTATATTTAATTTTTATTTTTCTTTCTTTGTGGTGGTTTACCTATAGCAAAATTATAATAATATGTCTACAGATAAGTATTAGGACTTATTCTATTGTAAATACGATAGTGTCAAAATAGAAGATAAACTCTAATAAATTGCTGCTCAAACCTAGGCTTTTTGGGATGAAATATTTCGAATAATTCGAAAAAAGAAGTTATGCATTAAGTTTAGCTTTTCTAAATTTCAAATTATTTTTTATATATTAACTGTGGAAAAAAGGCGGGAATTGTTATCTGATATCCATGGCTTTTATAAACAACATATTTCAGTTTTTTTTTCAAATAAACTAATATTTTTAATGTTACATATTTTCATTAAAAAGGATAAACAATATAGTGGAGAACTATTAGATAAGTAAAAAAAGAAAATTCAGCAAAAATTAAGATAACAATTTTACCGATAACGAAATGCTTTTCAAAACATTTTCTTTGCTAGCAGTTCAAATGACACTATCCTTTTTAACTTGTAATCGTAAAAAATTACCGTTCGAGATTTTTGCAGATATAGGGTAAAGTCCGGAGAGATGCCACACTTTTCGAAAAAAAATCATAAAACGTGAAATTCTAATTTTTATTCGCTAAATAAAATTTACAAAATACTTGGATGATAAAGAACAGATATTAACGTTTTTACAAGAAAAAGTTTTTTGTAATGAGGTATAAAAAATAACAAAAAAAGTAATTTCTGTGGCATCTCTCCTACCGGGTGTGGGAGAGATTCCATGGCAGGTCCGGAGAGATGCCTTATTGGAATTTTCATTAGGGACAGATGCCTCATTGTTGAAAATTCTTTTTTTTTCAATTTCTCTCTCTTACAAATGTTACACAAGTTTAGGTACATGGTACAGGTCTCATGTAACCATTTTTCACATTTTATGCAGCATATCCAATCAACCGTTTTTTTTGTACGGTTGTATTCCTTGAAACATTCTACACAGTAGCACTGCGCATTGTTATATGGAGACTTATCTTCACAGCTTTCGATATCCGGCGTGGGTTTATTTATCTTTTTGGTTAAGATAGCCAGTGGCTCATCATCACTTTCATCATCTGACTCTTTTATATTTTTTGTAGCTTTGGTTTTTTTAAGTTCTTTCTCCTTTTTCTGATTTTTTTTAAAATTTGATTTCTTTTGGTTTTCTTTTTTTTCCTGCAAGGGTTTACTTTTATTTATCTTAATGTTCTCAGGTGAAGTAAGTACGGTAGCTGACAGTTTTCTTTTATTTAGTGGTATAGGAATTTTTGGAATTGGTCTCACATCTTGTAAAAATTTACTTGGTGTTATGTCATCGTCATTTGATTGGTATTCAGGGGTACTTGGTTGGGGTTCGTAAGTGTTTTCTCCATCTGCTGATCTTGATTTCTTAGGTATATGAATTAAGGCAACTGTTTCTTCTTGAACGGGAGCATTTGCATTATCATTATTTGTATTCTGTTGTGGCAAATCTGAGATCGCATAAAAATATTCTGGTATTGCATTTTGGTCAAGGGGGCATATGCCAGTGACTTGAAACCCCGATATTGCATTTGACGTAGTAGCAGCACGGATCCATGCCTTTCCAAGAACTTTTCCACTTGATACCTGGTTAGATTTCTGTTGATTATTGAGCATCCATCTTCTGTCTTCTTGATTCTTCGGTCTAAGGGTTGCATGCCCTGGGTGCGGTGGCTAGGTAGGCACAATAAAATACTTTCATTTTGGTCTGCAATTTCTAGCATTTCAACATCCGAGCAATGTGATGAATGCCCATCCATAATCAATACAGTTTTCCCTGCGGGCTTTCTTGGGATAAAATGTTCAGTAAGCCATTTTAAAAAAATGTCTGAGTTTATAAAGGACGACTTTTTATTCATGAAAACAGAGGAGCCAGCTGGCAAACCATCGGAAAATTCTGATTTCTTGTTAACTCCTTTCATAACGAGGACCGGTGGAAGAAACACTCCTTCAGCATTGCAACAGCCGATACCCGTGACATTTTCTCCTCGCTCGCGAGATGTCAAAGTATGCACATCCTTTGCTCCTTTGGGAGCAATAACCTTGTAAGGCTTATTTATGATTTGGATTCCTGCTTCATCCATGTTGAAAATATTGGATGGGCGATTAATTAAGTTATTTTCATTTAAAACGTTGGTTAATAGATGAAAGAATTTAGCGACTTCTGACCTAGTCATTCCTTGGGCTCTTGCTAACGATAGTCCTTCCGACTGTCGAATGGATAGGTCCGGATTTCTTTCCAAGAAAGATCTAAGCCACTGCTTTCCAGCTTTCCTATTCTGTATTGAGAATGTGTGTTTTACTTTGAGCTTTTCTGCAAAATTATATGCTAATGTTTGAACCGTTTTTCGATTCGGCGCAAATCCAGCAGCGCAGAGTTTTTTGATATGAGTTACCAGCCTTCTTTCGTTCTCATGTCCCAAAACACCTTCAAATAAACAAAATATTATTCTCTTGTTTGAAACTAGTAGAAACCCCTAAAATTATGTTTTATTATTTATTTATTTTATACTGCTCAATAAGAAAATGCACCGTTTAGAGCAATCATTGAGAGCATGTTGCAGAAGTTACAATTAAAACTAACTATAATTATTTACCTCCTGGGACAAGAGGACCTTTTGTAGCTTTTCCCGATTTTATTCTGCCTATGGTGCGCGCGGGCACTCCATATCTTTTCTCAGCTTCTCGCTTAGAAATTTCTCCACTTTTGACTTTTTCTATAGCAGTACCCAATTGTTCATCCGTATAATTACCTCTTAATTTGGCTGTGGGCTTTCGGATATATTTTCTCGGCATTGTTAATCTACAAAAACGAGTTAGTATGCAGTGTCTTCTCATATGTTCCACGAAATCCCTAAAATATTATAAAATGTCGAAAAATCTGCCAATAATATGCGGCAACTCTCCCACCCAAAAAGGGTGGCGTCTATCTTTTTAGGTACGGAGAAATGCCGCACCTGATTCCATGCGGCGGAAAAAAAACTTTACCTTAACTATACACAAAACTCTTTAAAATGGCCTACATAATGGAAGAAATATAAACTCCAATTTTTTATCAAATATGTACGGCTAATGAAGCGTGAAAGTCCGGCTGTAAAATTTTTACCTTAAAAAATTGCCACTAGCAATTTCTAACGTGTCAGTTTAAAGGAAGTCACTGCCGACGCTGTTGATTCAGCAAGTATAATCACACTAATGACCGAACTGCTTCTAATTTTAATGGCGGCGCTAGTTGAGCGCCGACACAGCAAGTACCACGTGATCTGCGGCATCTATCCTACCGCGGCATCTCTCCGGACTTTACCCTATGCGTTTTAGTGTTCCTGGACCAGAAAAATATTTTCACCCATTTTCGACCATCTGTTGGTCTGTACGTCTGTCGACCTACTTGCACGTGGTATAGCTCAAAAACTACTTATACGATTTACTACGACTCAAAAATCAAAGATCATATAGGGATGAAATGGTAATATTTTGGTAAAAGTCCAAAATGGCGGTCAGTGAAAATTTTTAAAAAATCATAATTATAAAAAGTCGGTAAATTTTCTTTACCCAAAACTTCTCTTGTTACAAATCTTCCCTTTTACTAGGAATAGTGAAGTGTGGCGCAATGTAGTTCACTACACAGTCATTTAATAACACATACAATATACTGTCTTTTTAAACATTTTTATTCGGCGTCATTTTGTTCAATCATGTTGGATTCCTACCAAAATTTTACCAGTTTCTACCTATGCCACACTTGATTTTTGCGCATAATTCAAAACAAATTCAATAACTAGTTTTGACATTAACACACACCGCCATTTTGTTTCGCCATATTGGATTTTTACCAAAATGTTACCAGGTTATCCCCATATGGTCGTTAATATTTGACCAAAATTTGAAGTCCATTAGGTAAGTAGTTTTTTTAAGCTCTGCAGTGAACTGCCAGATAGACAGGCGAACCGACAGACGGATTGACGGAATTGATAAAACATACTTTTTGGCATTTAAGGACTCTAATACGTGAAGTTATGTAAAACCTAAGACGGTGATTTTTTCACGATTAAAAATATTTTATTTAGTCGCCATTTTGTTTCGCTAACTTAAAATAATACCATCGTTTTGCTAGTTCATGTGTATACCACAGTTATTTACGGCATACAATTTGAAATCAGTTAATTGCCATTTTGTTCCGCCATCTTCGATTTTTACCGAAATTTTACCAGTGGATTCCTACATGACACTTGATTTTTGTGCAAAATTTGAGATAAATTGTAGTTTTTTAATAATAATTTTTTTAACATTTCACTATGCGGCCGTTCTCTTTCGCTATATTGGATTTTTACCAAAATATTACCAGGTCATCCCCATATGATCCTTAATTTTTGACCAAAATTTGAAGTCATCGGGTAAGCAGTTTTTAAACTATGCTGTTAACTGACATTAAGTAGTTTTTCAGGCTGAATTTTTAAATATTTTACCAAAAGTTTACCAGCTGATTCCCACATAATACTTGATTTTTGTGCAAAATTTAAGATAAATTGGAGTTTTTAATAATACATTTTTTAATATTTCACTGTTGTCATATTGAATTTTCACCAAAATGTTACCATTACCATCCCCATATGAGCCTTAATTTTTGACCAAAATTTGAAGTCAATCGGGTAAATAATTCTTTAGCTATGGCGCGAACAGACAGACCGACAGACAGGCCGACGGAATTGAGGAAACATGTTTTTCGGCATTTAGGGACCCTGAAACGTAAAAGAGAAATAAAAAAACTAGATATCCAATTGAACCCACATTTATTCATAACATTGGGTTATAATTGACTGTTCCTGATAAAAGGAAATTCATAACGAGGAAAGTCCCCACTAAAAAAAATTTTAAATTTTGCATCTGAACCTCAGCTTTGGGGCAACTATTCACGTACATATATACGGAAAAGTAATATGTTTGCCAACAAACATTTTTTTTAATTAAAACATAAAAATTTGATCAGTAACCTTATTTATCTCTCTTAATCTTGGTAATTTTTTTTTCCGTAGAATACTTCAAGTTCACAGTTCATTTTTAGTCGCGTTACTCTCGATCCTAACTAAATAGTAATTCCTATTAATATTTTACATAAAGTGGCCCAAAATGGGAATATTTTTTTTAATATAAATTGGAGGACAGCGTACGTCAAGAAACGTGGCATACACAATTAACGTTTTTTTTTAATGAAATGTCCTGCATTTTTTGAATCTTCGAATTCTCTATTAAAAGTTAAGTCAGATTTATTTAGGGTTATGGATTTTAGAAACATTTTAATATTTTTGAAAATATTGTTTTCTTTTCCAGAGCCGACCGACAATAATCAACGTGTATTTCGAAAACCGTAAAGATATACGTAACCCTTAATAAATTTTTCATAACATGAAAAATTTAAATATGCAGTGCAGGATATTTTATTTTGAACAAACTTCTATATGCTACGTTTTTACCAACATCAGTTTAAATTCTAGTCCTATTAGATTGGCATACATCCTCCTTATTTCTATTTAAAATTATACTACCTTTCAGCTGCTACAGACCGCGTTGTATTTGGTTGGTTAGCTTGTATATTCCATCGAAGACCTAAAACTACCACTCATTGTTCAAGTATATTTTGAACGTATTGCTCTTATACGTAGAATTTGAACACCATAGATCCCTAAATTTTATAGTTTTCATAATTCGACAACTCAAAATAATTTTGGGATAGTTTAATCCTGACAAATTTGTTTACTGTACTGTAACGTCACTTGGTTAACAGCATCTGCCAACAAAGTTTGTTTACAAACTGTGCTACACTGAAAAAAAAGCAATGATTAACCCAAACAATGTTGAGTTGTTACCACTAAGAAGGTTAGTTTAACATTTAGAATGTCAATAAACTCAAAATATGTAAACTGTAAACATGAAGAATTACTTTATATCAGTTATCTTTAGCGTATTGCGATGTTAATTAAAAACTGAAACAAGCAAAAAAAGAAAAACGTCAAATTTTCATTTTAAAAGAAGTTGTAAATGTCAACCTCGCACGTTTTGACAAATAAACATCCTGTTAGTGAATTCTTGAAATCGTCCCTCATATTATGGATGGCTTCAGGGTTTATTCCTGCACACACAGCCCCATAGAAAATAATCAAGGGGTGTAAGACCTCGGCTACCAATCCATCCGGATAGGTTGCATCCAACCTGATTTCTAATATCCCTAAAATAATGTGACGGGGCAACGTCCTGTTGGAATGTAATATCAAGGTGGAACTAACGTAGGTTTTGAGCAACAACATCATCAGTAAGTGGAGTGATGGGATCCTGCAGCATTTGAAGATATGTGGGGCCGTTTAAAATTCCTTCCAAAAATATGGGACCTATGATGGTCATCCATAATACCCGCTCAAACATTTAGTTTTGGAGGAAACTAGATATGTCCTCCGCGAAACACAGGGGGTTTTCCATCTCTTTAATATCTACAATTTCGAGTGTTGACTTTTTCATTCAGGAAAAAATTGCTCTCAACAGATATCAGAAAAATTGGGATTTCTGTGTTCTTTTCTGCCAAATAAACATCCTGTTAGTGAATTCTTGAAATCGTCCCTCATATTATGGATAATCTCTCGCAAAACTTTAGTCTGTCTGGGTCATTTTTGGTTGACTCGTGAACAACTCACGTTTTATAAAAATGAAATTTATTGGATTTTTAAATGTTCGCGAAATATTGAATGACTCAGCTACTTGCTTAGTACATGCCTAGCATTTACGACCATTTCAGCTACGATCTGAACTTTCACGTTTTTGCTAATTTTGCTCCAAGATCTTGGAGCATATTTTGCATCACTTGAAAGCTTGACAAATAATTCTGAAAGTATTTCCTGCACAACGTTCCGGAAAGCGTTCATATAAGATACGAACTGCAGCGTGAAATTTCCGGTTAGCCTCGCCAAAGATGATAACCGCTTCGATTTTACCTTTTAACGAACGAGTCATTCCAATTAAATAATATTTTTATAAACTTTTGAAACACTTTCAAAATGTCAAGTAGTAGAAAACCAAGTTAACGGCTATTAATTGTTGCACTTGGTGGAAAAAAGTGCAGCACGAAATCATGTATCAGAAAATCAAATTTAAAATTGTTATAGGTCACCATTTGAGAACTGCTGAATCAAAGGTTTTCAAAATCGTGGGTTGAATTATGCATCACTCTACCCCCCCTCTTCTATAAAAAAAATGAAATTGCGTCAAGCTGTCATTTTCTTTTTGAAACGTTATCTATATCTTTTGTGATATTACGTTAACATTATCTGTGTTCTTGTTGCTATGATGCAAGAACCACCTGGAATTAACATTTTTTTCTAGCTGAGTTAATGCATCTGGAAGGTTCGCCTTATATGACAATCAAAAATGCATGATCCACTTTTTTTTTCTTAAATCATCATAAATTTTTTCAATGTACTACAGTAAACACTCGTAAATAACTATTCATCAAAACTGATACTAGCACAAAAGGATTCAAATGTTACCATTAAAATCAAAACCTTCACTCAAGTGAATTAAGCAGATTCAATTAAAAGCAGTTTATTGTTTTTCAGAGTTGGTAATAACAGTTCAAACGGGACCCGATCGGGTTTTAAACAACACTCGTCACCGACTGAATGTGTCAAACGGCCAAAATTAACAATTCTAAAATTCAATTCGGAAATTGTTCCACGCAGTTTAAAATGGCATGGCATATTGCCGAATAATTCGCGGCTTATTTTGCAGGCGTATTCTAGTAAATACTAAATAGACATATATTAACTTAAATATTTGGTTTTATTCTTGACGGCCGTCAATATAATTGTAATGTTCACGGTGGTGGTTTTGTTGTCTTAATATTCAAATTCAAAAAATTGATTTTATTTATTTATTGGTGTACAACAAGGATACAAACAGGTGTGAACCCAAAAGAATCCACAAGTCACATAATTTGATGCCTTAGTTAAATATTAAAAAAAAGGAGTTAATATACTTAAAAAACTAACAAAATCATACATAATAGAAACTTATAAAAAGGTAAAAAACTAAAAACTAAATTATATAATAAATATATATAAATAAGCTAGATTACTGAATATTTTTTCGTAATATTCTTTTGACAGATATTAATGGCATGGAGAAAAAGTCTATGGTAAGCATTACAACTTCTCGCTATCCTACATAACGGGGAGCTCTGCGAACAGTTTGTCCTTCTAAAAGGAACGTGAAATAATTGCATTTCTCTAAGGTTAGCCTGTGGAACATTTATATCTATCATTGACAAAAGATGTTGGTTATTGATGAGATTAAACAGGTTAACAAAATGAAAACAAAAATTTGGTGCCGGAAATCTAACATCTGATTTTAAATGTTTTTAGTGTGCTGATTCCAAAAATGCCACCAGATTTTTTCTATCAGCTTTAGTTTTTGAGATACAGGTTACAGGTTAATTGATATTTTTTCTGATAAAGGAGAACAAATAAAGAGATAAATATGTACTTAATCGTCAAATAAGAAACTTCCCAGAATCTAATTAACCAAATGGATACCTGGAATTGTCCCTGACCCAATGTTCCTATAGTAGGAACTACTCAATACACTGCTGTTAATTACTTTTATACCCGTAATTGACTATGACCCGATCCTTCTATACCTGCTTGGCTGTACTCGATTTAGTATATTACTGAGTTTTCCCAAGTAAAGTTGTACTATCATTTTGTGTAAATTTTGGTCGTTTTGTAGTATCAAGACACCAAACTGAAACAATGGCACCCACAAGCAGACGTACCTGTGTAAATCATCCCGATGTTTTTTGTTATGTGTGTGGTGAACACACTTTGAAAGAGAGCAGAAAAACGATTTCTGACTTTGTGAAAAGAGCTGATCTTGCCTATTTTGGCGTTCGTTTAGGAGAACAAGATAAATCTTGGGTCCCACATTTCATATGTAAAACATGTGTTAAACGTTTGCCACGGTGGACAACTGGAAGGAGGAAGTGCCTAAAGGTTGGTGTACCAATGGTTTGGATAGAACCGTGAAACCATCATGACGACTGCTATTTTTGTCTCGTTAATATTAAGGGCATAAATAGAAACAATAGACACAAATAGACATATCCTGATCTAGATTCTGCAAGAAGGCCTGTAGTGCATTCGGAAGAAATACCCGTTCCATCATTCGGCAGCCTACCCGAACTGACAGAAGATAATACAGAAACATCAACGTTTGACGAAGTTCAAAGAATTCAATCAGAAAACGACAGCGAATTTGAAGCAGATTTAGCAACTCCGCAGTGTTTCAGAAGAAGAACTAAACGATCTTATAAGGGAACTGAATCTCTCAAAGAAATCCGCTGAATTACTTGCATCCAGTTTAAAAGAAAAAAATCTACTTTGTCCAGGTACTAATATTACATTTTATCGTAAAAGAGATAAGGCTCTGCTGCCTTTTTTGCCTCAGGAAAATGACTTGGTACTCTGTAACAATATAAAAGGGCTCTTAGAAAAAATGGGTTTGCCTGAATGCACTCCAGATGATTGGCGCCTTTTTATTGACAGTTCAAAACGTAGTTTAAAATGTGTTCTTTTACATAACGGTAACAAATATGGGTGAATTCCTATTGGTCATTCTACTACTATAAAAGAAGAATATGAAAGAATTGCATTAGTTTTGAGAAAAATTAAATACGAAGAACATCAGTGGGCAATTTGTGTTGATTTAAAAATGGTTAACTTCCTCCTTGGACAGCAGAGTGGTTATACAAAATATCCTTGTTTTTTGTGCCTTTGGGACAGCAGAGCTAAAAATGAGCATGGGTTAACAAAAATTGGCCTTCAAGAGATATCACGATTCAAGGAAAACAAAATCAACGATGATCAACGAACATTTGGTTTCAAGAGAAAAAATCTTACTTCCGCCCTTGCATATCAAGCTAGCCCTAATGAAGCAATTTGTGAAGGCTTTAAATCGAGATGGAAATTATTTTGGGTATTTGTCACTTAAATTTCCTGGCATGAGCACGGAAAAACTAAAATCTGGTATATTTGATGGTCTTCAAATAAGGCACCTTGTTAAAGATCTACAATTCACCACATCAATGAACGAGACTGAATCTAACGCTTGGTGTTCATTTGTTCATGTAGTACAAAATTTTCTTGGCAATCATAAAGCAGAGAATTAAGTAGAATTAGTGGAAACTATGCTTTCAAATTTTAATATTCTCGGCTGTAACATGAGTATAAAAGTTCACTACTTCCACAGCCACCTAGATCGTTTTCCAGAAAACTTAGGTGATTGTAATGAAGAACAAGGGGAAAGATTCCATCAGGATATTAAAACTATGGAAGATCGTTATCAAGGACGATGGGATAGCCACATGATGGCGGATTACTGCTGGAGCCTTCAGCGCGACTGCCCTAGTAAACCCCATTCTAGAAAGTCGTATAAAAGAAAATATTTATGTGATTAGTGACTAATGTTATTATGTAAATTAAGTTTTTGCAATAAATACTTAAATCCTTTGTTTTTTTAACTGGATCTGATAGACAAAATCTGAGAACTTTTTTACATTCTGCAACCAAAAATTACCCAGGAACAGTTAAAAAATCGCAGGCAACAAAATGTGTGTTGGCCTGTGCTATTGATTGTTTTATACAAAAATAATATGTATGAAACAGTTCTTCTAGCAGATAAAGATGGCATAAGAAAATATTGTCGAATCAATGCATAATCGCCTGTTGGGTATCTGTAATTGGCCTTAAATGATATAAATTTGAGAAATCGGTTTTGTTTATTTTCTATACGATCAGCATAGACAGCATATCTTGGGTTCCATATCAAACTGTCAAAATTCAGTTTACTGACAACGAAAGAGTTATATATACAAATGATTGACTTGATATTCGTGAACATGGAGCATTTTTGCATAACGTATCCTAACATACTGGAGGCTTGATTTACGATTGAGTCAATATGTCTTTCAAAGATGGGTTTTGAATCTATGATTACTCCCAAGTCTCGCACATGGGTCACTTTCGGAAGAGTAATAGTGCCTATTTTATAGTCAAAAAGATATATTCGCGTTTATTCCTAGAAAAAGTCATAGTGGAACACTTGATTAAGTTAGGAAAAAGATTATTTTCGTTGCAAAATTCAGTCATTCTATTCAGATCACATTTTTTCACAATCCTGAATAATAAGAACTTTTCTGAAAATTTTTAGGTCATCCGCATACAGAAAAAAATCACAATGAAGAAAGCACGACTTGATGTTATTTAAGTATATTATAAAAAATAGAGGTCCGAGGTGTGATCCCTGGGGAACACCTGAAGTTGGCCTAGATTGTTCGGAGAGGAAACCTTGAAGGGAAACATGCTGTGACCTATCCTTGATATAGGATTGTATCCATTTCAGGAAGGTACCACCCACACCGATCTCAGCAAGACGAGTCAGTAGGATATTATGACTTATATTGCCGAATGCCTTTCTAAAATCGATGTAAATAGCATCCACATGAGTCTGGTTATCCATATGTTCATGAAGGTAGTCGGTAAATACGAACAGATTTGTTTCAAGCGAGCGTCCTCGAAAAAAGCGGTGTTGTCTTGAACTTATAATATTTTTGATTAGATTGAAGATATATCCATAGACCAGCTTTTAAAAAGCTTTGCGAATACCGATAATTTGCTTATTGGGCGGTAAATTTTTTTTTTGACCGCCTTTGAATATAGCGACAAGCATTGCAGACTACCATCCATTTGGAAACTCTCCAGTTTCTAGGGAACGATTATAGAGTAGTGTAAGCGGCTCAGAAATTGTTAATGCTGTTTTCTTGGCAAAAAGTGGGGATATCTTAATAATGAATGAAACCATGCATTTTTTGATGAGGCAATGATAGAGGATTGATTAAACGTATACCTTTCTGACTCGTAAGTAATTCACTAATGTCCCTTCCGCTCGCAGCGACCGTGTCATCCCACCGGATTTTGTTGGGTGTTTTACTGACACTTTGTTTTTTTATAGATGCATAATTCCAAAAACTGTTGAGATAAGTGGTTAAATCATTTTCCACAGAACGAATATAATTACTAAAATCCGACTCAATGAGTATTTTTGATTGAGCTCTTAGTCTAGAAAAAAGATTATAATCATTTGGGTTTTTATATTTGCGCCATCTTTTATGCATTTTGTTTTTTGTTTAATTATTCTAATTGTGTTAGACCTATAAAACATCGAAAAATATTTGTTTTTGCTGTAGTTTGGGACATATTTGTGAATAATATTATTGATTATAGAGTAAAATCTATCCAATGAACAGCTGGGTGATTTATGCTCAAATTCGGTATGCCAGTCAATGCTCGAGATCTCCTGAGTTATTAAGTAGTAGTTGGCTTTTTTAAAGTTAAAATATGTGTTAAAGTTAAACGGCAACGATTTGCATAAAGACGCACCATATTTATTTTTCACAGCTATAAATACTCCTCCGCCTTCTGATTTTTTACTACCCGTGCTTTCGCGATCTCTACGAAAAATTGAATACTGATTTAAGTCCACAATTTCATGGTCTAAAACTGAATTGCTCAACCATGATTCCGTAACACATACTATGTCCGGAGAGTTTACAGATAAATTTTGTTTAAAAGTGCATAATTTAGTTCTCAAACCTTATCACTCTCAAAATTTATTGTTTTTAAAGAATAAATGCTCGTTGACAAAGCAGTACGTTAATTTTAACAATAATTAGAACATAATAAATTGAAAGATAACAAATATAATTTTAAATAAAGCTTATATCTAGTTAATCTAAAAACATTAAGTAAAAAATAAAAAGTGTATAAGACAAAAAAAATAGTATAGAAATTAATAAAGAACAAAAGAATAATAAAAACAACAACAAATATAAAAATAATAAAACTAATTAAAATTATTATCAAAAAATTCGTCGCTACTATAGCAAGCCTTATTAATCAATAACTTTTTTATTATTTTGATTTAACGATTCGAATGGTAATTATCTCCAATCGTTTTCAAGTGTTAACTAAATGCCAACTCTAAAGCTACGGGCTTATATGCTAGTCGTGTGTGGTGACTCGGAGAATAGCCAGGGAATACATCAAAACCGCTTTTAAATTGAAGAAGAATGACAAAAACTAAGCACTAAGAAAACCGATAAGAATATCAATTATGTTTATTTATCAACTCAAATTGATAACTCTTACACTTAGGACCCCTAGTCATGTCATTTCTACACAACGCGCACCCTTAATAAATTGTTCTTACATAGTCTAAGACAGCCATGCCAAACTCAAAGTCACTGGTGGGCCAAAAGCATGAAGACCATCGACTAGGTGGGCCGCAAAACCTTATCTTAAAGAACACAAACTACTGAAAATCTTGAAAAAAAGTATTATTATAGGACAAGTCTGTTTATATTAAATTTCCAATAAAAAGGACATTACAAAAAACTACAAACATTAAATTCTTTTGCCAGATATTTGACATCTTTTGTCTTTAATTAAGTTGTCTATTTGTGACGCGAATTTATCGGCGAAAATAACTTTTAAAACTGCGTCTAAGTGGGCGTCCGTCAATCGCGATCTTGCGATTAAGATTTGTTTCCTTTCATCAAAGAAAATAGTTATTCACACTTATAGGTACTTCCAAACATTGACAGGATTTTACAGGCAAATTTTCCCATTTGTTGGTATTGAACAGGCAAGTACTTATAAAATTCGAATGTACCGACACTATCAAGTTTTTGTTTTAAATGGGTTTGACACGGAATCTCAATTACTTCCATTTGCAAGTGAGGGGGAACTTTATCAATATCGATAGTGAAAAGACCAGTAAATAGAGAAAAATTGTTTTCTTGGGTCTTAAAACCCTGAAAACGCTTCTCAAATTCTGCCAGAAGGCTGCTCATTATCTCTGAATATATTTTGTATGATATTGGGACACTTGTGCTTTCCTGATATGCCTTACAAGTCAGAAAAGGTGACAGATTATCCTCTGCTAACTGTTTTTCCCACATCATCTTACACTTGAAAGCTTTCACATGATCATGCATATTTGTAATAACTTGACGTGGTCCTTGCAATTTCGTATTTAAATCTGACAAGTGTTTTGCGATATCTACCATAAATGAAGGCTCTTGTAAAAACGGTACATTGCATAATAAGCTGACATCTTCTCATTTCTTCTTTGAGTTTCCAAAACCAGTCGAACAAGAAAGCCATCGCACCTCTGCATAATATGCTAAACCAGTGTACTCACTTTCTAAATCACGTAAAAATGCAGAAAACTGTCGCTGATTACGGCCTCGTCATCTTATGAAGTTTATAATTTTTTTCACTGAGTTTCCAACTTGATCACTTTTGAGCATAAAACTTCTTGGTGGATTATACAATGAATATGATGAAAATCTGGTTTGTCACTGCCCGTTTCTCTGATCTTTGTCTGTAATATTTTAACGAAGCCATTTTTTACTCCAGTCAGTTTTGACAAATCTAAATTGTACTTGTACAGAAGTCCATAAACAGCATTGAAAATATCATTTCCAGTTGTTGTATCATGCAATGGTACTATTTCCAGTAGTTCTTCATACATATTGATACCTGTATCTACCGCACGAAGAAAAACAGCGAGTTGCGCCACACCACATACATCTGTATGTTCGCTCCAGGCAATAGAAAATGCAAAGAAAGAGTCTGATTTTGTTTTTATCTGATCACTTATATTGGCAGCCAACTCAGTGACAGTATTCCGGGACAAGGATATATTTTGAAATGCCTTCTCGCTCTCGGGACTTTTTCCGCGGCCTTTACAAGGCACTCTTTTATAAATTCACTTTCAACAAATAGTTTTGAGTGTTTCGCGATCAACTCCGACAGTACGTAGCTCGCTTGAAGGACAGATTCATTTTCTTGCTTTGGACGTGTAAACATAAGCTGCTGTTCTTTCAACTGTGATTTTAACTTATTTAACTTTTCGTTTCAGACTATGCCTGTATACTTGTCAAACATAGTTTTATGAATATCATAGTGACGTTTTATATTATATAATTTTGGGACACCGACTGTACTATTACAAATCAAACAAATAATTTTGTCTTTCAGGTCACAGCAAAAAAACTCTATTTCCCATTTTTCTTGAAAGATACGATGCTCATATACAAGTTTCCTCTTACTTCCACTTGGTTTTGAAAGAGACATGTTAAAAAGTGTATCCGAAATAAATTATAATAAGTACTGTTAAGTGTTGAAACTCTATCGCAACTGACTCATAACTGACTAAACACTGAACGACTGAACTCAATCGAAAACCGCTTATATACGGATTGTGATTTGTCGAGTTCTTTCCAGAATGTTCAGATAACGTCATCTGTGTTTTTGCGCGATAGAATTTCATGGAACAAGCCAGATAACGTTTGGCTTTAGGTTTTAGGTTGAGTATGTGTAGTTCATCCTCCTAAACATAGATGGCACTCTGTACAATTGTACATTTTATTATACCAATCGTTGTTGCAGCGGACCCCGCTTTAAAAAACGGTTTTTGTTCGCGGGCCGTATTATCTGGCTGTTTTCAAAACTGATTTGGGCCGCAGAAAAATGCTCACTGGGCTGCATACATACATATTGTTAAATTTGTGTACAATCTAGATACTAAAAAATTGTGACTGGATTAGTCAGTCCCTAGTAGCAGTTCTGTCATGGTTTTAAAGAACGAATTATCGTAATGAGATTTCATTAATTAGCGACAATGGCGGCCGCAAATGAAGTTACTCACAAAAATATGTGTTATTTGAGTTCAAAAAAAATCTAGTGCAACCAATAAAAGTTTATTATGTAATATATTTTTTCATAGTCAGTGCCTAGTGAAGTGCCCCGGAACAAAAATTGTGGGGCTTAGAGAAATAAACCTCTCAGAATGCATCGGCGATGAAGATCTGACAGGTTTGGCAAGTGCTTAAAATATTATACTTTACTTAAAAACAGTAGTTTTCTAAACACCATCGTACTAGAACTTTTAGAAAAAAATGACCATCTTCGAGAAAAACGCAACCAACATGTTCAACTGGAGCCCGCAAAAGGAACAAATGGCAACGAAAATACTCTAACAGTGGCAAAAAAAGTCTCCTGGATATTTATTTCAGGGCTTGATAAAGAAACAGAACCAGTACTCGTGATAAGATATAGACAAGTATAAGTATCAGAGTTCCTTCAAAATGGCAGTACTTATTAATAAAATGCCATCTATCATGGCCTCAACACTCTGGCTTGTAAATAGTGGACTAACAAATGAAAATAGATGCTGTAATATTATCTCTGCTAATGAATTTAAATTTTTTTAATAATATTGCTTACACTACGCAAAAAAATATCCAGATCTATGATAATCTGGATCCTCTAGAAAATTTAAGGTCTACAGATTAAATTTCCTTATTTTTTCTTCACCGAGGTTTCTTATGTTGAGGTTGAAGACATAGTTAACTCTTTAAAAAATAAGTCTAGTAGAGATTGCTATGGACTCAATGTATCTTTGATTAAATTGACTAAAGATTTTATTGTTTTCCTACTAACTAAGCTAATAAACAAATCCATTCGGAATTTGTTTATGGTTGTCTCAAGCATGCTGTGGTATCTCAAATTTATAAAAAGGGTGAAGTTAATGAGTCCTCAAACTATAGGCCTATATTGCTATAGTATCTAAAGTTTTTGGGAAGAGTTGGGATGAGAATATGGATTCAGCAGGGACTAAAATACAGATCTTAGAGTCCTTGACCTTGTCTTGAACATACAGAGTGCGTTTGAGGTGTCTGAATATACTTATGCTAATTTCTGTGATATCTGAGCAAGGCTTTTGATTGTTTCTTTTACGACCACTAGTACAAAAGCTACAAATAGATGGACTTAATAATAGCATAGCACTGATAAAGTAACATCTTCATGGGAAGATGCAGCAGGTGAGGTTCGGGGGAGAGCAATCGGCCAGCCTGATAATAACTGTTGGGTTCCTCAATGTTCAGTACTGGGTCCTCTACTCTTTCTTATTTACATCAATGTCTTAACCAGTGCTGATCCCGGGGTCTGTTGGACACTATTTACTGATGATACCACCCTGTATTATGGGCATGAGCATAGGGATGTGTCACAGAGTAGATCGACAGAGGCATTATCAACTGCTGAAAGATGATTTTCATCCAATCTGCGTATTTTAAATACCAGATAAACTGACACAATGCATTTTAGAATGAGACAACTCTCTGAGAGTGATCTTCGCATGGGTGTTAAGTTTTTGGGGGAGCTTGATGCAAATATTTTTATACTGAGAAGTTTGGTGAATTGTGTTTTGAGTAATGTCCTGTGGTAGGCTTACCGTGCTTATATTCACTTCCTAACTTACGTCTTGGTTTCTTGGGGACATGCGATAGAGGCCATGCGTGTGTTTGTCTGGCAGCGTAGGGCCATGGACACTGGCGGGTCTGACTTATGTAGAGATCTGCAGATGTGCCTTTACAGACTTAAAAATACTTACTTTTCCATCACTCTATATGCTGAAAAACCTAACTTATATAAAAAAACCTTCATATCTGTAAAAGGCACAGAGATGTTCACAATCACAATACCAGAGGTAAAGATAATCTTATGGCAGAATATTGACGTCATAAAAAGAGGTGTCCAGAGTGGTCCGGCTTACCTGGCTATCAAATTTTTTAGCAAGCTTCCATCTCAGATAAGTGATCTTTCCTTCAATGAATTTTATAAAACTGTCAGGAAATTGCTACTGCTCAATGCTTTTTACTCATATAAAGAGTTTTTAAACTGTACATTTTAAAATGTATTTTCTTTGTGTCTATTTGATTTTTAACTCTAATGTGTAATATTGTAAATGTCTTAATTACATTTATAATAAAAGTTCTTTTTAACTATAAATTTTAATGTGTGATTTTTTAAACGTCCTTAATAATTAATTTTATTGAATTTTATTGTTTGTGTATATTAGGGTATTAGCTTTAGACTTTAATACTTATTTCTATTTTTGACGAATGTAAGTACTGTGTATATTGGCATAAATAAATGGAATTAAAGTTTTAACAGTAATATATCGGGAATATTAATTACACCAGGTAGACAAGTCAATAGGCAAACATTTCTATACGGTCAAAGGGACATTCCTAAATGATAAATCAAATAGAGAGAGAGAGAGAGAGAAATATTTATTATAGACACGTCAACCCAAAGGGTGTTTTAGTTTAGTCTAATGGTGATGTGGTTATGAATTAAGTTAACTGAGATTATATTTTAATAAATAGATCTGTATATTTAAAAAAATTAATAATTTAAAGCACGTTAGAGTATGAGAGAATCTGGCTAAGATTACCAGTGAGGTAAAAGGTGAATTAGTAATTGAGTAGTGCAATATAGGAATATGTGGTTTATTGTAAGGGGTGTGTTGCAATGCGAACAAATGGGGAGGTCTGATCGATCAATGAGATATTTATGCGTGAGAAGAGTGTGACCAATACGTAAGCGAACCATGATTATAGTTGTTTCTCTGGGAAGATTAGTTATAGGTGGGTTTTCGAAAAATGTAGATTTGATATCATGAAGCTTGTTTTCGTGAAGAGTAAGGCCCCAATCAAGCTGAGCCAGTGATTTGGAGAGGGATATAAAGATTTTTTTGAACGTTATTAATGCAGAAGATATTATTGATGGTTCTGGTGGAAGGGTTAGGAGTTTTGGCTAGGAAGTCGGCTCTATCGTTGCCTGGTATTTTGGTGTGGCCTGGGATCCAGATAAAGAAAAGTTTTTTGTTAGCTATATATATTCGGTCAAGTTTGGCAAGCGGGTGGGAGGGGGAATAGTTAGAACAAAATGAAGTGCCATATAGACGGAAGAAGTTTAAAACCTTTATTCTTCTTAGCGGCATAAACTTCCTCTGCTCGTTCGTTGTTATATTTTGTGTTTGTGAAGTAACAACAATATGTATGTTTATTTAGACTACATAAGTAGTTAGAATTTACTAGCCCTGATGATGGCACAAATTGGTGCCGAAACGTTGGCTTAGTAATAAACGTTCAACTCTATTGTCCAAGGAAGCTGTTATTGTTTCATTTCAAAAATTATTTGTTTTTAACCACTTGATATAAAAATAAATATATACTTGAGAAATCATAGTTCTTGGGATAAGGCTGTGTCAAGCTGGCATTAATATCCAACATTTCATTTTCGATTGTACGAGACATCTTAAGGGATCTTTACTCCAGGAGATCTGAACACTGAATGAGTTCAGAGAGATTCAGACGAGCTTTTATACCCGATTAGTTCTCGTGAAACCGTGACCTTGTATTAAGATCGGTTTCTACGTGAGATGTAAACCGTAACCCGTATCTCTGTTGAAGTTTTTTGTGTGTCTGAACATTTCAATAGATTCTCTAATCCTCCGTTTATAAAATCCTGAAACCGACGCTAGAACCTTGATTTCTTTTACTTTTATAATAAAGCCAGTGATATGTTGGTGTTAGCTACAGCAGATTGAAGAATTTGTTTCTGTTTAATGAAATTAATTTCGAAAAGAACTATTTTAGATTTAATAATGATTATTTCACGATTAAGGACATTGACAAGTACCTCGTTAGGCATCATAATTATTTTAGAAACTAGTAGGTACTCTGATTTAAGGTTTGTGAATATTTGGGACTTTAAAAAGTAATGTGATAAAACTGATACTCTTAATTTTAAATCTTGTAACGAAATTGTATTTCTGCTTGGGACGTAATTCAAAATATATTTAATATTTGTACTTTTGAGAGAAAATTGTGAACGAGATATGCTTTCTAAAAAGATGAAATTTTTGATACGAACCTTATTCATTTTGTAGCAAAAACTTTTATCAAGAGTAAATTTTCTTCGTACCTTACAAAATTAAACAGTTTTACTCTAACACAAAATAATATTTTTGTATTTTTTATGCCTGCCGTATTAAATTTTAAATTTTTAATAACGCCAATCTTATCTAGTTTTCAAGCCAAAACTTTTATCAAGACTGACTTTTTTTGCTATCTTTCGATTTTTAGTTCATTTGTCCTTTTGTAGCGCTTACATACTGTATACCTAGATAATAATGATTAGAGTGACAAAATATTTCTATATAATGGATTAAATGGTGGTTTTCTGAACACCAGCATTGAGGAACCTATTCCGATATATTTCACACGTTTCGTTAATAAAAAAAAATAGGCGCCTGTACATGTAATTAATTAGACATTGATGCATCATATCCTTATTATGATAACAATATTGCTTTAGAGCCAATACCGTTCTTTGTTTTACCATTGTTCCCCGTAAGTTAATGGGGCTTGGCGTTTTTTGGTACGTATTGTGCCGGCAACAAAAGACAAAATGAATATCTGGGTGTTAATAATGAAGTTCTTTTAGCCTTTTCTATTACACTGTCACAGCCTTTTAATTTTACTTTGAACTAATGAATATCACGCGGCCTGTAACGGAGTGGCCTTAAAATGATTTATTTTGCAGGCAGACAGGGTAATCTTATCCGGGAGATTAGTTTGTAGGAAAAATTAATTAAACAGTGGAAAGCACGTCATTAAGAGAAATAAGATTTGTAGCATTAATTAGGAAAACAGAGTCCAGTGTCAATTTTAAACTTATGTTTGGGTCATTCTACGAGAATTGACAAATTGTTCGGAAAGTCTGATTGTCGTACCTTACGTAAATTTGTTAATACGATTTATTATTCATAGCCAAAATGAATAATTTAGTGTTAATAATGAAGTTCTTTTAGCCTTTTCTATTACACTGTCACAGCCTTTTAATTTCGCTTTGAACTAATGAATATTACGCGGCCTGAGACGGAGTGGCCTTAAAATGATTTATTTCGCAGGCAGGCAGGGTAATGATATTCTTTTCACGGCAAAAAGAGAAATAAATTTGTAGCATTGTAGGAAAAATTAATTAAACAGTTTGGAAAGACATATTCTTAAATGTAATTAAAATAAAATGATTTGTAGACATTAATAAGAGAAATAAGATTTGTAGCATTTATTAAAAAACAGAGTCTAGTGTCAATTTTAAACTTATGTTTGGGTCATTCTTCGAAAATTGGCATATCTTCGAAAAGTCTGATTGTCGTACTTTGCGTAAATTTGTTAATGTGATTTGTTATTCATAGCCAAAATGAATAATTTTGTGTTAATAATGAAGTTCTTTTAGCATTTTCTGTTACACTGACACAGCCTTTTAATTTCACTTTGAACTAATGAATATCACGCGGCCTGTAATGGAGCGGCCTTAAAATGATTTATTCCGCAGGCAGACAGGGTAATCTTATCCGGAAGATTAGTTCGTAGGAAAAATTAATTAAACAGTGGAAAGCACGCCATTAGGAGAAATAAGATTTGTAGCATTAATTAGGAAAACAAGGTCTAGTGTCAATTTTAAACTTATGTTTGGGTCATTCTTGGAGAATTGACATATTGTTCGGAAAGTCTGATTGTCGTACTTTACGTAAATTTGTTAATATGATTTATTATTCATAGCCAAAATTAATAATTTAGTGTTAATAATGAAGTTCTTTTAGCCTTTTCTATTACACTGTCACAGACTTTTAATTTTACTTTGAACTAATCAATATCACGCGGCCTGTAACAGAGTGGCCTTAAAATGATTTATTTCGCAGGCAGACAAGGTAATCTTATCCGGGAGATTAGTTTGTAGTAAAATTTAATTAAACGTTGGAAGCGCGTCATTAAGAGAAATAAGATTTGTAGCATTAATTAGGAAAACAGAGTCTAGTGTCAATTTTAAACTTATGTTTTGGTCATTCTTCGAGAATTGACATATTGTTCGGAAAGTCTGATTGTCGTACTTTACGTAAATTTGTTAATATGATTTATTATTCATAGCCAAAATTAATAATTTAGTGTTAATAATGAGGTTCTTTTAGCCTTTTCTATTACACTGTCACAGCCTTTTAATTCTACTTTGAACTAATGAGTATCACGCGGCCTGTAACGGAGTGGCCTTAAAATGATTTATTTCGCAGGCAGGCAGGGTAATGATATTCGGGAGATTAGTTTGTAGGAAAATTTAATTAAACAGTGGAAAGCACGGCAAAAAGAGAAATAAGATTTGTAGCATTAATTAGGAAAACAGAGGCTAGTGTCAATTTTAAACTTATGTTTGGGTCATTCTTCGAGAACTGACATATTTTTCGGAAAATCTGATTGTCGTACTTTACGTAAATTTGTTAATATGATAGCCAAAATGAATAATTTAGTGTTAATAATAAAGAAGTTCTCTTTGCCTTTTCTATTACACTGTCACAGCCTTTTAATTTTATTTTGAACCTATGAATAACACGCGGCCTGTAACGGAGTGGCCTTAAAATGATTTATTTCGCAGGCAGGCAGGGTAATCTTTTCCTGGAAATTAGTTTGTAGGAAAAATTAATTAAACAGTGGAAAGCACGTCATTAAAAGAAATAAGATTTGTAGCATTAATTAGGAAAACAGTCTAGTGTCAATTTTAAACTTATGTTTGGGTCATTCTTCGAAAATTGACATATTGTTCGCAAAGTCTGATTGTCGTACTTCATGTAAATTTGGTAATATGATTTATTATTCATAGCCAAAATGAATAATTTAGTGTTAATAATGAAGTTCTTTTAGCTTTTCTATTACACTGTCACAGCCTTTTAATTTTACTTTGAACCTATGAATAATACTCGGCCTATAACGGAGTGGCCTTAAAATGATTTATTTCGCAGGCAGGCAGGGTAATCTTATCCGGGAAATTAGTTTGTAGAAAAAATTAATTAAACAGTGGAAAGCACGCCATTAAAAGAAATAAGATTTGTAGTATTAATTAGGAAAACAGAGTCTAGTGTCAATTTTAAACTTATGTTTGGGTCATTCTTCGAGAACTGACATATTCTTAAATGTTAAAATTAAAATTCTAAAATGATTTGCAGGCCGACAGGGTAATCTTATCCGGGAGATTAGTTTGTAGGAAAAATTAGTTAAACAGTGGAATGCACGGCAATAAGAGAAATAAGATTTGTAGGATTAATTAAAAAAACAGGGTCTAGTGTCAATTTTAAACTTATGTTTGGGTCATTCTTCGAGAACTGACATATTTTTCGGAAAGTCTGATTGTCGTACTTTACGTAAAATTGTTAATATGATTTATTATTCATAGCCAAAATGAATAATTTAGTGTTAATAATGAAGTTCTTTTAGCCTTTTCTATTACACTGTCAAAGCCTTTTAATTTCACTTCGAACTAATGAATATCACGCGGCCTGAGACGGAGTGGCCTTAAAATGATTTATTTCGCAGGCAGGCAGGGTAATCTTATCCAGGAGATTAGTTTGTAGGAAAAATTAGTTAAACAGTGGAATGCACGGCAATAAGAGAAATAAGATTTGTAGCATTAATTAAAAAAACAGGGTCTAGTGTCAATTTTAAACTTATGTTTGGGTCATTCTTCGAGAACTGACATATTCTTCGGAAAGTCTGATTGTCGTACTTTACGTAAAATTGTTAATATGATTTATTATTCATAGCCAAAATGAATAATTTAGTGTTAATAATGAAGTTCTTTTAGCCTTTTCTATTACACTGTCACAGCCTTTTAATTTCACTTCGAAGTAATGAATATCACGCGGCCTGAGACGGAGTGGCCTTAAAATGATTTATTTGGCAGGCAGGCAGGGTAATCTTATCCAGGAGATTAGTTTGTAGGAAAAATTAGTTAAACAGTGGAATGCACGGCAATAAGAGAAATAAGATTTGTAGCATTAATTAAAAAAACAGGGTCTAGTGTCAATTTTAAACTTATGTTTGGGTCATTCTTCGAGAACTGACATATTCTTCGGAAAGTCTGATTGTCGTACTTTGCGTAAATTTGTTAATGTGATTTGTTATTCATAGCCAAAATGAATAATTTTGTGTTAATAATGAAGTTCTTTTAGCATTTTCTGTTACACTGACACAGCCTTTTAATTTCACTTTGAACTAATGAATATCACGCGGCCTGTAATGGAGTGGCCTTAAAATGATTTATTCCGCAGGCAGATAGGGTAATCTTATCCGGGAGATTAGTTCGTAAGAAAAATTAATTAAACAGTGGAAAGCACGTCATTAGGAGAAATAAGATTTGTAGCATTAATTAGGAAAACAAGGTCTAGTGTCAATTTTAAACTTATGTTTGGGTCATTCTTCGAGAATTGACATAGTGTTCGGAAAGTCTGATTGTCGTACTTTACGTAAATTTGTTAATATGGTTTAGCATTCATAGCCAAAATGAATAATTTAGTGTTTATAATGAAGATCTTTTAGCCTTTTCTATTACACTGTCACAGCCTTTTAATTTTACTTTGAACCTATGAATAATACGCGGCTTGTAACGGAGTGGCCTTAAAATGATTTATTTTGCAGGCAGGCAGGGTAATCTTCTCCGGGAAATTAGTTTGTAGGAAAAATTAATTAAACAGTGGAAAGCACGTCATTAAAAGAAATAAGATTTGTAGCATTAATTAGGAAAACAGAGTCTAGTGTCAATTTTAAACTTATGTTTGGGTCATTCTTCGAAAATTGACATATTGTTCGCAAAGTCTGATTGTCGTACATCATGTAAATTTGGTAATATGATTTATTATTCATAGCCAAAATGAATAATTTAGTGTTAATAATGAAGTTCTTTTAGCCTTTTCTATTACACTGTCGCAGCCTTTTAATTTCACTTCGAACTAATGAATATCACGCGGCCTGAGACGGAGTGGCCTTAAAATGATTTATTTCGCAGGCAGGCAGGGTAATCTTATCCGGGAAATTAGTTTGTAGAAAAAATTAATTAAACAGTGGAAAGCACGTCATTAAAAGAAATAAGATTTGTAGTATTAATTAGGAAAACAGAGTCTAGTGTCAATTTTAAACTTATGTTTGGGTCATTCTTCGAGAACTGACATATTCTTAAATGTTAAAATTAAAATTCTAAAATGATTTGTTTCGCAGGCCGACAGGGTAATCTTATCCGGGAGATTAGTTTGTAGGAAAAATTAGTTAAACAGTGGAATGCACGGCAATAAGAGAAATAAGATTTGTAGCATTAATTAAAAAAACAGGGTCTAGTGTCAATTTTAAACTTATGTTTGGGTCATCCTTCGAGAATTGACATATTTTTCGGAAAGTCTGATTGTCGTACTTTACGTAAATTTGTTAATATGATTTAGCATTCATAGCCAAAATGAATAATTTAGTGTTTATAATGAAGATCTTTTAGCCTTTTCTCTTACACTCTCACAGCCTTTTAATTTCACTTTAAACTAATTAATATCACGCGGCCTGTAACGGAGTGGCCTTAAAATGATTTATTTCGCAGGCAAACAGTGTAATCTTACCCGGGAGATTCGTTTGTAGGAAAAAATAATTAAACAGTGGAAAGCACGGCATTAGGAGAAATACGATTTGCAGCATTAATCGGAAAAACAGAGTCTAGTGTCAATTTTAAACTCATGTTTGGGTCATTCTTCGAGAATTGACATATTCTTCGGAAAGTCAGATTGTCATAATTTACGTGAATTTGTTTATGTGATTTATTATGCATAGCCAAAATGAATAATTTAGTGTTAATAATAAAGTTCTTTTAGCCTCTTATATTACACTGTCACAGCCTTTTAATTTCGCTTTAAAATGATTTATTTCGCAGGCAGACAGGGTAATCTTATCCGGGAGATTAGTTTGTAGGAAAAATTAATTAAACTGTGAAAAGCACGGCATTAGGAAAAATAAGATTTATAGCATTAATTAGGAAAACAGAGCCTATTGTCAATTTTAAACTTACGTTCGGGTCATTGTTTGAGAAATAACATATTTTTCGAACAGTCAGTTTGTCGTACTTTACGTATATTTGTTAATATGATTTATTATTCGTAGCCTAAATGAACAATTTAGTATTAATAATGAAGTTTTTTTAGCATTTTCTGTTACACTGTCATAACCTTTTAATTTCACTTTGAACTAATGAATATCACGTGGCCTGTAACGAAGTGGCCTTAAAATGATTTATTTGGCAGGCAGACAGGGTAATATTATCCGGGAGATTAGTTTGTATAAAAAATTAATTTAACAGTGGAAAGAACGGCATTAGCAGAAATAAGATTGTTAGTATTAATTAGGAAAACAGATTCTAGTGTCAATTTTAAACTTATGTTTGGGTGATTCCTCGAGAAATTACATATTTTTCGAAAAGTCAGATTGTCGTAATTCGCCCATATTTGTAAATATGATTTATTATTCATAGGCAAAACGAAGCATTTAGTGTTAACAATTAAGTTATTTTAGAATTTTCTAATAGACTGTCACATGCTTTTGAATTCACATTGAGCCAATATCTCTCGGCGTGTAACGGAGGGGCCTTAATATGATTTATTTCGCAGACAGAAAAGGTAATCTTACTTAGGAAATTAATTTATAGAAAAAAATAATCACTTCATCAAAAGCACGACAATAAGAGATATAAGATATATAGCAATTATTACGAAAATAGAAACGATTGCCAATTTTAGACATTCTACAGGAAACGATATATTTTTCGAAAATTCAGCTTTCTTCATTTTACCCATATTATTGCGTTCCATTATTGTTATCATTTTTAAAGCATAATTAGTGATGAAACGATTACGATTACGGTTACGATTAACGGCCGATTATTTCCGGATAATCGTAACCGCCGATTATTTATACAATTATTAAGTAAAATAATAATAACTGATAATGCTCGAAACATGCTTATTGCTAAGGCAAAATTTCCACAAATAGATAATGTCAGTTGTATGACTCATTCGTTGCAACCGGTATTAAAGGTAAGAAACAGGAAATATAAAAAAAACAAAACCCGAAATTCTAAATTAATGTGAATTTATTTACTTTATTTTTTGGTGCCATATTTTAGTCGATGACATCAAGGAAATTATAATTATCGCTAGAAAAATAATTGGACATTTCAGTCATTTAACTAAAGCTTTAATAATACTTAAGGAAGCACATAAAAATTACAGTGTACTTGGGCATGTGCTAATACAAGACGTCCCAACTCGATGGGACTCTACATATGCAATGATTAGATAGATTGAATGAATAACGTATCGCAGTTCAAGCTGAATTTCCTAAACTTAAATATCTGTATGATCTCAGTACTCTTCAGTGGATCTTAGTTGAACAATGATCTATTTACTTTAGTGGGTGCACTCCCATTGATAAACTCCCTCTTTAAAGTGCTGAATTAAGAATCTTTAGATAAAGAAAAAGACAGTTTTAAAATTATTCTTGATAATTTAAAACATCACTCGACCCAGAGGTTTAATGATCTCGAAGAAAATGAAAATTATATCTTGGCCACTATCCTCAATCCCCGGTTTAAGGCGCGGGTGTTTAGACACCAGAGAGTGGACTTAAACCGCCAGCAATCGAAGCCTTTACGAATGATGGAATTTGGAATATTTGCCCAGAATTAATAAGCGATGTGGAAATGCAAAAGCCACTGTCAAACTTTGCTGGTCAATGCCATATAGACTTTCATAAAGACATATTTTCAAATTAATTTTAGAATACTGACTGGTCACCCAATTTAGATCACTCAGCAAATGTTTTCATATATTGGTCTGAAAGTACTTTGCATCCAAATTTAAAGAAATTGGCACAGAAATATTTATTATTCAAACAATCCTCGGGTCAGTTGAAAAGATTATTTTTGACAGCCAAAGTTTACGAAAAATTGAAAGTGTTATGTTTCCTTAATAAAAATTTAGTCTCCCTAAATTTCCAATATTAAATGCCAAAAACAGGTAATTCTGGTTTTTTTGGCGTATGGTTTGCTTTTCTTACTTAGATTTTAAATGTTTTGGTTGTGATTTATTAATATTTGTATTTATTCTCTTTCAAATTTCTTTTAAAAAATAAAAAGTATATTAAGTATATATTTTTACATTTTTTATTTGATAAGCGTAATCGTAATAATACGATTATTTTGTCCAATCGTCCAGCAGCAATCGTTGCATCACTAGTCATAATAAATATTTGAGGGTTAATAATTAAATTGTTTTAGATTTTTCTGTTACACTGTCACATTGTTTCACATTGCCTGTAGCGAAATGATCATAAAATAATTTATTTCAAAGACGACACGATAATCTTGTGTGATGTAGAAGATTATTTTGTTCATAAGCAAAATTAATAATAATAAGTCTACTACCACTACTGCTATATAATTTATAGAATATAGAATTATAATTAATATTAGATATTAATAATGAAGTTCGTTTTCTGTATTACACTGTCACAGCCTTTTAATTTCACTTTTGAGTTAATAAACATCGCGAGGCCTGTAACGGAGTGGCCCGAAAATGATTTATTTCGCAGACAGACAGGGTAAACTTATCTAGGAGATTAGCTTGTAGAAAAAAATTAATTAAACATTCGAAAGCACGTAATAAGGAGAAATAAGATTTGTTACGTTAATTGGGAATATAATTAATGGGGTAAATGTGAAACCTATATCATTTTTATTGACCATGATATTAATTTTTTTGTCTTTTGTTGGGGTAGTCGACCGAAGTAAGATACCTTCGTAAATCACTAAGGGGAGTAGGTTTTTCTTCATTTCTTAATACACAATAGTTGTCTTTTTTTCTTTTTCCTTTATTTGTATCGTATAAAATACAACCACAGGAATACTGTGAGACACAAGGTGGAGAAATAATAATAATAATAATAATTTAGTTAAATACATACATATTAGTGAATGAAAAATAAAAGCCTATAACATGGTAGTTTCCTGGCATAGAACCAAATACTGTTTGGGACCTGCATAGTTAAGAGAACAAAAATAATTACAAGCACCTCAGTGTCAGCAAAAAAAAATCTAAATACAGTGTAATGTCAGGTCTATAATTTTTAATAAAAGCAAAATATGCGAGCTAGGATGAAGAAAGGAAAGAGAGGGAAATTGTTTTTAAACATCAGAACAGGATCGCTGAAATGAAGTAATGTTTAAAAAATTTAAATTAGAGAAAAGGCTACTCTTTCCTATAGTCAGCGGATGTGAGTTTCTAAGATTACGACGATGATTCTCCATCTTGAAACGTTCTTTGTCGTACAAATACTGCGGAGATTTAAATTTAATTGGTTTATAACCAAGAGGAATGGTGTGCAGTTTTCTACGATTAAACATGTTAAGCCACACATCAACTTGATCCAAGCAAGGGCCATATACGATATCACAGTGGTTTAAGTTGAATAGAACGAAAAAATGGCAGAGAACTTATTTAATCCTTGTCCTAAAATTTGTCTTTGATTATAAATAAATTTAAGAAAGCTATAAGTTTTTTTAGTTTGCCGGTTACATACTCGTGAAACCGAAGATCGGAGTCGATACCAAGGCCTAATTAGTTATTAGTAATAGGAATAATGATGTTATTTACTTGAGCAATACTCAAGACTGGATCTGATTTGCGAAGTGTAAAGGGTAAGAAGTATTTTCAAACTCGAAAAAGGAAACCCAATTTCTTCACGGCAATTGAAATAATGTGATCATGACAGCGAAAACTTTCTAAAAAGTGATACCAGCGAGACTGAAGGAATCTTTAGCTTTAGGTATTTCATTATTCATTTGAATGGTATGAGTACTGGGAGGTAGTATAGATGATTGTGTCTTAGTGGCGTTAAACTGGACAATGTTTTTTTGCTCTCCATTTCACGGTTTTAATGAGCTCCTTGTGTAGGAATAAAGTCATTACTTTCTCCTATCGTCAAATTGAATCTTCAAAACCTGTTTGGGAACCCCTAATGAAATGAAATCAAATATTTATTATAATTAGCCTTAAAGCTACTTTTTAAAATATTAGCACTGTATGTTATAGCAGCGAAAGCTAAAACTATATAAATAGTATGTTAAACAGTAACAAATAAGAAAAAGGGAAAACTCCAAACAATTAGAAGCAAGTAACTGTTAAACTTTCTAAATAGAATATTAGCCGTCACTAAAAAGACTATTCTGCATCTGTGTTGTTCTTGAAGATTCTATGTGGAAATTTTCGAGTATGCTATCGTCAGCTTAGTTGTGAATGCGATTGCTACTAGAGGAAAGCATATCATTGGTGGAGAGGAGGTTAAGTTTCAACCTGAACTGCGTGAATTTTATCAAAGTTATATGAATGGCCAGCCACCACTACAGAAATACTTCCGTGTAAAGAAAACTGGCAGTTCAGGTACAATATTTTTTAAGAAGACCGTAAGTAAGAAGTTAAGACGTGCGTCGTGCCAGACTTGATGAAATGCTGTGGGTCGAGGGCAACAATTTCAACTTCTTCATGGAATTCGATAAACTTGTTCTAGTTGTGTATTAGTAAAGTAAGAAGATCTGCTGTGAACCTTTCGTGGAAGTCGCATTGCTTATCATGAATAAGTATACCTGCCAAAATCATTTAAAAGATTAATGTACCTCTCCATTACCTTACTTATAATTGGGAGTAGGGATATGGGTCTGCAGTTGGAGGGAAGAGTTTTAGATCCTTTTCAGAGAACAAGCTAAATACAAGCAGATTTTGAGCTTTTAAGGAAGATGCCCTTTTCATAGGACACTTAGAATAAATAAGCAGTTTTACCGAAAATAAATATATCAAGAACGTTGCAGTACCTATCGGTAAACATAAATCCCATTATTGCTTTTTATCTCAAGTTTCCACAGCCAGACAATTTCATTTTGCTATACAACTTTCGTCGGCGTGCAAAAATTAGATATACTTCAACCGTTTCGGACATAATAATAAAATGAAACAGATTAATAAGCCCTCGCAAATAGCGCTTATTAATAATTTATCGAGGCTGTATTTTATACGGACTAATTACTCACCGCACCCGAATGTCGTTTTCAATAAACGATTATCGTTTCATCCCCAGCAAATTATAAAGCTAATGATTTTCGCGTAAGCTCCATTCAACGAATCAATTTATTTTCATTTGTTATCAAAAAAGGATTTATGAATATCGGCCTAGCTGTTTCCTAGCACTAAACGATTATCGGTGTCTTCCGGCCTGATTGGTCTCGACGAAAAATTGATAGAAAATGTGTTTTCGTATAAAATTTCACGGCAAATTTGTTTATCGAGAAGTAAAGCTATATAGAGATGTTTCAAGCAGCAATATTTACGGTAAATTTGATTATCGGATTTGAGATTATTGTTCACATAACGATTTATTTTATTTGGTGGACTCTTTAAGTTAATTCAGTTTCGCTGTTTTGTTGATATGCATATCCATATCTTTTAAATTATCTAATGGTCCTTTTGTTATCGCGTGTTGCCACCAATCTTTAAGATATCTAATGGATCTCTTGTGGTCATTACATTTGGATGTTTATTATTTAGATGTCTAAAAGAGGTCTTGTGGTCATCAGATCTGGATGATTATTTTTTCTTCTAATTGATAATAAGTTGTGTTCGTGTGGCAATACTTTCGACATTAGGGTTTAATATTAACGCAGTCACTGAAATATAGAAGCCTTCTAACACCATTTACCGTATACCAGGTTGACAATAGTGACAACAAAAATTTGGTTTAGTCATTTCATACAGTACATAGATTATATTTTTTTGTTACTTACATAATTGATTTTAGGTATCCAGAACAAAAAGAAGCTCATTTTGAGATACAAACTTAAATCAACATTTTTCGAATGGTGAAACTCATGAGGATACCCCAACAAATGAAGGTAAAGAAGATATTTTATTTACAACCACGTATGTAATGTTGATATTTCTGACATTTTAAAAGTTTGAATGAAACATATTTCAGACTTTGACCATGATGGCTACACACAGATCTAAAACATCGACGAAAGGGGAAGGTATGTCAAAAGCAGGCCATTTTCATGAATTTCATGGATATATATAGTTGGAGCCAAACGCGAAAGATTGCACCGTTTCCATAGGTACTCACATTCTTTTCATAAACTCAGATTCGTGTGCCAAACTTTCGTTATATTTATCACAAAAAACGTCATTTGCATTTAAAAGGTATAGTAATAAATATAAAAATGTACAAACCTCGTTACAAAAGGTTTGAACATTTACAGGATTACATTACATTAAATACATAAATAAATATATTTAGAAATCTGACCTAAATTATAACTGTTTTATTGATTTTATGTATCTAGAGTAAAAAATATTTTTTTGTCTAAAATAGTTTTGGCCTTGGCAACATCAAAAGCAATGCTACAAGATTTATCAAATTTATCAACAAATGAACGTAAGCACTTTCATTTGTAAAAAGTAAATTGTTTTAAATAAGGGCTATTGTTATAATACATAAGTTTTAAATTTATACTCAATCTGTATATTTCTTTATTATTTAAACTGTAACTAGGGTAAATTATAATATGAGAATATTTGTAACTATTAAAAACTTCAAAAAAATGACAAGACAACATATAGAAAATCTTTTTTAGGGATTAGATATAAACTGTCTGTCAATAAAACTTAAAAAACTTAAAAAAAAAACCCATACAAATTAAATAATAATGATAAATAACGGCCGAAAAGAAGTATTATTACTTTAATACTAGTAAATTAGCCAGATTTTGTATTTCAAATTTTAACTTTTCATTTTGTTTATGTTTTTCTATAGCGTCAAATATCTATAGTTACCTATTTTAACAAAAACCACATCAACATATGTTCGAGAACCACACAATGGGTATCTCTAAAGCCATGATAACATCAAGTAACCTATGTACGTTCTAACGACATAAAAGATTAGCATCTTCTGTGACTTAAACGTTCATTCTCTTTTTATAGTGCATATATAATTTTGTTCCTTTTTAAAAGAAAGAATAATATATTTGATCGTGATCATCAAGTTGTTGTGATATTAATTTTTGACGAGTGCAACCAAAATAGTAATGAAGCCAAAAGACTTGAAGAAGCTAAAATTAATGTACTGGCTGACATTAATTTTGATTCGACTTCATGTTTACTTCTTATTGCTGAATAATGTGGGATTAGTCTAGAAAGTGTCTTGAATCTTGAAAAATATGGTTTTAAATCCTATAGCGACAGAAAATCGACATCGATATCGTTTTTTCGCGTACCATTGATTGTGAAAAATATTTTCAAGTATTATAGACCACGGTTAAAGATATTATGGCCGACCTTCCATTAAATATATAAGATAGTACTCTGGCCTAAGAAAACCATTGTTTAGAGACAAATGGAACAGTGAGATGGCCGACCCATTTTCTTGATCTCACTCCCTTAGAATTTTTTATTCTGGCCACATTAAGAAAGTTGTGTATCAGCGCAGCGTTCCAGAAAATATAGAAAATTTAGAAAATGGAATAAAACTTGCTACTAGAATGCTACCTGAGTAACAAAAATAAAACGTTGACGCAAAAATTGTAGAAAAATGTACAAGCTGCTATAAACAAAATTGCGGCCATTTCGAAAAATGTTAATTATGACTAGCTTTTGTTCTGTTACCGTCTTTCTCTGATTTTTCTATCTATTATGTGTATTTTTCTTTGTAAATTATTGAAATTTAAAAAAAAGTTATTTCTATCACTCTCTTATGTCTATTATTTTTTTCTAAATTTCATTTCTAGTTTTCTAGGAAAACACGAATAGCAATTAACTCCTTAACATTTCCAGATTTTCAACTGCAGTTTCCATGGAAACCGTTGACATTTGAGGTATATCAAATTTTAGGCAATTTTACGAAGAATTTAACATTAAGTCGTCGAAAATATATGGGTTATTTCATTTAAAATTTCAAGTTAATTGGATCTTCGGGCTGTATCGGAAGCACTACTAAAATATATTCTATGTCAAAATGAGCTTTTTACCTAATTATATTAATGTTCCAAATTGCAAAAAGATATCTCAAACCATATGGAAATAGTAGGCTGGTAAATGGTTTCATTGTCACCCTGTAATAGTTAAGCGGGATTATTGATCTTAGCTTTTATAGAACGAAAGCTTTCACGGCTGTGGTCAATTAAGAAATCATGGTTTTTGGGATTAGACTGTGTCAAAATGGAATCACTTTCCGACGTTTCGCCTTTGATTGCATGAGGCATCTTCAGGGATCTTCACTTCACTAGATCGGAAAACTGAATGAGCTCGGAGAGACCCAGGCCGGCTATTTATAGTCGACCCGTGTTTACCGAAGCGTGACTTGCTGGAACGATCGGTTTGCACGTATAATGTAGACTGAAGCCCGTACCTCTATTGAAATTGTTAGGATGTTTATAAATTTCAATAGATTCTCTAATTTTGCATTTATAGAATCCCGAAACCGATGTAAGAACTTTGGTTTCTTTTACATTTACGAAATGTCCAGTAGAATGTTGGTGTTCAAATACAACAGATTGTACAATTTGTTTCTTTCTGATACATCATTCATGTTCCTTAAACCTAGTTGATATGGATCGTTCAGTTTCTCCAATATAGACATCACCACAGGAATAAGGAATTGCATATAATCCTTCCATTTGAAAAGGAATAATGTCCTTTGACGATCGCAAACATTGTCCAATTTTCTTGTGTGTGTTTAAGATTGTACGTATGTTAGACCGGCGAAATAACCTTGCAAACTTGTCTGTGGTTCCGTGTAAAAATAGAAGAACTACATTTCCTCTCGGTAATTCCTTATTAGTATCATTTCGTGAGTTCCATTCCCTCTTAAAGCTTGAGTCAGTTTCTCTGTTTCTGATTGTAAAGAATTTTGGTCACAAATCGCGAGGGCTCTGTAAACCAACGAATTAATATCTGATTTCTTTTGTGCTGGATGATGATGGGAATTTGCATTTAAGTACCTGTTCATATGCGTTGATTTTCTATATACAGAGTGTCCTAAGGAACCATCCCCTTTCCTTTATACAACAACATCTAGAAAGGGAATCGTGCCTTCTGATTCAATTTCCATTGTAAATTTTATATTAACATGTTGATTCAGATGATCAAGAAACCCAGGGAGGTTTTCTGAACCATGAGGCCATATTACAAAAGTGTCGTCTACATATCTGAACCATGATTTTGCTTTTACTGGAGACGACTCTAAGGCTTCGTCCTCAAAAGCTTCCATGAAGATATTGGCTACCACTGGTGACAGCGGAGATCTCATAGCTGCTCCTGAGGTTTGCTCATAGAAAGTTCCTTCATAGACAAAATACGTTGATGTAAGACATGCTTCAATTAGATCTAAAAGTGAGTTGTCAATACTATTATGGTGAAATATGTCTGATATTATGAAAACTGAATCATTTATAGGCACATACGTATACAGCGATTCGACATCGAAACTGACTAAGATGTCTATGGGATCTAATTGGATTGATTTAAGTTTTTCTACAAAATTCGCAGAGTTTCTAATCTATTAGAAAATATAGCAATCCTATTCCACGAAATGGTACTAATAAAGAATTACCAAGAGTAAATGTAGTTCTTCCATTTATACACGGAACCACAGACAAGATTGCAAGGTTACTTCGCCTTTCCAACATACGTACAATCTTTGCGATCGCCAAAGGACATTATTCCTTTTTAAACGGAAGGAGTATATGCAATTCCTTGTTCCTGTGGTGATGTCTATATTGGAGAAACTGGACGATCTATATCGACTAGGCTTAAGGAACATGAACGGTGTGTCAGAAAGAAACAAATTGTACAATCTGCTGTATCTGAACACCGACATTCTACTGTACATGTCATAAATGTAAAAGAAACCAAAGTTCTTGCATCGGTTTCGGGGTTCTATAAACGGAAAATTAGAGAATCTATTGAAATTTATAAGCGCCCTAACAATTTTAACAGAGATACGGGCTTCAGTCTACATCATACGTGGAAACCGATCATTACACCGAGTCACACTTCGGTAAACACAGGTCGACTATAAATAGCCGGCCTGGGTCTCTCCGAGCTCATTCAGTGTTCCGATCACGTAAAGTGAAGATCCTTGAAGATGCCTCGTGTAATCGAAGGCGAAACATCGGAAAGTGATTCCATTTTGACACGGTCTAATCCCAAGAACCATGATTTCTTAATTGATCTTGGCTATTATCACGTTGTAAAAATAATAATGAAATAAAACACGGAATTAATCGTCTGAGCCGAGATATAAAGTTTCATGCAATATGAAGTAAATACCAATTAATTAAATATTCCCCTTTGTGTTCACATAACAATCCCCGTATTACCCGATACAGATAACGGAATTGTTTGCGTGCTTCGGAGGCACTCATTAGACGAACGCAGCACAAGTTCATTTACGTCCGAATTCGACGATTTATTTATTCCATTGCATTTTGGAGCACGCTAAATTAAGTCATTCGTTATCGTTCTGATGCCTCTAAGGTGCGACCTAAGTATGCCCTAAACGGACTCCGGAAATAATCCCGCCGTTTTGCAAGATAGGATTTATGAAACTACTCTATTTTGTGTAATTAACTTTTCGCTCTGAATAATGGGAAGTCGGTATAGCCAGATACACCTTTTTATTTTAGGATATTTGATTAACATGCATTAAAAATGCGATTTCTTTAGAAATAAGGATTGCGCCATGATTACAGCAAGATTGTTTTACCCCGATTGATTCTAACGCACTGTGGATTCTCGCATCATAATTTTGGTCATAACTGATTTAAAATAAACTATTTATAATATCCTTCCAGTAAGCATTTTTCTAAAGCAAACAATCTAGTAGGCCTAGAAAAATAAATGCATAAACAAAAGTTGCACTGTATGCTGTCAGTCAGAAGTTTGATCTCAAGGTGTTTGAAACTTGAATAAAATGTATTTTTAAAAGATTTTTTTATCTGATTTTGAATTGTTTTGTAGAAAGTAGTTACAGTGCCTACAGTTTGTTAACTATACGGATTAATTAGAGAAAGGTAAGTAAAATTTAAAAACGTTATTTTTTTGTTAAAATTTAATTTGGTATGTGGCCGCAGAGCTTATTTACTGCTTACATGCGCAAGATGTATTATTATTTTTTTAAAAACACTTTCTTACATTGAAATATTGCTTTCTGTGATTCTCCGTTTTTCCAGTTTATTCGGTTTTAGATACAGTAGTGTCTGTTGAAAAAAAATTTTAAATTTTTAAAAACTTTTGCCCCAATTCGCCTCCAGGCAAAATTTTTAATTTTTTGATGTATGTTGTATTTAAAAAAAATAATAAAAATAACATTATGGATTTTTTACTTATACCTATACTAGAAACGAAAGTTTCTTGTTTTATTGAGAAGGTACGATGCAAACCAAAGTCTATTAGGTGAAGTTTTCCTAGGGTTAAGCATTTTTAGATATACAGGATGTTTGCAAATTAAAGAGAGATGTTTTGAAAACTGCAAAACTCTTGTTTGAATAAAATCTGGATTAAAACTGTTCATGAGACTAGAAATAGATACCTTAATGAGAAAAATAAATAAAAAAAAATCTTACATTTTTCATTTGCTAACTGAATTCTTCTATTACAGAGTAATCCAGAGCAAGTGAAAACATGAATCTTAAAAGAATAGATGTGTTTAATTTCTGGATTGATAAAAACGGTAATCGTAAAGATAAAAATCTGCAAGTATGCTGCGAGATCTTAAATATAATGAATATCAAAAGCCCCAAGTTTGAAGAGTCTACAAAAAGAAAAATTAATGAAATTTGCGACCAGCTATCCAAAAGGTGGAAAAAAAGTAATCGTACGAAGAGTAGGTTTTTAAAACAAAACGCTAAATGGATAAATAGTACTGTTCTTCTATTCCCGCAAATGGATAACATGCAAACGCCAACAAACTTGCTGGGAAGACCCGAAAAGTCATTTTCCTCGAGTAGTGAAAGAACTAGAAGAAGAAAAATTAAGGAATTAGCAACAAGTTGCGAGCAAAATCAGTTAATTGGGGCAACAAAGCTAAGTTTAAAAAAAGACAGAAAAAGAGATGAAGTCAAACTGCTTAAAGAGAGTCTCGAAACCTCTCCTACTAGAGCCTCAAAAATAATAAGCAATTGGAATATACAGAAATCAAAGCCAGTTATACCATACACAAGTGAAGAAGCACTAAGCTTGATTATTGAGACTAAGTTATCGAAAAGTGACTATTTAACCATCAGAAGAGAAGGAAAATAAAGAAACTTTGATGTTTATCCTTCATACAAAAAAATTTTGCAGGTAAAATTATGCTGTTATCCATCTCCTGATAACATTTTGGTAACAGAGTTATCTGCAAAAATTAAGTTACAAGGGCTTTTGGACCATACTGTTTCCCGAATTATTTTATCTCAATCAGAAGTTTTCGAAAATACATCTGGACCTTTTGACTTAATTTTAATCACAAAATGGGGGTGTGACGGTAGCACAGGTCACAGTGAATACAAGCAGTTTATTGAAACTAAAAATGCTTCAGATTCAAATATTTTTTTAACTTCACTTGTATCTTTGCAATTATTTTCTTACTCAAAAATCGATCAGACTCAAAAAATAATTTATTGGCAGAACCCTAGACCATCGTCAACGAGGTATTGTAGGACACTTCACTTTTATTTTCGGAAAGAAACTACTGCTTTCACATTACAAGAAGCAGCCTTTGTAAAAAAAGAAATTGATGAACTAAAACCTACAGAGATGAATCATAAAGGTCAATTTTTATCTATCAAACACCAAATGAAAATGACGATGATTGACGGGAAGATCTGTAGTGTTATGACAGAGACATCTTCAAGCCAAGCCTGTAACATCTGTGAAGCAACACCTAAAATAATGAACAATATACAAAATGTAAAAACTAGACCAATTAACAACGAGGCCCTTGATTATGGATTATCGACTCTCCATGCGTGGATACGCTTCATGGAATATTTTTTACATCTGGCTTACAGACTAGATATCAAAAAATGGCTGGCTAGATCGCAAGAAGAAAAGAACAGTGTAAAAGAAAGAAAGAAAAATATTCAGCTTAAATTTAGAACCGAAATGGGTTTGATTATCGATAAAGTAAAAGCAGGTGGAAGTGGAACAAGTAATGATGGCAATACCAGTAGAAGATTTTTTGCTGATCCATTAGTTACCTCCAAGATATTAGAACTAGACGAAGAATGCATCAGACGTTGCTCTTGTATATAACAAGTCATGTCATCAGGTTTTGCGATAAACGAAAGTAAATTTCAGGAATATGCGGAAGAAACTGCTAATTTGCTGGTAAATAAATATCCATTTTACTATATGCCGAGCAGCGTGCATAAAGTCTTAATTCATGGTGCATCAATAATTTCGGCGGCAATACTTCCTATAGGGATCTTATCAGAAGAAGCGCGGGAATCACGTAACAAAGATCTTAAGCACTACAGAGAGCATTTTTCCAGAAAAACGTCCAGAATTGATACCAACCAAGATCTCTTAAACAGATTCCTAATCTCTTCTGATCCATTTATATCTAGATTAAGAAGTTTACCCAAGAAAAATAAACATATTTTTTTTTCTGAAGCTTTGCATCTGCTTAAGGACGATAGTTCATCATTGGCACAAAGTAAATCATCCGATTCCGAAGAGGAATAGTATTGTTAATAATTATCTTACTTACTTAATAAGTTCAACTAAATTTTTTTTGTTAATCATTATTTTACTTGCTTAATAGAGTTTAACTAATTTTTGTGGCCTATTTTTTACTGTAAAAAATTTAAATCAAACAAAAGAATATTTTGGCGTTACAATCGGGGGGGGGGTGTCATTTAGTTAATTTTCTATGGTCCTACCCTTTTTTGCAAATTCTTAGGCCACACACATGTTTTAACGCTCATTCCTAAAATACTCATACATGAAAATTAGAAATAAGCCTTCCAGTCTTTTCCTCCACCCTGTATAATTTTTTGATGGTGTTTCTTTTCACACCAAATAGCGTTTGTGTCTTATACTAGTGCATTTTATCACATTCTAAAGTTTATTTTGAACAAACAATATTTTTTATCTTTTTGACCAAAATTGTTATTCCGGAGCCCACTGTGTAACGCCCCGAAAACTTGTTAATCCACACGTACGTTTGCGAATTAGTTCTTCAACAAGATTGTATAATAGTAGAGATTTGAAAAGTTGTGAATAAATATACCTACGTTCAGAGATAGATAATAGTAGAACGCCCAGAGTTGTCACTCCGCGATGTATGGCCCAAGTAACACAAATCAGCTGATGAGCTATTTTGTCTAGCCATAAAAGACACAAAACCCGAGATTTATCAAATTTTGGCAAATGATTCTTGGTTCGTTTTCTAGCCATGAAAGCTCGCTTCAAATTAGATTTTTTGGCTCCAAAAGCAGCAACCAACAAATATCTTTTATGGGGTAATTAAACCTCCAACTTTTTTTTTGTAATATTGGATGGCCAAAAAGTAGAAATATCTGTCAATTTTGTTGCCACAACATAACCAGGTATATTCTAGTAAGTATTGAAGTTAAATTATAGTAAGCATAGCTGTTTAAAATGCCAGAATATGGCATTTTTAATCAATAGAAATCGAGGTCAGAAAATAATCAATAAATAGGTATTTTTCCCAAATTCCAACCAAACATATTTTAGCAAGTATTTAAGTTTAATTATAGTAATAATAGCTATATAAGAATGCCAGATTATGACATTTTAAGACGACAAAAATTGAGAAGAAAAAATATGGCTTTTATTATCATATTTTTGTTTCAAAATTAAACTAAAATGGGGTAGTTTTATTTCGCTTATTTTTGCTATAATATTGCCAAAATATTCCACATTTTCATATTTACGTTTATAATCTAAAAAACTATACTTAACCAAACTAAAGATATATTTAGAAAAACGAAATATATATTATTTACCATACAAAATGTTTAACAAAAAGATCAAATCCACCACATATCACAAATCACCCCGTCTTGGCGTAGTCGCAGTGGCGGCTCGTGAGTATATTGAAGGGTGAGGCTACATGAGGTTAATTTTGTTTAAATGTGAATAAATTTCCACGTCACTCATGAGGTATTATTCTGCGACGCGTTGACCTTTTTTTTTTAATGGAGGTCATCGCCAATAGCCCTACTAAACCATTAAAAACTAAAAAAATAAACTCTAAAAAAAGTAAATAAAAAGTAAACATAACAATTAAAATATGTACACCTATCACTAAAATATAGCGGTGATTGCGATAATAAAAACATAATTTAGTTTATTAAAACTTAAAATAAATAGTTGTATGAAATAAGATAAAAAAACTACTTTTTTATTTATAAATTTATCTATAATTTGGTCGTAAAAGTTTTGGTCTTCACTAAGTTCTGACAGTAATTCCTGCTCTATTGACATCATTGCTAAACCCGAAAGCCGTTCTTGTGTCATTGTGTTTCTTAGGTAGGTTTTGATCCGTTTAAGACATGAAAAATTTCGTTCGGCCGATACACTTGTTGCGGGAATAGTTAAAACTAAATTAAAAAGCTTATATGCTTCCGCAAAAATTGCTTTAAAATCTTTAAATAACAAAGCTAGACTTTTTTCGACATCTAAATTTGAAAATTGTTCATCCCTATACAATACAGAAAGCTCATTCTTTAATCTATCTCTGTCAAAAATGTTTGGATAATTTTTTAATAAATTATTTAATAAATCATCTGGAAAGCATTTAATATATTCCGAATATTTTGTGCAATCGACTAAAGCAAAGAAATTTAAATTATTTAAATTTTCAAACCGCGTCCCTAATTGAAGAATTATACAATCTATTATTTCGAAATATAATATTTTATATTTAGTAAAAATATCAAAGTCGCTAGAACATTGCCCTCGACGTGTGTTAGTTGGCAGAATAGTGGCTTTTTTAGCAATATTGAAAAGTTCTTTGAAATGGTCCTCGTTTCTAAATTCAATAATTCGTTGCTTGGCAAGGTTTATTTGCGAAATGCAGTAATTTATATCTAAATGCTTTAACTGTAATATTTGGAACAGTACATCAGTGCAACTAAAAATTTGTTTATAAATATGCGTTAAAAGGCAAAATTCGAAATCATTAAAATGCTTTAGAAATCCTTTTGCACCATTAATAGATTCTGTTCCAGAACTTAAGTCATTAATAATAGTTTCAAATACTATAATTAAATTGTCCCATTCATTAGCCACTAAGTTTAAAATTTTAGACCGTGTATACCATCGCGTTTCTACAGCTCGCGGAATTCTTTTACCTACTATCTGATTAAGCACAAAAGACCATTTTGGTGATTGGTGGAAATAATTTGGTATTCCTAATAAAGTGGCAAAAAATATACGACTTTGGGAAATCAGTTTTGTTCCCTGTTGTAAAACTAGATTTAATCTGTGGGCGCAACAATGAGTAAACATAGCTAAAGGAGTAATAGATCTAACTTTTGTTTGAAGCCCATTTATTTCACCTGCCATAACACTAGCCCCATCGTAACACTGCGCGACCAATTTATTTTTAAAGTCATAAGGCTCTAAGCTGTTTTGTATTAAATAAAAAAGGCTCTCTGCTGTTCTATTATCGCTAACGTCAAAAAATCCTAAAAATCTTTCTTTTAAAGATCCGTTGGTCACATACCTAACTGTTATCGAACACTGTGATTTTTCTATTATATCAGTACTATCATCCGCAATTACGCCAAAAAAACAACAATCGGTGTCATTGATTTCTTTTTTTATATATTCTTGAATATAGTCATGTATGCAACCAATTAGTTCATTTTGTATAGTCTTAGATTGTCCCGTAAAAATATTACTAAATTTAGCACAATGTTCAGTAAGTTCGGCATTTCTTTTTATTAAGCATGCAAATATTTCCTTAAAATTGCCACGGTTAAAAGAATCTGTTGTTTCATTATGACCTCGAAATGCCAAGTCCTGTTTACCCAAAGTAATAGTAACATCAATTAAATAATTTAATAATAAACGGTTTTTTCGAACATTTTCATTATAAACAATTTTATTAAGACTTGCATTTTCTTGTAATGCATCCGCAATAGTCGCCCTATTTTGCTCCAGTCTTGTAAGTGCTACCGAATTTTTAATATGCTCTCTTGAACTTTCATGCGATTTTACTGCTCGTGAAAAATTTTTTAAATCCGAATATCCGCCCCCTGAACTCCAATTATTTTTGACGCAACCTAATAAAATACAAGGCCAACAATATAAGCTTTCTTTATAAATACTTCCGCATAGCCACCTGTAAGTTTCGTACCAAGATATTTGAAAAGTTCTTGAATATTTTTTACCTTGCCTCTTATCGTTAAATATTGCTAAAATTTTCGGCGTCGGACGGCTACCTAATATCTGTTTCTTTTCAGTTTCGCTTCTTCTTAAAAAAGGCGTTTCAATTAATGAAGCAATAATGTCGTGAATAGGATTCATTTCAAAAGCAAAAAGCAAATACAAAAAATGGAACGATCCAACTTACCAAATCAAAACAAAACAAAAACTTACTCAGGCGTATTTATTCACCTTAAAAGTCAGAACGCCCTCAATCAGCGATTATCGCAATCTATTTCCTATTTCTTTCTCAGCCGCATGCACCACGTAAAAAGAAGCCGTTGGAATATTTCGCTAGTCATGTGATTTAAATAACCAATAAAAGCATATCCAAGCTACAGATTTATCGCCTCAAGAATGCAATAGAAAACGCGTGCATCGGCAATCGCCATCCCGCTCTGTCGTAATCAGGTGACTCGCCGGCATCGGCACCGGCCGTTGATAAATAGGTCAGAAGTCGAAACTTTCCAAGCTAAAATTATTTCGCCTCATTCGAGAGCACTTTATTTAGGAATGGGTTTGAACGGATTGCACGGTCGGTTTTTTGATGTGGTCAGAATTTATTTTCTAAAATATTTATTATGGGATTATATTTTGTTTTTTTTTTAATGTTATTATGTTGTAAAACTGTTAAAAAGTATATTTCTAATTGGTAATAGATAAAAAGTTATATAAAAAAATTCTCTTTTCCTTTATTTTGGGGGTGAGGCGCGGCCTCAAAGGCCTACCCTGACGAGCCGCCACTGGGTAGTCGTCGTTTACGTTTGTTACGCTGGCTCCTGGGTCTTAAATTAACCATTTTAGCGAGTACTAAAGGTAAACCAAGTAAACATTTGTATTGGCAAATTTTTAGCAAATGTTGCTACATTTGAAAATTATTGCCATTTGATTAATATTTGCTTACAAAGAGGCTAATTTCAAGGAATATTTATTTAAAAAATTAGCCTAAAGCTTTTTATGATCCGCCATGATTGAAATTAAACTATTTTCCTAGCAGCCATTACTTGACCACTTAAACATATTCTTTCTACCTATAAATACGTATTTTCGTGGATTTTTTTTTACGTCATGAAACCTTTAATCAATTTTCTTAGTAAAATACATTTCCAAACTAAAAAATAAAAAAAAAATATTTGTAGAAATAGAAATTTTTAGTTTCAAAAGGAGCGCGTGTTTTACATGCCTATCTTAGATTTTTTTAACAGTAGAAGTTCCTTCGCAAGCATTTTTGGCCCTACCAACCATCAAACCATGATTTGTTTTCTTTGCATTTCCTCTTGGCTCATAAATTCTTACACTGATTGGTTCTGTCAGTACTAATTCTACATAATTTGAAACAATTGATGATTTATTATATAAATGAAGAAGAGGCAAAAAATTGAAAAGGTAAATTTCGGAAAAAAATGTTACTCAAATTGCGGCTAAAAAACAAGTGAGAATTCAGCTTAAAAAGCTCGATTTTAAAGTCAAAAAGTAGCTAATCAACCCAACTATAAAATCAAAAGAGAGGGTCGTATAATTGCCAATTGGCCATTTTTAACCCATTATGGCGAAATTATTATTCCCCACTTTAGCCATATTTCCGTTTTCGTACTGTAATAGAAACTGGCTAGCCATTTTAGCTAATTAGCTAAGGATATTAGCCAATATCACAGCATTTTAGCCCATATATGATTATATGTGCTACTTGGGTGGGTCATATCGGCTGTTACTTTTAAGTTTGTTTATAGATAACCGTAATTACTTCCCTCGTTAAAGAAGAGTATTGTAATCATGGAAAAATCAACTTCCGAGATTTTTTCAGACCTTCACGTTTCAGGATCCCCAGATGCCGAAAAACATGAATTCCGTCGGTCTGTCTGTCTGACTTCTTCGCGGCATAGCTAAAAAACTACTTACCTGATTGACTTCAAATTTTGGTCAAAAATTAAGGCTCACATGGGAATAAGCTGGTAACATTTTGGTACAAATTTACTACTAAAGGTTCTACTAATAAAACTGCAATACTAATTCAAGATGGCCGAATAAACTGGCGGCCAAAAAAAATGTTTGTAATAGTGAAAAAAATCAACCTCTTATGTTTTACGTATCTTTACGTTTTAACGTTCCTAAATTCCAAAAAATAAATTTTATCATTTCTGCCGGTCTGTCTGTCGGTCTATATGTCTGTATGATAGTTCGTGGCATAGCTTAAAGACTACTTACTCGATTGACTTCAAATTTGTATAAAAAATTAAGGAATTTTGGTAAAAATTCAATATGGCGAAACAAAATGGCGGCCTAGTGAAATGTTAAAAAAATGATTTTTTAAAAAACTTCTTATCCAATTCATCTCAAATTTTGGACAAATGTTAAAGTATTATGTTCGAATCAACTGGTAAAATTTTGGCATGAATCCAAGATGGTGAAACAAAATGGCGGCTTAGTAAAATATTTGAAAATTTAGCCTGAAAATAGTATTTAATAGATTAATTTCAAATTGTGTGTCATAACTAAAGGTTCTACTAGTAAAACTGTGGTACTAATTCAAGATGGCCGAACAAATTGGCGGACAAATAAGATGTTTGTAGTCGTGAAAAAATCACCCTCTCAGGTTTTACATATCTTCACGTTCTAGGGTCCCTAGAAGTCAAATGTTAATTATCCAATGTATCTCAAATTTTGCACAACGATAAAGTATTTTAAATTTAAAAAATAAGTCTGAGAATATTATTTATTAAATTAATTTCAATTTTTGTGCAAGAATTAACTGTGAAATAGAATGCAAGAATTAAGTGTGAATGGAAAATTATCGACGCTTGCAATTTTACGAGCTGACAAACGAACGAATTACTACCGATTATTAAATTTTTCTCTAAGGATACAGTTAATAGATACAACTGTCAATATTAGTAATTTTCCATTCTCAAGATATTCAGGAGACACATATTGAGTACCCTAAAAAAAGAAGTGAGTTAGCAGAAATTTATAGAGATCTTATCGTTAGCCCATTCTTTTTAACACAAGGTATAGGGACATAGACAGGGGGCGCCTGGGGGGGCCGCGGTCCCCTTTTCATCCTGTGGTCCCATAGGGGCCCCCCCATAAGCCCGTCTAAATATATTATACGGTAAGCTCATACAAGCACAATATTTTAAGCGAAATAAAATACTCATACCCCAGCAACCCAAAATATCTCTTCTAGTAAGAATTCCAAATATAAGCTGACTCTTACCTAATTAAAACATAGAAAATATAAATAGTAATAATCGCTGTAACAATCCCGGTACCCAGTGCTTCATGTGAGTGAACTTTCTATTGTTTAAGAATAATAAAATCATTTTTGAGTAATAGAATCGGAAATGACAGACTCGCAATAAGAAGTCATTGGTAGAAAACATAGATTTTCAAAGAGTAATAGATATTTTCGCGGAAAATAAAAGAATAAATTTAAGTTTATGAACTGTTCTTTTGTGTATTTTTTACTTAACGGTTTATATTATTCACGTCTATTTTTTATTAGTTTTAGTAATACTTCCACAACTGTAAATTAAATAAAAGTGTTTCTGCAGATATATTTAATTAAGTTACTTTTGTATAAAACTTGTTATTTAATTCAAAAACCTAAAGTAAAAGTAGAAAATTCGTTTAAATTTCTTACTGGCACATATCAAAAATCTTTACTAGGAAAATATGCTACTTTGATACACTTATGACAGGCCCTGTATATAGACGCTCTATCACTATTTATGCCCCCAATTGCTCCCCCCCAAAATGAACTTTCTGTCTATGTCCCTGACAAGGTGTCACTCGACACCTCGTTCCTTTTAAAATTTTAGGTATGAGTGAAACTTGAATTAACAAAAATACCTCAGAATATACAGGGTGTTTCTTAATTGAGTGTCAATATTTAAAGAGGTGATTTTTGGGTCTATTTTAAGAAGAAAACTTCATATAAACATATGTCCTAAACGGTGTAAATTTTGAGATACAGGGTGTTAAACTTTCAATAATTTCATAATTTTTCGATAATATCTCGAATAACACTCTAGATATTGTAATGAAATTTGGTATAGAGGTACTATGCATCTAGTGGAATTTTTTGTTGTTGATTTTTTTTTATTTCCACCAGTGGAGTCCGTACGGAATCCGACCTGCATATTTTCCCATACATTGATGGTACGCCACTGATTTTTTTTTTAATAAAAATTATTTTTGAAATTCCCATTCATTTCTGAGCAAGTTTGATCTCTTGGTAATTTTGAGTTGAAGGCACGGTTTTCGTTTTAAAACATAAAAATCGTTTCTCTGCAGAGTTTTAACAATATCGCTAATATAACAACACCAATCGCCATGGCATGCATGGAAATTTTTTTTTGACTGAAATTCAAGAAATCAAATTTGCTTAAGAAATAACTAATTCCCAAAGATTTCAAAATTATTTTTTGAGCTTATAATTTTTTAGCACGAACCTATAAAATACTATTAGTTCATCAATGAAGAAAGATTACTAATAATAATTATTATTTTAGTTGTACTTGTCTTGTAACTTAATTTGACAGTTCAGCTTTCAGATTCAGTCGGGTTTAATTAATTTTGTGTTCTAAATATCTGATATATCTGAGAAAAGAAATGGTTGAGTTTACCAATGAAAAGTTGGCAGACATGCATTACATGTATGGTTTGGCTGATGGCAGTTCACCGGAAGCTAGGCGATTATATCAAGAGCGCTTTCCTGGTAGAGTCATACCAGATAGGCGAATATTTGCAAATGTGCATAGAAGGTTGACTGAAACAGGTACATTCAAGCCAAATAATCAATTAAAAAGGGCCCATCGGACTGTAAGAACTCCAGAAATTGAAGAGGCAGTATTAAATTCCATAGATGAAAATCCTGAACTGAGTACTAGGAAAATTGGAATTAACCTAAATATTTCGCACATCCTAGTTTGGAGAATTCTACATGATTTTTTTTATACCCATATCACATTCAACGAGTGCAAGTCTTACTTCCCCGAGATCTTCCTTTCTGAGTTAATTTTTGTTAATGGTTTTTGGAAAGAATTGCGCGTAATCCCTTATTTGATCGCGAAATAATGTTCACAGATGAAGCGAATTTCTCCAGGAACGCTATCAGAAACTTCCACAATAATCATATCTGGGCCGACGAGAACCCCCATGCCATTGTAGAACATCATCATCAAGAGCAATTCTCTGTAAATGTTTGTGCTGGCATTATCGAAAATCACCTAATTGGACCTTTTTTCCTCCCAGAAAGACTAAATGGCCATAATTATCGCCGGTTTCTTGAGAACGATTAGCCGATATTGTTAGAAGATTAGAAAACAGAATGTGGTTCATGCACGATGGCGCGCCCCATACTTTAGTATTGAAGCCAGAGAATATTCGAACCGCACATTTAACAACAGATGGGTAGGTCGTGGCGGACCCCAACCATGACCCCCTAGGTCCCCAGACCTAAATAGTTTGGATTTTTTTCTATGGCGACATCTTAAATCTTTAGTTCACCGTACCCCAGTAAACACTGTAGAGGAGCTGAAGGATCGTATAAGAGATTCTTGCGATATTATCAGAAATACCGAGGGTATCCTTCAAAGAGTTCGGGACAACATGAGGAAAAGGGCTGAAGCGTGTATTCTCCAAGGTGGTGGGCATTTTTAACAACTTATCTAATTTTTTTCTTCTATTTTGTTTCATAAAGTGTGCTGTCAATTTGTTAAAACCTAATTATTTTTGTTGAAAATATTAATTATTTACCTAGTTGTTGACACTCAATTAAGAAACACCCTGTATTCCTCAAAAACCAAAAATTACCGGGTTCGGGCATTTTTCTAGGTTTTTTAGCAACCACAATAAAACTTAGGAGGAAAGTTTTCTATGGCCCAGCCTGTATATAATTAATTAATACCTGCCTTACCTATGCATTGTTTTAAAAAAGATATAAATCTAGATCTAAACTTGAGAATAAATATAGCGCGAAGAGAGAATGACTACATATATTCTAACAGGAAAAAGCATAAGATTTTAGAGGCATAAAGTATTTTACAACAGGGAGTCAACACTCAACGGCGGCTCTAAATTTATTGCCGTTTTACAAGTTACGATATTTTACAAAGTGGCAATGTTGCTATTATACTCTCTAAACACTGCACGGGTTGTCATTTTTAACACTAGATCAATGAGAGTATTGTACTGGATTCAGAAATTAGATTTATAACTTTTAATCGTCACTTACTTTAAAAAGCTGGCTGGTTTCAATTTAGTGTTTTAAAAAGTATCTGGATTGTTTTTATCAGATCTGTTGGAAAAAAAATTAGATTATGAATTTATTGTGCTAAAGTTGTTTGAACCAAAACTAAAAAATTAAAGAAATCAGTTTCCTGTTTCTCGTACAGGTTGACACTGAAACAAATGTTCTGTCGCTTGATAGTCTTCTATCCGAATCCATCCTGATAGATTGTTGCAGCTAAATGAATATCACTGTATCTCAGAGGCTTCGTGAGCAAAAATTACATAAACCTTAATAAGAATTTACATTAGCATACGTAGGTGTAAGTGAAACAGTTTTTGTTTAATAAAGAGAAATTCTTGTCCTTTCTATTTCACTTTGGAGTACGCTAAATTAACCCATTCATTATCCTTCTGATGCCTTTAAGATGGAACCTAAGCATACCTTAAACGGGCACTGGAAATAATTCCGCCGTTTTGCAACTTATGATTACGAAACTACTCTATTTTCTCAAGTCATAGTCAGGTAAACATTTTTATTTTTAGGCTTTTTGGTTAACGTTCATGAAAAATGTGTATGCAAGTTTATATATAGTTATTTCAATACCTGCTTTATGTATGAATTGCATAAAAAATTGTTAAACTTAATTTTGATACTAAATATGTCGTGAAATAAGAATGTCTACAAATAATTTAAGATGAATAAATTCAAATGATTTAGAGACAAAAGTCTTATATACCATGGAGCGAAGGCAATTGTCTCAGTGTAAGTATTCCTATTTCCTGCGATTAATAATAATAATAATAATAAACGTCTTTTTATTTAGAGAAATAAACAAATTAGTGATGCCGTCGAGACGAGACGAGACGATAATAGGACTTCTCTCGTCTCGTCTCGAAGACACGAGATAAAATTCGTCTCTTGTCTCGCTCGAGAAGGGCCTTCTCTCGTTCGAGAGGACGTCTCTCTCGTCTCGCCTCAATTCTCTCGATTTATCGACAAAATATTTACGTTAAATCACAAGCAGCCCTGTTGCTAACTAAATTTCCTGCATTTTTGAGGTATCTATTATGTAAAAACCGATTTTGAAAGAAAATTGAATGCAAGATGCCCTTAAAATTTTAAAATTAACTCCAGACCTTGAAGAAGAAAGCGACAGTAGTAAAGACGAAACCGATAAAAGTGACAACATAAATGCGGAGAATCCACTAGTAGCAAGACTTAGGCAATTGTTTAAAAAGATTAAAAATTCTGAACAATTGCAAAATATTTTAAGGAGGTTTTGTTCTTCATCAGGAGTAAAGTATACTTCAATAAAGATCGATGTTTCAACAAGGTGGAACTCTACTTGTGAAATGACAAGTATTGCATTGCAGCTAAAAGATGCTCTTGTTCCTCTATATCATACCAATACAATTTTAAATAAATATAGTATTAGAGATGATGAATGGAAAATTTTGGGAATCTTATATAAATTTCTCAAATACTTTAAATCTGTAAGTACGCTACTATGTGGGGAGACTTATGCAACGTTGCCCTTAGTTATTTTAAGTTTTAATATACTGATCGATAAGCTCGAAACATCTTTAGCCGAGATTGACCAGAAGCCAGATAGAACGTCTATTGAAGAATCAATAATTAATGCTTTCCAGGCTGCAAAAGAAAAATGTTAAAACATTATAAAAACAAATTGGATCTACTGTGCTGTCCTCTTTTTAGACCCATGACACAAAAAACAGGGCTTTACACAAACCAATTGGGGAAAAGAATTGCTTGAAGGCTCTGAGAAGTTAATTTTAAAAAAATACGTACCCGCTAAATCGCGGCAATCACCGCAAACGACGGAAATTGAAACAATTGAATCATCAAGTGACAAGTTAAATGTATCATACTTGTTTGATTGTCCAAGTTCTAACGTAGATACATAGAAATTAGAGATGACAGATATTTTGAATCTTCTAGAGCAGACAAAAATACAAATATCATTAAGTGGTGGTTTGAACATCAGGAAATATACCCAAACTTAGCTAAAATGGCAAGGGATTTGTTAGTTATACCAGCAACTAGTGTGCCCGCATAATTAGAAGGCATAGAAACAGGCTTACTGCGGAATCGGCAAGGAGCCTGCTGTGCTTAAATTCATGGTATACATCTTCCGTACGTTACTGACACAACAATATATTATAGTTTAATTAATTAATTAATCTAATTAATGTTAGGCTTTAAGTTTATATATATTATAATAATTATTTTTTTATATATATTATTATCATTTTTTAGTTTTCGTTATTAGTTTGAAGTAAAATGTTATAACGTTTTAGTCTAACCGTTGTGTGAACGGGAGCTTATCTGGTTCATACAATGGTCTAACATAGAGATTCTATAATGTGCCCAAGGATGAAATCGAAACAGAATGCAAAGTAATTTTTAACGTATCAAAGTTTTTGAAAAATCCAGTTGCCTTACAGTAAGTATAAATCATCATTATATACGATTTCCAAAAACGTTATTTAAAAACTTGTTTTGAATTAACAAACGTGCTCACATGCCAAGTTTTATATTCAATTGTTTTGACTTTATTTTTAATTCTTTCTTCAATAGTTCAAATTTTGTAGGCATAAATAAACTTTTTTATAGAGAACTAAACATTAAAGTTTACCAAAAATTATTATTTGTTGCTTAACAAAATTTATTTTTACACATTTTAATGAAAAAAATGTATCTACAGCAAAAAGGTACAAAGTATTCGAAAAAGTCAAAATAATCCCATTAATTTAAATTTTAAAATGAGGGCTTTTTTATTAATTCTAGACAGCTTTTTCATATATAGTATTTTGATATCTTTTACAAAAAAACTCACTTTATATACACTTCAGGAAATGGGTTAACATACTTGTCAAGGCATTTTTTAAAAATATTTTCATATGCCAAAAATTACTTTGCATGGAATAGGCATTGTTCTGGAAATACTAAATATTAACTCAGAAATTTTAGTTCGATTCACATCGCTTTTTTATTTGTTCACAGACACAGTGTATATCTGGAGAAAAACCTTTTTTTTGATCAGATGAACAAGTGATATTTCATTTTTATATTTTTGTTAATTTGTTTGTAATAGATATAAATTTAAACAAGTATTTTTTGTTTTTTTATTTCGTTTGTTATAGCCTATTACCTGCTTATATTTATACCTTTATATTTGTCTTTATTATTGTATATGAAGTTTGTGAGGTTAAATTAAAAATATTGATTCTCTCAAACTATCTTTTTGACACGCGAATTAAAAAAATAACTACGCTAAATCAAAATGTTGCCTAGATTTTTAAATTAAGCCTAGGTATGTTATTCTTATCTTATTTATAACTAAAGATACGAGGTTTGTTAAATTATATTATGTTGCATTTTCCCGGCGTTTAATATGGAAAAAAGAAAATACAATTTTACCTAACCAAACTTTGTAACTCTTAAAGGATTGTAGAGATTTATCTAATTTTTTTACCGAAATATGATACAGGGTGTTCTACAAAAACGCATGTTTTAAACTTATATCTTTTTAAAAAGAATACTCTATGTATATTGTTGCATATTTGGATTTAATGTGGAAAAATAAGAACTTTTGGTGTTTAGAATTTACATTTTTACCTGTTTTCAAGATAATGGCAGTTAAGAAATGAAAAATTGATATTTTCAAAGTCTGTCAAATATCGTCGGATCAAATTAGAATAAAATAGTTTGAAGTTTCGTATCTTAGTTTTAAAAAATGTATCTCAAATTTATTGCGAAAATACGGATTTTCAAAAATTGACATTCTCCGTTTGGTTCAACATTAGTGTCGTTAAATAGAGTTTTAAAACTAAGATTGCAAAGTGCGAATCGTTTGAAATTTGACAGTCCTTCATAATGCAAATTTTAATTTTTCAACTGTCAATATCTCAAAAGCAGTTAAAGGTTCCAGAAAAATCTAAATAAGCAGGAATCGTGGTTTTCTGGGTAGAATTTAAATGTGCAATATACTAGATGATGCATTAAAAATATAATTTTGATTCAGTGCGTTTTTGCAGAGGATTCTGTATCATATTTCTATTACCGTTAAATACACTCAGTCGATTCTCTACAATTCAGTGAAAAAATCGGCTCTCTATCTTTAAAAATATTAAAGTTTAGAAGGGGCAAATTATAATCATATAACCCTGTACGCCACGTTATCTAAATATTTCAAAGATAGATTTGCAATCTGCTTTAAAAAGAAATCTTTGTATATTTTACAATAATTGTGTAGGACGTTTGACAGTGTTCTCCTAGATCTAATTGGGACATTTTTTAAATTAATTTGAAACTGTCTCATGCCGCCAACTGTTATACAAGGAATGTATCCTCTCAAGTGTAGAGGAACCGCTGATGATCAATGCCTAAAATCATTGTCAAAGGTTCACCAGAAAATGTGCTACTGGTTTGGTAATTTAAGCGGCATCATATTTTCAAAAATTATAAACAAATTAGCAATGATAGTGCAAAGTTAATTTCAATCAGCCTGTATAGCGTATGATGTTCGTTCATTTTTTAAACAAGGCAGGTATCGATATTCTCTATATTTAATTTATTGGATATGTAGTCCATTTTCATTGTTTATTTTATGTCGATATGTCGAGAGAGCTCGAGAGAAAACGATAATTTATCGTCGAGAGAGGTATCTGCTCTCGCCTTGCCATCAAACCACGAGAGAACTTTCTTCTGTCGTCTCGACGAGACAAGACAAGACGAGACGAGAGTCGATAATTTCTCGCCTCGACGGCATCACTAAAACAAATATATCAGACACAAGGCGCTGTAGCCTGATAGGCCGACAGACTCTTACATATAACCTTGGTCTGATATTGGTTAGGTACTATAATACAGTAAATACAAACACAAACTAAATATACCTATAACATATATATATATATATATATATATATATATATATATATATATATATATATATATATATATATATATATATATATATATATACATATATAACTTAATATAAATAATAAAAAAAAATCTGTATACCTAAAATGAACAATGCGACAGGGGAACGGAGGAAGAAGGGAAGAAAGGAAATGCTGCAAAAATGCAATTAAGCGCACCATGAGAATGTATTTTTAGTTATTCTGCCCAAGGAGCAATCTTTGTCTATATCTGCTTTTAAATTGGTTAGAATTTAATAATTAAAGATCGGGAGGAGTTTTGTTATATAAGTGCGTGGCCTGATACGTGAAGCATCTCCTAAACAAGTCAGTCGAGTGTTTCGGTATGCTCAGCAGCCCTCTATATCTTATATTAAGTACATGTATTTGGTCTCGCGAGGTAAGCTTTTCTCAGAGATACACAGGAGTCGCAGTTGCCATAAGTGTATGTAGAAACGAAGCGAAATGCAGCTCTCTTTGCTTCTCTATTTTGAGCCAGTTCAAACCATAGAAATGCTCAGAAATATGGTCGATTTTTCTTAGGCAGCACACAAAGTGACAGCAAGAATTCTGCACTGTATGAATACGGTTACTTTGAATAACATTTAAAAACGGACCATAGACCAAATCACAGTAGTTAAAAAATAACAAAATTAACGACTGACACAATACAGTTTTGAGTTTCTTCTTTTAAAAGATTTTTGCCGCAGACAATTAATATATTGCTCGAATTTTAAGTGATCATCTATCAATAGTCCTAGAGATTTCACCACGTTTTCAAGTCCATGGCTGGTTTAACTCTGTCCGCCCTTAGGCCCCCAAAGTAGATTACAACAGATTTTGCTGGGTTTAGTTTAAGATTGTGAAGTTCAAAGAGGTTGTTAATGCGTTCCAATTGTTTATTTACAATATATTCGGCAACGTGATGTTCAAGAGGCATGATACTAAAATCTATTTGAATGCCATCAGCATAAGCCTGATACGAGCAGCTATTGATGTTCTCCAGAATACATGAGGAACAATAGGGGACTCAGTATTGAACCCTGCGGTACTCCCGATTTTACTGGGAGAGAGGAAGATATTTTTCCGTCAAGTACCACTCTTTGTGTTCTATCAGACAAGTAAAACCCGAAAAAGCTAACAGCGGATTGTTCAAAACCGGAATGCTCCAGTTTCGTGCACAGAAGTGAGTGACTTATAGTGTCAAATGCCTTGGAGAAATCCAACAGTATCAGCCCCGAGACACGACCAGCATCCATCACTCACTCACTCCGTGATTTACATCTGATTTTTAAGTTAGGTTAAAACTAGCTAAGAAAGTAACTTGTATTGTTTATTGGAATTTTTTCGGTATAGTCGGAGCGACGACGACAGCAGCAAAAAGTGGGTCATAAGATACACGCATACGCAATAAGTATAAAAAGTTGCTTTTTAGGTAGATAAACAGAATGACTATAATGATTAATGCTGTTACCTGTCACGAGTTCCAATATTTGATAGTAACTTAACAGGTAGAACAAAATTAACAGAGGTCATAAGATACACAAAAAAATCACCATTTTAAAAACTTGCAATGTGCGCCATATCAAATAAAAGGTAATTTTATAAATTTTTAGAGAATTTTCGATTTATTAAACTCCCATTACCAGCAGCCGAGAAATCGGGAATCATAGTGGGATAACTGACTAATAAGACTACAGAATAATAAAACTTTTTATAAATGATAGATCATTTTTCGATTCCGTCTGCATGTAAGAATACAGATATCCAGACGTTTGTGAAGCGCATGTACGAGCTCTTTTTTAAGAACATACAATAAGTGTGATATAAACTGGAAAGTAATTGTGTAGCTTTGCAGAAAATTGTCGATCTATTAAAATATCGTTTCCAGGAGCCGAAAAATCGATACACTTAGTGAGATAGCTGAGATACACAAATGAGTATTTTATTAAAGCTTATGATAATAAAAACTTAAGTCGAACAAGAGTCCAGCTGTTACGATACTTAATAAAATCAATTTTTCCAGACGATCTAGATGCTTATGGAGCGTATTGAAGTAGCGCCATTTTATAAACATACAATTTATGCGACATCAAATAAAAGTTAATTGTGTAAATGCAGGGTATCTCGCTTATTTTTAAAGATAGAACCTTGCGGTTTTCACGAACCTGAGCTAATTTTTTGTGAAACTCATAGCCTTCTTCGTTTATGAGATACAGGGCGAAATAGAAAATTTTGCATTTTGTTTGCATTGGTTATCCTTAACTTAACGCAAAGGGAAAAATTGCTGCTTATGCAGCTTCTTATGCTGGATCCAGTGGCGTAGTCATATTTTTCATTTGAATTGTTATTTTTTAGATATGACCCAAAGTTGTGTTTTTTAAATGGGACACCCTGTATATTTGTCCAGAAATTGATTTGTCCTTTTAAAAGCTTCTCAAAAATATATAATAGTATGGGTCTATTTTAATAAACAACAACAAAATTCCTAATTTTTATAATTGTCATCCCAAATTTTGCAATAGGCCATGCAAAACGATGCCGTTTTCTTTTGTTTTCTTGGAAGCAAATGACATTTCCCAATTTTGTACGCGTATATATAGCGCTAGTTTTTTGTATTTATTTATTGTGTAAAAATATATTTGTATTATTATGGAAGAAAACCAAACTTTCGAACATTATGAAAAGTACGATATGTTAGCTTGTTTTATATTAAGTAATGAAAATGTTGAAGCGGCTTCTGAAATGTATTTTAACATGTAAATAGTTAATTTTTGGGTATGTTGAAATACTATTGCTTAATTTTTATTTAAATATCCAGAAAGGAGGCAACCTAATATATCCACTGTTTATCGGATAAAAAAGAATTTACTTAATCACGGATCATTTATTAAACCTCGTACGAAAACATATAATAAAGAAAATCGGGAGGCTGAGCAAATTACGGTTTTGGCTAATGTAGAAGCTTATCCTACAAACTCTTGTAGGGCCAGTGAAAAGAGCATAGGGATTCCAAAAACTAGAGTTCAAGAAATTCTAAAAAAGCACAAATACCACCCATACAAATTTAGGCTCGTGCAGCACTTACAGCCAGGGGATGCAGAGCGTCAGGTAGTCTTCTGCAATTTATCATATCGAGAAAGATGCGATATGGTTAGAGATTTTGAAAGGAAGGTTAAATGGTCAGACGAAGCACATTTCAGTAATTATGGTATACTCAATAGGCACAATAGTAGATTCTGGTCCCAGGAAAATCAACACCAAATATTTCCCAGAAGACAGCAGGGCAGGTTTGGTCCAAATGTGTCCTGCTTCATATTAGGAACACATATAAAATTTTATATATTTGAGGGAAATCTAACAGCCAATCGCTATATAGAAATTTTAGAGGCAGCTATACCTGAATTACTTGACGATGTTCCTCTAGCGCAAATTAACGAAATTTATTTTCAACAGGACGGTGTTCCTGACACAATTCTGGAATGACGAGATTATTTCTGGACAATAATTTTACCAATCAATGGATCGGAACAAATGGACCTATAAGATGGCCCTAGGTCCCCAGATTTGTCGATTTTAGATTTTTTTCTATGGGGATATCTGGAAAATAGAATTTACAAAGACTACTATGATAATATCCAAGATTTAGGAAATGCAATAAGAGAAAATTTTCGCTATTTACAAAATCATCCCGTTATTTTGCTTAATTCCCTAAAACGAATACGAAAATTGTGCGAAGCATGCATAGAACAAAATGGAAATCAGTTTGAACAGTTCTTTTGATTTCCTTGGTTACCGTAGTTCTTATACGACAGTTGATTTTTGCTGAAAGGCTTGTTACATAATAATTTATTACTGTTTTGTTCTTGTGTTACATAAATCTAGGTAGGTGGTACTTTTTTGGTGCGAAATTACCAATACATATTTTGATAAATAGATTTAATTATATATTTATTTTGAATTATTGTTAGGATGTAGATATTGTTAACGACTTTAAATAAAAGGCAGCATTGTTTTGCATGGCCTACTGCAAAATTTGGGATGATAATTATAAAAATTAGGATTTTTGTTGTTTATTAAAATAGACCCATACTATTATATATTTTTGAGAAGCTTTTAAAAGGACAAATCAACTTCTGGACAAATATACTGGGTGTCTTATTTAAAAAAACACAACTTTGGGTCATATCTAAAAAATAACAACTCTAATGAAAAATATGCCTACGCCACTGGATCCAGCGTAAAAAACTGCATAAGCAGCAATGTTTCCCTTTGCGTTAAGTTAAAGAATAACCGAGATTCGCCCTGTATCTCATAAACGAAGAAGGCTATGAAAATTTTGTTTACGGCTTCTCGAGTTCCACAAAAAATTAGCTCAGGTTCGCGAAAACCGCAAGGTTCTATCTTTAAAAATAAGCGAGATACCCTGCTTTTGCAACCAAACCCGGATACCCTGTACAGGGTAGTTCCTCATATTCTGACAAGCTCTGGCAATCTGATTATAATATATAGGAAATAAGTTCAAATACAAAAGTTGTAAGGTTTCTCTTAAATGGTAAGAATTTGCTAAGAGCAGAAACAAATGAACGTTGCAAAGCTGTCAGAAATTGACAACTTTGTTTTTTTTTTTAAATGGAACACCCTGTATAGTTTACCATATTTTCTGCGGGAAATTATAGACATATTTGATAAAACATACCCCAGGTCTACTTATCTGCGTTTCTGAAATATTGACAGTACGATGTGAACTGACCAAAGTTTCGTTAAACTTAAAGTTTAAGTATATTCTCCTCAGTTGCTTCTCTAGAAAGATAGTTACTCTTAAAATGACAAACTCGAATTGGCCACATATGACAAGAATCTTTATTTAACATTAAAAAAGTAAATTAAATGTTTTAGTTATATTTTGTAAAATACCTACATAATATTAAAGTTTATTATGCATACTAGTAAATCAAATAAACATGAACTTTGGTTGCTACATTTCCAGAATGCATTTTTGATGTGCTTTTGTTACACCATTTTCCATAGTGCGCCGTTTGATTTCGCTATCTTGTATTCTTACCAAAATTTTACCAGTTAATTTCTATGTAATATTTGACTTTTGTGCAAAATTTCAGGTAAACTGAGTAAGTAGATTTTTACTAATATTTTTTTCACTTTTTACCAAGCCACGATTTTTTTTCGCCATCTTGGATTCGTACCGAAATTTTATCAGAAGATTTCTAAAGTGGATAAGTAGGTTTCTAGTAGTAATTTTTTTAACATTTTACCAGGCCGCCATTTTGTTTTGTTATACTGGATTTTTACCAAAATGTAACCATTTCATCCCCTTATAACCTTTGATTTTTGACCAAAATTTGTCAATCGGATTCTAAATTTTTTTTCACTAAATAAGAACTTCAAGCATTAAATTACTTGAATAAAAATTACATATTATTATGGAAAAGTCGCATTAGACCTTATTAACTATTTTTTTTCCTTTACAAAGGTGAGTCGCCTTGAGAACTCTCGCTGCCCATATTCTACGCTCTTGTACCTCCGGAGTCAGGAACCCAGTCACTGGCTAAACAACATATGAAAGGGTCTAATCAAATTTTAAAATGCTTGATCACACTACCTCCCTTCCCTTTGAACGCCAGTCTACTTTGCAAATATAATAACTAAACCCATTCTATTTATTAAAATTTGTGTCTTGTCAGTGCACAGGTTTATCCTGGAATGTTATTTATAATACGATCTGGCTTTTGCATCGATTTTTTCTCACGAACAGTGTTTTCGTGAAATCTTGAGTCAACTCATTTGTCACGTATCGAAGAAGTGGCTTGTAAAAAGGAGCATCTGTTCGTGACAGAGGGTTTTCAAAGCGTCGCGATCTACGGACTTCAGAAGTGATCTTAGGGAACGTTCAGGATAATATATTATCCTTATACAATGTTATAAATGAACGAATTTAAGGCTATGCATATTATTTGAGTAATGAGCCCCTAACTTGGGTCTTGTCGCAACAGGGTGAATGTGTTTGAAATATGGATTGAAAAACTGTTTTTCTAAAGATTTTCCTTAGAACAAATTATGACCATTATTAAATGTTTTCGTATGCTTTTAGGGCAAATGTTAAATATAATTTCCTTTATACAAATTTATATTCAACTAAATGGGTATTCGTTATTATATATGTTGACTTTCCTACAATGAAACTTTTAGCTATACTCCAGTACCCTAAAAATTACAAAAAAACAGGAGTAGCTGACAAACTTTGCTAACTTAATTCTAGTCTTTAAGAAACAACTAAAGAATTAAAATATATGTTTGTAGATGTCAGTATCAATATCAAGAAGTCATATTGTTTAAATAGTTGAACACTTTCATATGTGGAATGTGTAAAAAAACATTTTTTTTTGGTAATAGAGATAAGCAGAAACAGGCAACAATTTACAAATAGCAATTCCGGCAATTGATATGCATTTAATGTTTGGGCAGTGCTTGTTTTAACAAATAATTATAGAAATAGAAACCGTAACTCATCGAGATAGTTGCTAAGAATCACTGAAATGTGAGGTACAAAAAATTTCTCATCTTTTGCGTGAAGCTTTAAAATGATATCGGAGTAACACCAAAACGCACCGACTTTTTAACTCTTTAACTCGTAACTTATGAACTATAATAATGATAATAATAATAAAGAGATCTACATCAGACGAGGTATATTCCAGGGATATTCACTCAGCGCTTTCACGACAAGAAAAGATGAACACCTGGACTGAAAAAACATTCTACGGAAGACACATATATGAACACATGAAGCAAGACCAGATACATAAAAAGTTTTCATATGCGTGGTTTCAAGAAGGGCAGCTGTTCTCCGAAACAGAAGACTTCCTGCTTGCCCTCCAGGACAAGGTCATAGGAACCAGAAACTACCAAAAGCGCATCATCAAGGACACAACCATTAAAGACGACAAGTGCAGGAGATGTCACCAGCAGAGAGAAACGATCGATCACATAACGACTGGATGTAAAATAATGGCTGGAACTGAATACACCGCGAGACACAACTCAGCAGCAAAGGTCGTTCATCAAGCAATAGCCACAACATAATGGAGAACACAGACCCTTACTGTCATTATACACCAACATCCATACTTGAAAACGAAGACTACAAGCTCCACTGGGACATTGACATCCACTCAGGTAAAACAATCCCAGCAAACAGACCCGATATGGGCCCTGAGGAGCAAACGCACACGGTAAATATGCAACAGAACTTATGCACAACCATAAAAACCCATGTGCACATCGACATTTCCATCAGTGATATCGACTTCTGTCATCGTCTCGGCAAGCAGGAGGTTCCCTCAAAAATCAGACCGTTATTAGTTCGGTTCGTGATACGCGACGGTATTTTTCAGGCTAAAAAACAGTTAAAAGGGACTGGTATTGTTATAAGTGAACAACTTGTTTAGTGTTAAAAATCTTGTGCTTTTTAAAAATGTTCGTGCAATTGTGGGTGCAAAAAATTGTTGGACCTGGAAAGGAAAAGTATTTACGTGTTCGGAAAATGGTGAAAAACAAGTAAATAACATATCAGAACTGAATAATAATTAAATATAAGCCTGCAGGCTATATTTATACATTTTAAATCTATGTTTTTGCTTTTCATTTCTTAATTTTAAAATCAGCGGAGTATAAACACTTTTATTTTGGTAAGAATTGAAAAAAAATCTTTTGTGTACATAATAAAGAGAAAATAATCGTTCATACACTACTAGTCTTAAATTTATGTTTGTATAAAATAAAAATATCTTGGCAGTTTTTTAGTAGGCGTACAAAAATAAGTTATATTTACTGCATATATTCTATATTTAATATTATTTTCTTTTCTCTATCTTTTTGGAATATTACCATTTTTTTTCTGTTTGCCTAAAATGAAAAAACATTTCACGTTCGCACATATTAACGTTAGATCAGTAATTGCTCATTTTCTGGAATTAAAACATTTAATACTAGGTAACAACTTTGACATTATAGTTATAAGTGAAACCTGGCTTGATAATTCTTTTCCTAATGATCAATTTGGTATACAAGGTTATGTGTATATTAGACGTGATAGGAACAGGAGAGGGGGAGGTGTTGGGTTGTATATTAACAAAAACATCGCGTTTAAAAAGATAGCTACTAGCAATGTTATAGAACAGCTGTGGATTAAATTTTCTATTAACCTAAAACATATTGTACTGGTGGTAGTTTATAGGCCACCCGACTTTTCTTATCCAAACTTCTTTGACAGTTTTGAGATTTCGTTAATTAATCTTATACCACAGGCACATCACCTTTATTGTATTGGAGATTTTAATGTAAATTTACTTAATATTAATCGTAGTGAAGTAAATAATACTTATAATATATTCGATGCTTTGGGATTAACTGAGATGATAAACGAACCCACACGTATCACTTCTTCTAGTGCAACCTTAATTGATTTGGCTTTAACCACAGACGTAGAAACTATTGTCTCCGCAGGAACCAAAAGCAGGGCGGGTGTAAGTGACCATGAATTAATTTATAACAACAAATTTTAACTTAACTGCTAAATCACCCCTTTTTAAAACAACTAGAGACTTTAAAAATATTAACTTGATTCAGTTTAATAGTGATCTTCTTGCTATTCCCTGGACAAAATCTATGATCTCAATAATGTAGACGAAAAGGTATCTTTTATTAGTGAAAATATAAACACACTTCTTAATTTACATGCTCCTTTAAAAAAAATCCGTATCACGAAACCCTATGCGCCGTGGCTAACAGACACCCTTAAAACTATGATAAAAGACAGAGACAAAATATTAGCTAAATATAAAAAATCTAAAGATATTAACGATTGGAAAGTACTTCCACGATGTCTTAACCTTCAATGTCTCCTAATGTTACAAAAAACTCTCGAGCTCTTTTTGTCTTCGTGAATGCTATTACAAATCGAAAACACGCATCTTCATCTTTCACATTTTCCAAGAGTAAGCTTGTCAGCTCTTCTCTTCTACTTGCTCCTGCTAGTCCAACAATAAGTGCTGCTTTCGCCATGAAACACTTTTAAGCATTAGCTTCCTGCAGGAAAATACCAAATCGTTTTTCGCTAATATCTTTGATTTTGTAGCTCTATACCACTTTCATTTTAAAATAACAATTAAATGCGAGTATTTATTATTTTTTCTAATAGATATCTCACTCCGCAACATTAAATATTATGCAAAAAGAGAGGATGGTTTTTGAATTTTGGATAGGTCATTATAATAGGCCAACAATGCCTTCTCCCTGGAGATAGTTTTTATGGTCTTTTCTTCACATCATTTTTGATACCGGGAGTAGGCCAACTCATATTTTGACCGTGATTTTTCGGGCAGAAGACTGTAAATTACGCCGATAGCCACCTTTTCGATTTCGGATGGAAGATCTGAATGGCTCCTGTTGAAAATGCATGAAACTTGTTCAGAACTTTGTTACAAATTACAAATTGTTTGACAGCATTACTTTTTAATGTCTTTTAACAAAAACTTAGTTACTTGGTTGCTACGGTATAGTAAGTACAGGTAACAGAGGTAATTTGTTTTTGAATATTTGAAAGGTATTTTCACAAAAATGTAAATTATATTATAACTCGGATAAGATTTTAAATAAATTTTTGTACGATACACGTGTGATACATCGTGTTACGCACTCGTTGTGCAACTTCCACATGTTAAAATTGAATAAAAAGATAATAAAATATTAAAGATTGATTTTAATATTATTAAAGATTGAAGGCTTGAAGGGAGAACTGTTGACCGTTATCGATCTCTCGGCGAGGACTTTGAAACTAGGCCGCTAGATGGATTTGGTGGTACTCTTCGGTTTTCCAAGGTCTATAGGGCTGGGCTGCCGTCGGCTAACTAGATAACTAGTGATCGGTAGAGTATGTCGGGGTAAAAATAAAAGAAGTATGCGCCACCTGTTTTTATGGCCCTTAAAAGAAAGCCCGAGGCCGGATGAAACAAGAAAACTTCAAAAACTTCACAATAACAGCAATATCCTTAATATTGAAAACTATATTTACGAAAACTTACCGTTATAGTCTTGTTTATACATAGATTATAGTCACACTTAGTTCATATAAAGTTTAATAAATGAGATTAAAGACATATTAATAATTATTACCTTCTCTTACGACTATTTCCTGAGTATGAACAAAAGAAAGAGAGAGAGAGAGCGGTCTATAAAATATAGAAAGAGGTCGTAAGTCGTAACCTAACCTAGGATTCTTCCAAATAATTTTGCATGTTGCACTTAAATTTTTATATATTTAATAATAAGTGGTACGAGAGAAAAATCATCAAAATTTAACTATGTTAAGTATCTCAGAAAGAAAGTAGTGTGGGTTTTATACCAATTTAACTTAAATCAAAAAGTTACAAAACTTACATCATTCAAGTTTTAAGTACAGTACTTGTCAGTGATTCAATTACTTTCGAAATAGGCGTATTTAACCCAGTTTACAGATAAATGTGTAAATTCATAAACCAACAGTGCGGTGTACTGAGTGCTATTCGTTAAAAGTTAAAAACTAGACATGATTTAAAGTGTTTCGTTAAAGTTTATTATATATTAATTCTATTATCAAAATGAAATTGGCTCTATTTGGCACATAATAACACTAACAGACAGTCAAGTATGTTCCCAAGACAACACACACAGATCAAACCTGAAGTTGATTATATTTGATACGTAGAAGAATCTGTCGAGGATCTCACAACAGCATCGAGGATGTACATATGGTTTGCAGGCTTAGTTTCATACAGCTTGAAACATGACTCCTAAGGGACCTCAAGCAAGCTTCAGAGTGACTGTGCTACTGCTAAATTTCATCAGCACACAAGAACATTGGACCAAAACACCAAATAAAAAAAAGGCCTACAAGGAACAAATGAAGCAATAGAAAAAAGTTCGAGAAACCAAGGTAGGTAAGTTATACCTTTTAGTTTTAATAATAAATATTTGTGAGAGAATGATGAAAATGAGACTTACTTATGATATATTGGCCTTTTCAAAGAGTCAAGAACATGTGACTTGGAATGAAAAATGGGTTTCTTCCACTAAAATAATAATTTTAACTCAGCTAGCATAGCTATAGGACGCTTTAACAATAACTCGCCTAAAATAATTAGAATGGACCCATTTTTGGGAGAAAAATCGGCAAAAATGCCCTAAAGACAACCAAAAGTTCTAGAATTTGGTCTGCCTTTTTTTAACCCCTTCTGTTACTTTTTCTTTCTCCTGTTGGAGAGAAACCTAGAGATTTTTGATACAACCCTGATGTTGGTACTACTAATTGTCAATGAAGTTGACAGATATTTTAAAATTAATTTAAATTTAGATAAGTTTTATTTTTGTTTTGAGATAATTAGGATATGCCAAAATTTTAGTTAAAATTATAATGGTAAGTTTCAAAATGAAGATTTTTGATCATATAAATTTTCTTTACTCTGATTTCCTATTTTCCTAATTCCTAACCTTATTGTTTGTTATTGTTTTTACTAAAGTTTATGTAATGTGCTTTCTCTTAATTTCAGAAAAATATGAGCTTTATTTCTAAAAAGGGGCTTGATGCTACTGAAAAACAACAAAAACAGAAAGAGCTAATGAGAGCTATCACCAGAATACAAGGTAAACTTTGATTTCTTTTACTTAACTTAGCCTAAAATTGTCAACTCCATAATCATGTAACAAATTTGTAACTAAAATTGCTAATTTTAATAATTTGTTTCAGAATGAGAAGAATGTGCCTATGGAGGTCTGCACCACTTATTGTTATAAAGTTAACCTAGGATTACTGAGATTGTGATTTTAAATTTTGAATGAAACGATAAAAAAGCATTAAATATGTGTCTTACTTAAACTATGAAGATTCTGGAACTGGTAAGCATATTTTATATTATATTATAGATATTATCTTAAATAAAAATATAGCAAAATTCTAAAAGGAAAATATAACCCGTTACACACACGCGTATATTAATAACGCTTTTATCCCACTTTATAACATTTTCAAATTTATGTATAATTATTTAGTTTATAGTAACAGTGAGGCAATTACTAAATTTGGCTAGTTATATAGTTACTGATTTTTACACAGTGTTCTAACACCATCCTGTCGAATAACTCTACGAGTTGGATTTTTCCAAATTTACATATGATACACTTTATAAAAGAAAGTTAATAAAATCTTTATTAATAGGGTGTTACTATTGAAAGTGACATAGTTTGAATTTATAATCAGCTTTAGTTCATAAGATACCGGCCTTCTTTATTAATGAAAATAACAATTTTTTCATTTACAATAAAATATTCTGTTTTTTTTGGTTTCTTCTTTCAGTCCATTTCACTCACATGAATTATGATAAACATATTTACTCTCTTCTTTCTTATAAATGTCAATTTAAGACTTTGAGGACACTCGAACTATTAGAAAGTTTCAGTTGACGTAACTTTTTGTTTTCATCTCTCCAAGCTGCCTTTCTTTATGTTTGCTTGGTATGGAATGTTAAACAGACATTTTGCTTATGGTTTTTCATTGTTTTAAGCCCATTAGTAATCTGAAACAAAATTGAACATTATAACTTTGCAGTTAAATATAACCTTTAAAATATCAAGACTTATGTAAATTACATTTTACATACCTCAATATGTTTTATTCATAATTCATTGGATTACATTTTGTAAAGTATTTTCAACTTCTCTAAATTAAGACAAAAGAAATTTGTTTTTGCTTTGTTTATAAATATTCGGATTTGCCTGCCTTTCTCTTATGTCACTATGGTTTCATTAGTTTCTTATTTTTCGGCATCCAGCCAGCTTTGACAGTGTCTGATTTTTCATTTAAGTCATAATTTTGGTTCTGCTCGGGAGCAATTCGCCAGCTGTATTCGTGGATACCGAATGTTATCGGGTTCTTACTCCCTTCTACTAGTGGCGCCAGCAGTGAACTCCACTGTAAATATTATTTTATTTTATGGCATTAGGTTGGCATAAGTCTGAAGTGAGGAAGAATGATGGAGGGGAATGTCAAACTTCTTTGAATTTTCTGGAACTGATTTTCTCGTCCCTTTCTATTGGCTCTCCTTAGAGGTGCAACATGTGTCCGGCTTTATAAAAGTGCCTTAATGGACCAATTTTTTAAGTACTGAGAGTATGCCATAAATAATTATTTTAAAGTGCAGTGCTGTTGAAAGTCTAAGGCCTATTTATGGACATCATCTGGCCATAAATTTTGGTCCCATTTTGTTTGGTTCCACATTTGATCAACCACGTGGTAAGTCGATTTTCAAATTAGTTTCCTACTGTGAGCTAATTCGCAATTATCTTTTATAAACAGAATGGCGTCCTGAATTTTGTTTTTGGCTGTCGATCCTCGAAAAGCCTTTCTAGATGTCTGGAAATTCCCTTTATTGGTGACCGTTGACGTCGAAGGAGCCCTCTAGATGACTAGAGGTAAGGCAATGTCTTTGAATAGTTGTGTTGTAAATAACTTGTTTTTGCACATTCCATGTCGATTTTATTTTAAGACAAACAATTGTTTGTAGGGTTTCAGGTTAAGAATTCAAGTTTATGGTGTAATTTTTGGGGTACATAAACCAAGAGTTCTACAATGGTTTTGGAGTTCCTTCCTGTAAGAGTATAAGGAATTAATTCTTAGTTTTTATGTTTATGAATTTTATATAAGGTAGCAGAAAGGAAGTAAGTAACCTATTTTTTGTAAAACAGCCTTGGCGAAACAATTTATATTTTTATAACTTTTTTCCTTGCGGCAGTGTAAGAGAAAATTCATGAATTTTTGATTCCCTGTGCGCTATTTAATTTAATTTTCATATATTCATATTTGCGACATGACATTTCGCCAGATGTTCATAGGTTGATGATATAATCACATTTTATATATTTGATATATTTTATATATTTTACATTTTCTTGATTTATTTTTTTATATCTTCATGTTAATTGAATTTTTGAATGTAAGCTTCACATGTCAAACATTATTTTATAAAACAACTTTTTAAAAAAAAAAAACAAAAGATATAGGCGATCATTAAAATTTGACAGTCTGCACTTTATATAGTGTTTTATTGAAAAGCCCTCCAAATCTTTATTTTGTCTGCATTTAAATATCAATATAGATTTCTTCCTAATTGAGTCACAGTCAATTAGGTGGCGCCCATTTTAATTTCGAAAGGTGTACCCGAGAACCTGCAACCTACAGCTCTCCGAAAAGATGACTGGCTGCCGTTCGCATGTATTGGTAAGTTCATAGGGACTTTACGCCATAACTTGTATCGTAAATATCTATTACTATTTGGAGTGTTTCAGTAAAATAACTAAAACAGTTGAACTATTAGCAAAATAATAATGTATACATATAGAAAGCTGAAAATAAAGTAAAACTATTATTGCTTCTTGCTTGCTCAAATTAGTTTCACGAATTAAACGCCCACGAGTTAAAGGTATAATATCCGGAGGTTGTACGAAGCATACTTATATCGCACCTTTGGGGCTTCAAAATGGTAACAAATGACTTAATTTAGAGCGCTCTGAAATGCAACGGAATAAATAAATCGCTGAATTCGGACGTAAACGGACCTGCGTTCAGTTAATGAGTGCCCTCGATCACGCTATGGTTTTCGTTTTCCATCAATACTCTCTGAATTTTGTGTCTTCCTATTAGCTTAGTGAATATATAAATATTCATATATATACAGGATTCGTCAGATGTCTGGAAGCGGTCAAATATCTCAAAAACCACTCAGATTTGAAATTTTTCGGCAAACTAACCTACCTTTTTTTTTCAAAACAAATGATATGTTTTTAAGCAGCGTTTATTCCTCGTATTATTCCTAGTATAACTCCAAAACACAAACTTTTATCTCGATCCGTTAAATGTTAAATTTATTAAATGTTTTTAAAAGTAAATCAGAATTTAAAAAAAATTGAATAATTTAATGATTCATAAGATGCTGAAAATGTTGTCCATTCACAGCATTAGCTCTTCAAGGCTCTCGGGCTTCGTATTGTACACGGTCGTTTTATATATATATATATATATATATATATATATATATATATATATATATAATTTCGCAAATATTTTTGTTGAACCTTCAAATATATATTGTAATTACATACCTCTTTTCTTGGGATGCGTGTTCATAAAATTAAAACAATTTTTTAATTATTTTTTCAAAAATATTTTTATTTTATTTTTCCTAAAACATATTGCAAAAAATAATTTTTTTTTAAAAGATTTTAAAAAATCAAACATTATCTTACCATGAGACGTAAGTCAAAAGGTCAATAACACCAATTGATATTTAAGTAAAATAAAATACACATAGCACATTGTCATTTTGTTAAACAAATACAAACATAGAACATCTATTGCAGACTAACTGAAATATATAGTGTAGGAATTCATTTTTATCATAATACTTTTTTAGTGGTTACCGGAGAATTTTTATTATTTAAATATTTATTTATTTTAAACAGAGTTGGGGAACTTAGATGATGTTGAAAAAAATTTTGTTTACTAAATTAACATCTTTTTTGTCATTAATGGCATTTTTATTTTTCCCGATTTCAATAGATTCATATATCTCTCTTTTCCGTTTATGAGATTCCGTTTTTAAAATTCTTACCTTGGTTTGATTTTCGTGTTTAGTGAGCGCTGTGGGGTTTGCTTTGTCGTACTTATTAGAATTTATGATTTTAAATACTGAGTAGTTTGGCCAATGTAAACTCCACAGCAGTCACTACATGGGATCTCATACAGAACGTTGCTTCTTTTTAAATTGGGTGTTTTGCTTTTTAGAACGCAAAAATTTTTATTAAATAAATTAAAACCTTTATGAGCCACATTTATGTTATATTTGGCAAATAAATGCTTCATCTGTTCGGACGAACCTTGTATATATGGTAATGCCAAAAAAATTACTTTTAATATTTTTTTTGGAAATTATATTGGTTTTATTATAAAATTTATGTATTGTCTGCTTAAAAATTTTTTTAATTAAATGTTTAGGATAACTATTTTCTAGGAGCCCATGTTTGGCTTTATCGAATTTCCCCTATATTCAACATCTGACAGTTGAATTGCTCTAACAGCTAAAGCAATGATAACAGATTTTTTTGGGAGAGGGGATGTTGAGATTTATAATTTGTGTACGTTGATGACCAGGTTTTTTTAGTGTACCATTCTGTTCTGATTGTATTATTTCTGTGTAAAGTGACATCTAAGATGTTTATTTCATTTTCTTGTTCGATTTGGATGGTAAATTGGAGTTTCACGTGATGATTATTAAAGTTGTTTAATATATACTCAGCTTCATTTTGAGGGATTGCACAAATAAAATCATCAACGTAGCGATAAAAAAATGGGATTTAAAATTTAAATTGGGGAATTATAGTTTCGTTAAGGTCTTCTAAAACTAGTTGGGCTATTGCACTTGAGATACTCGAACCCATGGCACAGCCATCAATTTGTTGAAAAAAATTATTATTGTAAAGAAAATACGTTGAAGTTAGGGTTAGTTCAACTGCTGCTAGGAATTCATTTAAAGGTAACACAGTATATTTTTTGATTTTATCCCATTTTTTTTTTCATTTGTTAGGAATATTTATGTAAAGCGATATGACATCCAAAGATACCAACGTGTAGTTATTAGGCAGTTTGATGTTTTTAATTTTATTTTTAAAATCAAAGGAGTCCTTAATATAATATTGGTTTTTATTGATAACATTTGATAGAATATTTTTTTAGGAATTTTGAGAGCTCGCTTAGCGGGGATTGAACACATGACACTATAGGCCTTAGAGGTATACCTTCTTTATGAAGCTTTGGCAATCCGTGTATTTTAGGAGGCACGGCATTATTTATTTTTAGTTTTTTAGCAGTGTCAGGCGATATATTATATCCTTTTTTATCCCATTTATTAACTAATTCGTTGTTTAGTTTCTGTAATCGAGAAGTTGGATCAATTTTTATTTGTTTATAAGTAGTGTTATCATTTAGGAGGTTATTCATTTTCTTATTATTTTCTTGCGCTGTTTTATTAGATTTATCAGGTTTTAATATCATTAAATTTGGATTTTGCTTAAGAAAGGTTTGAGTTTTTTTTTATTTTTCGGTTTAGGTTTTTATTGCTTTTTTCCGAAAGATTTTTGTTTTGAAAATTTATTAATATGTTACAAGTTTTTGTCCTTATTTCTTCTTTGATGGTAATATTTAGATTAGTTATAGAGTTTTCAACGTGGCGTATGATGTGCGGCAATGGCAGTTATTTAGAATTTTCCAAGGGTGCTACAAAACTTGGACCCAAACTTAGTATTTTATTAGCATAGTTGGGAATTATGGTATTCGTTAAACTTTCCACCCGGTTATTATTTTTGTTAGGTGTGCATATTTTGGTATTGAGTTTATAAATATATTTAAAGTTTTAATTTTATAAACACGCATCCCAAGAAAAGAAGTACCTAATTACTATATATATATATATATATATATATATATATATATATATATATATATATATATATTTTATTATTGTATCTGTTTTTGTGTTTACAGAATTAGATTTTTTTTCGATATAAAACGTTTGGTAAAACTCTCTTTTTTTTAAGTTGGTTTCAGTAATAAGTATTTTAGTGCCATTGTAGTTAAAAGTATGGTCGGTCTCAGTCGTGTGGTTTATGAGAGCTGTTTTGTTTTTTTCTATCGTATTTGTGACTGTTAATCCGATTTTTTGGGTACTGACTAGTTTGCCCAATATATACTTTACTGCAGTCATTGCACTGTACTTCATATACATATCTTTTTTTCTTTTGGTATTGTTGTTTTTAATTTACTGAAATTTTTGTTAAGTAACTTAAAACCTTTGTAACTTACCTTTATGTTTTCGCCCGTAAATACATTTTTTATTTTTTCAGACAATAACATTAGAATATTATGATATATAAATAGCTTATCTAAATAAAATATATCATAATATTCTAACTTAACATTTATAGGTCAAATTGTTTCTTCAAAAAATCAAGATCAAATTCTTAAGATCAATATTTGCCGTAAGAAAAACTAACTTTTAATCGTTTCACTACTCTTTCACACTCTTTCGGAATATAGGTTATATGTCTTATTGTTATGTTTGACTATTTGTCTATGGTAAGTTATGACTGTTATTTTTATTTTTTTTACTCCTTACTATAAGTAAAAAGGATAGTTCTTGGAAAATTACAGTTTTTTTCGATCTAATCTTCTCTATATCTATTCAGAAAATCTAAATCCCTGATGATAAGCAGTATCATAGAGTTTATTTATGAACTGAGGTTTATATGGATGAAAACTGTTTATTCGTAATATTGACTGCATGCATGTTTTTCCTAAACTTGTTTGATCAGAAATTTGTTTGGTAGAAATTTGTGGAGCTTCAATCACAGTCTGCAATACTGCATATTGATTATCTCCTGTAAAAACAGTCTTAAGGTAGTATCAGATATAGCTACTTTAGTTGCGCAGCACATTAAAAAACTGCGCAACTTGATCTGCTGCAAGTGTGAACACCGGGGCAACCTGCAACGTTGCGATCGCAGCTTGGTTGCGGAGGCTACTTTTTTGTTGCGCGCAGTTTAAGAAATAGCCGTGTGTAAACAGTTTTACTGCGGACATCGGTGCAGTATTCTGTTGGTATGCCCGAAATGTATACACTTTTTTTCAGTTAACTCCAGGATTTATATTTAGGTATTTAGTAAAGAATTAACCGACAATTTGCGATGTCGTCGAAGTCAAAACAAGCGATTTGGAACAGAGAACAAGTAAAATGTTTAATAGAAGCGGTAGAAGCAAGGGAGGGTTTATGGAACGTAAAAAGTCAATTCTATCACAACCAAACGAAAAGACGAGCCGCTATTTCGGAAATTTTTTTTGAATTACATATGCCCGATAAAGACATAAAAAAGAAAATTCACACGTTGCGTGCACCATATTCAAAAGAACGTTCAAAAATGAAAAGGTCCAAATCTGGTTGCGAAGCAGACGAAACCTACAAAACAAAATGGAAATTTTACGACATGTTCCAATTAATGTTTTATCACAATGACAAAAACACAACAACAGATTCAATGGTAAGTAAATGTTTATTAAGTAGGTTTACTTAAGGTTTACATTTCAATATAGTAGATATTTTATTAAATATAATTGCATTGCCAAGGAACCTCCCCTTCACGACAAAAATAATCTCGAAATTCTTCTCTAACGTTCTTTGCCAAAACAGTTGGGTTTCTGGATGTATTGTTCGTTTGTAATCCTTGTAGAGGAGCATCAACTTCGTTACGCCAATTACCAAGGGTAATGTTACCATCCTGATCTTCGTAATCGAAAGTTCCATTTGGGGCATATACTAACGCAGTCTGTGTGCGAGACCTTATAAAGTTATAAAGATACACAAACAGCGCAAACAATTTGCGTAACTTTTTGTTCAGACAGTTCCACACTTCTTCGTAAAATCCGAAAACGTTCAGATAGAATACCAAATACATTTTCGATTATTCGTCTGGCACGAGATAGTCGATAATTAAAAACTCTTTCAGCAACACCTTGAGATTTAAAAGCAAATGGTTTTAGCATATATGGTTTTAAAGCAAATGCATCATCTGCCACCACAACGTACGGCACACGCTGCTGTCGACTTGGTAATGGTTTTGGCCATGGAATGTTTATGGAATTATTTTCAAGTGCATCTGAGAGTTTGGAATTTTTGTTAAACACCACCGTTTGAATTCCGGCCAGCAAATCCAACGTTGATATAGGTGAATCGATAATTAGCATCGGCTAATCCAAGCAGTATAATGCTGTGTGCGTGTTTATAATTAAAATTCAAACTTCCGCTATTTGTTGGTGCCTTCAGGTTTACATGTTTTCCGTCGATGGCCCCCAGACAATTAGGAAAATTCCATTTCTTCATAAAGTGATCAGCAATTTTGTCCCATTCCGCTTCTGTTCGGCATCTGTAAAAATAATTAAAACGTTACTGGCACTTAAAAATTAATCGTACAGAGTAATTGGTTATAAATGGACCTCCCCTTAACTGTTTTATTTGACGTTTAAGAAAAAAATGTTATTACAAAAGTTTTATATTTCGAAATTAATTCATAAGTAAAGGGTGTTTTAAAAAGTCTGGGCGTAGTCCAACTTTCGAATACACTACTTTATTTTTTGATTTTTGGATTCTGTGGAACATTCTCAACATTTTTTATGTAGCATATCCTATCAATTAAGGTGGTCCATTTATAACCAATCACCCTCAATATCTTTTTATACGTCAAATTTAGGCATAGGGTATACTACATAAAAAGTGTTGAGAATTTTCCGCAGAATGCAAAAATCAAAAAACAGAGTAGAGTATTCGAAAGTTGGACTACGCCCAGACTTTTTGAAACACCCTGTACATATGAAAGTAGTTATTAAAAAATTCATTTCGAAATATAAAACTTTTGTATTTAACATTTTTTTCTTAAACGTCAAATAAAACAGTTAAATGGGAGAACCATTTATAACCAATCACCCGGTACATTATTTAATAAAAATACATACAAAAAAAATTTAATCATTTTTTTTATTGCAGAACAGTGAAACTGACATACATGATGGAGCCAGTTCAAATATGGAAAATATAGATGAATGTGTAAACGACGGAAATTCAATTCTGAATGAAATCTCTACATCGTTACTATCACCAAGCACCTCCAATATACAAGACGTAACAGAAGAAGGACCAACAACGCAAACACCATCTAGCAGTAGTCGACAAAAAATAAAACGCAAAAAACTGACTATTTCTGAACTTGAGGAGAAACAAGCTATGGATCGATGCCTCTCAATTATAGGTCAAGCTAAAGCCCCAGATGAATGGAGCACATTTGACGACAACGTAGGAAACGAACTTCGATCATTGGAAACAGCGCCCGATTTACAACTAAAACATTTAATTCAAAAATCTATTTTGGATATTAGCTGCGAGTACATGACCAGACGATTTCCGCAACCATCTCTAACATCATCCTCTTCGACACCTTCACGTACGCCATCAACCTCATCAGCCTCTTTTGATATTGAACATCGATCTTCAGGAGCCCCCTCACAGCAGCATCACCCTGACCAACCTTTACATGCCTATCAAAATTATTCAGAGGAACTTGAGGAACCGGACCTTTCATACCTCATGAACATTGCAGAAACCGTCTCTTCCCCATCAAGTATGGAATACGACCAGTAACACAATAGTTTTTTGACTGTACGATTATTAGAATTCTTTCTTTAAATTTTTTTGACTTTCTTTTCTTTTTTTAAATATTGTAATATTATTATGAACAGTTTTGTTAAATTTTATGATAAAAATTAGTCGACTTACCTTTAAACACTCATCTTTTAAAACATCATAAATCGCTTGACACACCTCTGGTATAATAAACGAAATTGTGTTGGCAGGAACTCGAAAAAGATACATAAGTGACCTATAGCTATCACCTGAAAATTATTTTCACAATGAACATCTGTATTAAAACTAACAAGTTAACACTTACCTGTAGCCAAATATCGTAAAGTTATAATAAGGCGTTCCTTTGGTGTAATAGCTTGTCTCATTCGAGTATCTTGTTTCCGAATTCGCGGACTTACTTTTTCTAAGATGTAGTTAAAATCCACTTTTTGCAAACGCAGAAAATTTTTAAAGTGCCACTCGTCTTGAGCATTCAATTCAGTAACTAAATTATTGAATGCACCCAAATGTTCGCGCTCTCTTATCCATTCCCTGACCCACACTCTTGTTTTTTTTGTCGCCGCTTTTGTTTCGCCTTCAAATTCACATCTAAATATGCCGCTGCTAATATTGTTTCGTCATCCATTTTTTTTGAAATGCAACCGTCTCCCAAAAGGTACACACGCGATACCTTCAGCTGACGGTAGTGTACTGTTGAATGATGCATGTTGCTCTTTCAAGGTTGCGGCTACCAAAATATGTTGCAAAAGTAGCGATTTGGTGTGAACACATGAAAAGCATGTAGTGTCGACCTGCAACACTTTAAGGCAGCTGCTGCATAAAAACTGCGCGTTTTGGGCTATTTTCCTGCTGGTGTATGAACACTGTATGCAACTTTTGCAGCGGCTGCAAAAAAACTGCGCAACAAATGTAGCTGTGTCTGATACTACCTTTATTGTGAGGTTTTCTTGTAATTTGATTGTGGTTTCTAACTGTAGGGTAAGTTACGTGTCTATATGAATGACGCATGTTGAAAATGTCTGCCGCCTCTCTGACAATTTTATAATTATCAAAACAAATTAGGACTATTTCAGCTTTTTCCACTAACGACAAGTTTGAAGCCGCCATTTTCAAATGTAAAAGTACTTAACTGAACTGACATTATTTACGAAACAAATTAAATCGGCGGTTTTCATGGCAAACTAATATAATTTAACGCATTAACAAAATATTGAAAATCATGTTCCGGATTTTAAAAACTGTCTCGTAATTAATTGGCCAACGTATTCAAATTGCCCGAATCTGAAATTTACTTTTAGATACAGAGCATTAAAAAACAAGTATATTACTTCTAGAGTAATTTTTCATTTCAATTCTGTTACCAAATGATTTATAGTGTCCAAAAAACATTTTTTTATAAACACGGTATGGTAAAAAAGTCTGAATTTCTTCTATGTTCATATTTTTCCTTGAAATTCAGTCAGTAAGCATAAATCTAAATTCTGGACACTTTTTTCCAATATCTTTCTTCAATATTTTAACTCTCAAATATACTTTTTGACATTTCATATGACGTTTTTCAAATTTCCTGCCATAATGGTATAATAATAACGATTTTTAAGCGATCTTTCTATTTTCTTTGCTATTAACCCATTTATGCCCAGAATTATTTTTTTCTTTAAATTTTTATAAATCTCAAGCATTTTGGTTATATGCCATTTAATAAAAGAAGTAACTATAAAAAAACGAATTTCAGTCAAGAGATTTGATGTTTTGATGTGGGTCGTTTTTGACCCACTTGGGCAAAAAGGTGTACTATGCGCAAATGTATACAGAAAAACATAAAAACTTGCAGGGTGTTGTTATTTTCATATATATACATGCAAAAAGTTTTAGATAAAAATAAACAATTATAATATTATTTGAACACTTTTATTTTGTATGGAAATCTACAAAACATTTATCATGTAATGCAACATCACACTGGCCACAGGCTTTAGTGGTTTTGTTCTTGCAATGAGCACACCTTCGTCGTGTCTGACCATTCAAAATGAGATGCTGACCATGTCTACGAGCTGCTGGACTAACAAGAATAGGCTTTGGGCCAGTAGATAAGGGGGATTTTCCATATTTTTGTAATATAGATAATACAATTGATCTCCGAAATTCAAGATTGTCAATTTTTTTCCCAAATTTTCGGGCCAGTATCCATGCATTATTCATGCATACATCAAACGTCCAAAATAATATGGGCATATACCATTTTTTGCCGCGAAATCCTATGCGATAGTTTGCCACATTGTTGTCCATTTGGTCGACGCCACCCATGAATCTGTTGTAACAATGTATCACGTTTGGCTGAGGTATTTCAACCTTCTTTTTCTCTTTTGCAGAATATCTAACAGCTTGACGAATAGGTGTAACGCCATATTCATTCGACAACATTGTAACAACACTGTTATCCTTCCAACGGACACAAACAATATTATCATCTTTGTCAATGGCATTATCAAATACTCCTCTAGCCCCTTTTTTCATCTGTGAAGAATTTTGAAGTGGACATTTGTCGGTACGGTTTTCTCGCACTGTACCTGTCGCACCAAAACCCAATTCTCCCAATTTACTGATAAGAGCAGTGCTTGTAAAGAAATTGTCGAAGAATAATAAAAACTCAAAATCGGGAAAATTAGTTTGCAACAATTTTGCAAAATTTGTTACAACAGATTCACCGAGTCCAAGTTTTTCGTCAGTCTGTTGAGCCTTTTGTCCTTGATATACGTCGAAGTTGACGCAATAGCCTGATGGAGTTGCCAAAACCCATGCTTTGTATCCGAAGCGAATTGGCTTTCCTCTGATAAACTGTTTACATCCGTTTCGGCCAAAATACGGGATCATGGATTCGTCGATAGACATACAAGAGCTTACAGGGGTATATTTGATAAAATTCTGATTCATTTTGTCTATCAAAGGACGTAACTTCGCCATTTTATCATTCGGTACTAAGTTGTTGTTATCGGCTGCGTGCAAAAATCTAAATATTTCTTCAAAACGATTCCTTCTAATAGAATTATAAACCAAAACATTTCGAGCGTCATCTCGTCCTTCCCAAAACATGCGACGTCTGGGAACGGGAACGTAACTACTCACATAAAGAACAGCTATAAAAACAAGCATCTCATTTCACAAGAAGTTCCAATATTTCCGGGTTCAAAAAGAGTTCCATAAATTCCAGAGGCTCACATTCATCACCTAATGTCAACACAGGTAACAGTTCTATATTTATTTGTTTTGTTTTACCCTCATTCAAGTCACCTTTTAGCCATTGTCGATTTTTTCGGGACTTTGTATTTTCTTCAGGTTCTGTTACGGTACTGTCTTCATTATTATGGCTGTCTTCTTGTATATTGGTTTCCGCTTGTGCCTGAAGCTGCAATGAATTTAGTCTGTTGGGGTCATTACAGTCTTCATCCCCTGAGTCTCCATTATTTTCGAATCCATTATCATCTGGAGGAGTTATATAGATGGCATCTGGAACGGGATCATCTTTGGAGAGTTTTTCTATTTCGTCTAACAGCTCAGCCGTCGTCAGTGGTTTCTTCCTATATTAAAAAAATGTGTATCACATATCTGCCCAACGGGTCGATAACGACCCCAGCAAGTTTTTATGCTCTTCATTTTCAAATAAACAACCCTAACCTCAAAACAAATATTACATCGTAAAAAGTGAAACCAGTGTAATAAATAGTATGAAAAACAACACAATGAATACTTAAATAAACAACTTACCAGTAACAGTTTCTATCCATGTCACACTGCAATATTTCATCACTTAAATTTATCAAGAAAACTGAAAACAAGATTTCTCAGCCCTCTTTACAATATGATATTAACGATGTCTATTGTTTTGACTACTAAATGCAAAGATAGGCAATACTTTAAACATGCACATGTAAAGCTGATTGCATAATTTAAGTAGCGGGTCGTTTTCGACCCGTTGGGCATAAATGGGTTAAATAAAGAAAAGAAAACTACTGAACATTGTGGCAAATTTTTGCATAGATAGCATATTTCAATTCGTCCGTGTCTTTTAGAGTCTCTTAATTTACGTTTAAATGAATATTAAGGTTAATTTTTTGTCTTGAGAAATTGTTATTAAAGGATATTAAATAGCTAACCCAAAAAAACACATTTTTTAACAAAAACTAAGTACAATCAATCGAATTTGCGGTTGGTTCCTTGTGAAAATTTTTAATAGTGGTTTATTTAAAAAAAAAAACTTTGGCTTTTTAATGTTTCATTTATTAGAGAGTTACTCTACATATGTTTCGGATTTTTAGGCCTTTCTCAAGAGATGCTTCAGTGAATACTAAACTAAAAATGAGCTATATCTAATGGTGTGCATAATGCAATTTAGTTTTATTGCCTATCTATTTAAAATGGGATTTTTACATTTATATTATAGGTGCTTAGAAGGCTGTCTATTATTGGGGTAATTTGGAAATTTTGTTGGTCATTCGTTGTGAGTGAATTCCTTGATAAAGATTTTTTAATTTCAAGTTGTTCTAAAAGATCCAAACGTTTACTTTTATTTTCTTGATGTAATAACATTACATTATCGGTGTCAATAAAATGGTTGTTTTCTATAAATAGAGTTACGGTGTTCTTTTACTCTTGTTTGGATAACTTCACAGTCCTTACATTTAACTTTGTACACACCTGATTTATTAGACTGACAAATTTTTTCCTTGTTATTTATTAAAACACTACCTAAATTTAGTTTATTTACAGAAATTGTGTTGCAACCTAATCTATTAAGCTTATTTGATATTTTGCCACTATAATTGGGAATATAATTTAGAAACCTAAAATGTTTGGTTAATTGAGGCGTGACACTATAAAACTGTCTTCTAAGAATTTTGCGTATTTTATTCTCTATCAGGTTATCTATTAGAGATTCATTATAACCGTTATTTCTTGCAATTTGTTTTAGTACATTTAACTCGTTATTATAGTCTTCTTTACTTAAGGGAAAGGTTAATAGCCTATGTACGAAACCATGAAAAGGTGACATTTTTATTCTTTAAGATTGTTTAGAATGGTTATGAATAAATGTGTCTGTTGTTGTTGGTTTTCTGTATATGTTAAATTTAAGTTGTTTATTGATTCTTTTTATAGTTATATCTAAAAAGTTGATTTCGTTGTTATCTTCTAATTCCATTGTAAACTGAATTTTTGGATTAATTGTATTTAGAAAATCTAAAATTTGGGATAGTCTCCTTTCTGTACTATCCCATATACAGAAAACATCATCGACACAACGAGTCCAATAGATAACATGTGATTTTAAATTGTTATTGCTATTAAATATTAATTCCTCAAAATGTGACATAAATATTTCCGCTAATAAAGGAGAATTTTTTTGTAAGTAAATATCACTTTTAAATTGGAAATAACTTTGATTTACACAGATTCGGGAAAGGTTTATTAATTCTGTTTTTTCTTTTACGGATATTTCCGATTTTTGTATAAGTTTTTCTAGTATATCTAGCAGTTCTTTTGTGGGTATTGATGTAAAGTGCTTAACTAAAAGTGCTAGCAAGGCAAAATTAGCGGTTATGTATCAACGGTGTATACTAAAGTTGAAAAAGTGTTGTTGTCATATATGGTTTGCCAAGCAGTGTTTAGTGAACAGTGTTGTACCAAAACATATGAAACTACGTACCAATCACAAGTCATCACAGGCACGAGAAGCAATAAAGAACGGGTACAAAACATGACTTCAAAAAGAACAACAGTACTGGTACTCTCAGAGGGACAACACAGGTTTACATTTAAAATTAATACACACAGAACTACTAGCTAAAGAAAATTATTTTCTATTTCAACATTTAGATAGACAAATTAGGGAATCAGTAAAAGGAAAAATCGATTTAATGCGCACAAACCAAACCAAAAAATTAGAAAATTTAGTAGATTCCAAAAATAATAATCTTACTAAAAATACTAATAAATTTAATAATATAAATAATGTCCAATTTTATCCTAGAGTAAAAAATCTCTCGAATACTGTATTTTCCTTGTCTGAGTTAAATATTCTAGAAAAACGATTCAAATATGCTCCCAATATCTGTAATAAGAAAGAATTCGATATCCTAGCAGTTAACTCAGAACTAGCAGTTAGTTCGCTAGAAAATGTATCACAACTCCAGAAATATAGTATAGCTAATATTTTTACTAACATACAATATAACGCTAATAAAGGAGAAACCAATATTATAAAAAATTTAAAAAACAAGCTAGAACAGAATGAGCTAGTACTTTGCAAAGCAGATAAAGTCAATACTGTCACCATACTAACTAGAGCTGAATACGATTCAAAAATTCAAGAACTGCTTAACTGTAATGAGTTCGTGAAAACTGATCATAACCCAACCACTAAATATCAGAATAAAGTTACAAGGGTTATTAAAGACAATAATACAGTTCTTTCTGGTATTAATTATTACAAACTAAAATCAATGAACCCTTTGCCACCAATATTATACGGCCTTCCGAAAATTCGTAAAGAAAATAATCCAATTAGACCTATTGTATCATATATTAATGCTCCATCCTATAAGCTATGCAAAGAACTAAGTAACATTCTTCCAAAGCTAACCAATTTTCATTCAAAATATTCGGTAAAAAATGTTTTTGAGTTTATAAAAAATACAGAATATCTACAGTTACCTAATAACGCTAAACTTGTCTCGTTTGATGTAAAAAGTCTTTTTACATCAATACCCACAAAAGAACTGCTAGATATACTAGAAAAACTTATACAAAAATCGGAAATATCCGTAAAAGAAAAAACAGAATTAATAAACCTTTCCCGAATCTGTGTAAATCAAAGTTATTTCCAATTTAAAAATGAAATTTACTTACAAAAAGAAGGACTGCCAATGGGATCACCCATTTCTCCTTTATTAGCGGAAATATTTATGTCACATTTTGAGGAATTCATATCTAATAGCAATAACAATTTAAAATCACATGTTATCTATTGGACTTGTCGATGATGTTTTCTGTATATGGGATACTACAGAAAGGAGACTATCCCAATTTTTAGATTTTCTAAATACAATTATTCCAAAAATTCAGTTTACAATGGAATTAGAAGATAACAACGAAATCAACTTTTTAGATATAACTATAAAAAGAATCAATAAACAACTTAAATTTAACATATACAGAAAACCAACAACAACAGACACAGTTATTCATAACCATTCTAAACAGTCTTGGAGAATATAATTGTCACCTTTTCATAGTTTCGTACATAGGCTATTAACCTTTCCCTTAAGTAAAGAAGACTATAATAACGAGTTAAATGTACTAAAACAAATTGCAAAAAATAACGGTTATAATGAATCTCTAATAGATAACATGATACAGAATAAAAAACGCAAAATTCTTAGAAGACAGTTTTATAGTGTCACGACTCAATTAACTAAACATTTTAGGTTTTTAAATAATATTCCCAATTATAGTGACAAAATATCAAATAAGCTTAATAGATTAGGTTGCAACACAATTTCTGTAAATAAACCAAATTTAGGTAGTGTTTTAATAAATAATAAGGAACAAATTTGTGAGTCTAATAAATTAGGTGTGTAGGGTCAACCAACCAGTAAATGAACAATTAAGTCCATTATCAACTTTAAATTGAGGTAGAAGTTTTAATTTTGCATAAAATATCGAGAAACAATTTTTTATGCAACTATTTATAATAATAAAATAAAAAACTTAGGCTCTTATAGAACAAATATATTAACAAATTGCATAAAATTGCTATTTGGAACAAATAACTAAAATATCTAGTAAACGAACAGTAATAGTTAGTGAATAAACATATAATGACCAGTAAATGAACACTAATGGACTTTATTGTCTACTAAGAAATAAACAGGTACAAGTATTAATAACAATATGAAAAATAGGAAAAATATAAGTTATATATTAACAATAAATGTTCCTTCAACACTATGTGGTATTGGTGCATCAATTTTCTTTAAAACTTTATCTGAATAATACCAAATTTGATCAGGCGGAGATGGCCATTTCCACGTATTATTTATTGTAGTATGAAGAACACTAACTTTATATTCGTCCTTTTTGATAGCTTTTATTACACCGGGATACCACATTTCCTCATAATTAACCAAAACATATTCGCCTTTAACAAACGGTGTTTTTATGTGAACATTGGAAGTAGTTTTATCTGTCAGATCTTCGTCAGGTTTTTTATTCTTAGTTTTCTGTTTGCATAATTCCTCCATTTTATAATCTGTAGTACGCTTTCTCTTTTTTATTTTCATTCCTTGTTTTTCCGTTATTTTTCTTTTTGGCTGTAGTTTTAGGTCCATAAGTTGAATATTTTCATCCATACTTGAAGAATCACTGTCGGATTCTTTTAATTGCTGATTAGTTTTAATTTTTCGTTGTTGCTGTTCTTTCCTTTCGCTTTCTTCTTCTAGCTTTGGTTTTTGAGTATTTTTTTCTTTTTGACGCAGATTCACTTTCAGATTACTTTAATTCATACTTTCGCTTAGTTTTATTTTTTCGTTCTTGCTGTTCTTTCCTTTTTCTTTCTCTTTCTAGCTTTCTTTTTTGAATATCTTCTTCTTTTTGACGCTTTTTTCTATCTTGCTCTTGTTGAAATTCGACCCATTTCTTGGATGTTATAGCAAAAGGCATTATTTGTTTTTGTTTTTTCTTCTTATTCGAGTTGGGTTCCAACTTTGGCCAATGTAAATGATCTTTCCAAACACTTTCATTAATTTGATTTTTTCCAGGTGTCAGCTTAATATCCGATAAAATTATAATTTTTACTGTTTTTTTATTTTCAATTTTGTCTTTTATTATTTTATTTGAGCAGTCCATATTATCAACAATCTGAAATACGTTTTCAAGAATTTCTTCTAAAATATCTGCACATTTTAATACAATATCTTGTTTATCAATATGCGTTGTTGGGATACTTACGTGAACATTTTCTTCATAGACTTCATTAACATCGTCATTGACTATTTCCTCAAAAATTTCAGATTGAATTCCATTATTGCTTCCATAATTATTTATATTTTTATCTAATATTGTCAATTCATGGTCTAAAATTTGAGAACCTTTGATGTCTTGAGGTTGGTATAATATTCCATCAATTTCAATAGGTATATTATCCAAAAAAGAATCAGTAATTGGCTCGTTAAAAGGCTCATCTTCGTTACGATCAGTATCGGGATTAGGAACTTCGCTCGACGCATTGGACTTACAAAATTTATAAAAAGAATAAAGATCCTTGGGGTCATTTGATATAAAGTTTTCACTAAACAGTTTGTGAAAGTCTTCAATTTTATTTTTACCAAAAAACAGTTCATTACTTCTAGAGTTATTTTAAAATTTTCCTGTGTTAAAATGTTTTCGGTTGGAGATTCCTTTGGAAAAAGTTCATTGCGTCTTGTTGAAATGCATTTATTGTAATCAACAGCATTAGGGTCTAATGGATAAATCCCACATGTTTTAAAGCCATTGATAATTGTGTCAGCTTTATTTGCTTTATCAAAAGCTTCCTTAAATATTGGACAGAAATTGTATCTGGTTATAGCACTACTAGTTTTCTGCTTATAGAGTTTACAAGCTTCTTTCCACTGTACTTTTAGGGGTCGAAATATAGAAACATCACAGGGCTGGAGTATGTGCGTCGCATTTGGGTATAAGCAATATAAAATTATACGTTTTTGTGTACAAAATTCATACAATTCTAAATTATAGTGTGATTGGTGGCCATCAATAAATAATATAACCGGTAAAGTAATATTTTCTGAAACAAGCCATGGATAAAACACATTAACAATGTATTCATAAAAGGTAGAAGCCGTCATCCAACGTGAATCCGATCTACCGATTGCCCATCCCTCAGGAACAGTGAGTGCTAAATCTTTTGGAATCCTTTTGTAAGGAAATAAGACCATTGGAGGCGCTGCTATTCCTGATGCGCTATAATTACATAATACGGTTATGGATTCTTTCTCGGCTCCTGAGGCTACTTCATACAAATTTTTATAATGTTTAGGTGCTAACACCATCCCTGATTTGGTACATGTTCTAACACCAGTTTCGTCGGCATTAAAAATTCGACAGGGTTCATTCATCATATCGTGTAACAAATTTTCATTTTGAAGAAAAATTGTAAGTTCGGCAAACCATTCCCTTATAGCCTCTTCGGTGACCGATGCTCGTGATTTGGAAATTATTTCCGTGTTTCTTTTTGAGATAGTTGGATTTCGTTTTAGAAATAATTGTAGCCATTTATCGCCTGGTCGGTCCTCTACAAAAGGATTTGGTCTTTCAAGACTAGTATTTTTTGCACCGCGTCCTTTACCCCATTCGCATGCATTGGAAATCCTAATTTGGCTTTTGCTATGATCCAATATTCAATGCGGGTTTCCTCATCTTTTCTTAGCACCGGTGAAGGTCCCATTTTTCTAATATTAGGTACTTTCCCGACAATTTTATTGTGGAGAGTCGATTTGGGAATGTTATACTGCCTAGCAGCATCACTCAGGTGCATGCTACCTGACTCTACTGCTCTAATAGCCATTGATAGTTGCTCTTCGGAATACTTGAATCTAGTGTATTTTCGCTCCATCTAGGAAAAACAAAAAAAAAGACTATTAATATCTATGAAAAGTGTAACTATAAAATTAAAATATTAATAATAACTATATCTTAATGAATTTTAAATAGAAAAAAGAGCTTAGATGGCTTACGCCAATAAATGAACAGGAGCAATACCCAGTGAATAAACACTATAAAACCATGTTCATTTACTGGCCAGCACTGATTTTAATAAAATCCAAGCTTGTTTGCGAAACCTGCGCAAGTTAATACACCTTAAGTGTCATTTTTATACAAATTTAAAGAAACGGTCAAAATACTAGTGAATGAACAGCCGTTCATTCACTGGTTTTAAGGATTTTTTTCGGCCAGTTATTGAACACATAAAATAAACACATTCCTAACCTAAAATATTTACTTATCTTACTAGAATAATATCGTTGATTATTTAAATATACATATTGGTAAATTCTACCTTTCTATTACTTTTTAAATCAAACTAAACTCCCTTTTAATAAAGCATATGCAGCTACTTACCTTAAAAGAAAATGGCGGCTAAAACACCAACTATGGAACAGCACAATTTTAACGTCGATTTTCCACGTGTCGTTTATTTACTGGTGGTATTTTACCGACTAGAGCGGGAAGGGCGCAATATAACCTATATTTAAAAAATATAGCAAAGAGGCTAATGGTAACTTATAGCTTATTAAAGCAGGAAAACTAATTTTTGTTCATTTATTGGTCAGGTTCATTCACTGGTCGGTTGACCCTACAAAGTTAAATGTAAGGACTGTGAAGCTGTCTATATTGGGCAAACGGATAGAAATATCCAAACAAGAGTAAAAGAACACCGTAACTCTATTTTATATAATGTTAAAAATTCAAGATTATCTGCTAAGAAAATAAAGGTAGACGTTTGGATCTTTTAGAATAACTTGAAATTAAAAAATCTTTATCAAGGAATTCACTCACAACGAATGACCAACAAAATTTCCAAATTACCCCAATAATAGACAGCCTTCTAAGTACCTATAACATAAATGTAAAAAATCCCATTTCAAATAGATAGGCAATAAAACTAAATTGCATTATGCATACCATTAGATATAGCTCATTTTTAGTTTAGTATTCACTGAAGCATCTCTTGAAAAGGCCTAAAAAGCCGAAACATATGTAGAGAACTCTCTAATAAATGAAACATTAAAAAGCCAAAGTTTTTTTTTAAATAAACCACAAATAAAAACTAAGTAATCCCTAGTCACTTTAACAATTATTATTACTGGCTCCTATTTTAAAAAGAAATGTACCAACTTGTAGAAATTAGAATCTAGTTTAAAAACCCTTGTCGAGAATTACGGAAGCATCAAAAACAAATGATTTGACACTGAGTTCAGAAAGAGTCAGACGAAATTTGTCCAAATAAAAATGCAGGATCCTTTGGAAGGGTTCGCCGGTTTAGGTATAAATTTCTTAAGTGCCTCGAAATGTTCCCGAGCTTATTTCTTTTTCGTTCCTTTTACATTTAAATCATCCAATTTTTTATGCCGTTTAATAAAAGAAGGTTTATTATGAAGCATTTCCGTAACGGTAACCTAATTTTCTACCTCCTCAATTTCCTTGTTAAAAAATAAAAATGAATTACATACATTTCTTTAGCACAAATGAATATCACGTGCTTACCAAGTAATAAAAGAGAATAGAAATATAATTAGATCATGACAAATATTTAAAAATAAAATAATATTTAGATTTGTTTAAAAGAAAAGCTGGAACAGGCAGATCAAATGTGAAAGGTATTCCAAAACCTTTGAAAAAACCTAAAGAATGAGACTAATAGTTAGCATGGGGATATACAGGGTTTCCATTTATATTTTGACACCCATTTAGAGGCTTATTTATAAGAGATAGAAAAAACTTTAACTATATAATAATTATTATATTATCGTATTATCTTTTGATTTTATAAAAATAAACAAATAAATATTGAAATACTAAGAGATATTTTCTTTTATTTGAAAAACATAAGGTCTGATGTTTGATTCAACTCTTTTTTTAATTTAAGTTTTGCAAATAAATTACACAAAATGTAAACGATTTTCTGCCATGCTAAACAGAAACTTAACCTCACCTTGCGACGTTTAATAACTATGCTAATAATTTCTTATTTAAATAAGCTTTCACTACGGGTATTAACAATAACAATAAAACATATTGCAAAGCAATTTAAGAACTAGAAAATTAATAAGTAATAACTCTTATAAAAGCAAATAGGTATATTGCTAATAATACTGATGGCAGTCCTGAAAAAGTTGTAACAATTAAAATGTTTCAGTTTTCTATTGATTGCATTAAAAAAAAAATGGTAAATTTACTTTACCCGGAACTTTAATCGTTATAAATCAATCCTTTTATTAGAAATAGTGGTGTGTGACCCAGTTAAGTTTCGCACATAGTCTTTATTAACACATATACATATATTGTCTATCCAAACATTTTTATTGGGCGACATTTGTATCACGATACATTCGTAATCAAATTTTACCGGTTTCTATCTATGCCACACTTGATTTTTTGACATGACACAGCACAAAAGCTTGTTTTGTGGGTCGACGAAAAACACTTTTTACACCTTAATATTTTTTTAAATTATTTTTTTAATACGGCGTTAGCAAATTTATGACATAATTGGGACTATTCGTTAAAATATTTACAAGGGCGATTCTTGGGTTTGTTTTAGGAAAAAACTTTATATAAACGTTTGTCCTAAATATCTGAAATTTTAAGATACTGGATAGTAAAGTTTCCAAAAAAAATTTTTTTTTACTCTATGATACCACTCTAGATATTTTTATTGGCTACTATGTTTTAAGAGGCATGTTCTGATGTACAACATTTTTTTTTATTTCTCCCAGTGCGTTCGTGAGGGATTTGAACTAAATATTTGTAAAGAAAAATATCGTAACAAAAAATATTTTTATAATTCTCATTTACTTCTGAGCAAATTTGTTCTCTTGATTTTCTTTCCTCCGACGCGTGGTTTCTTCTGCATGATTATATGACTATAACGTGGAAATTGATACAGCATTCCTTTTCGCTGTTTTGAAGACCCTTCTCTAAAAAGTTTTTTTAAAAATAAGGTAAAAGATTTAAAGGAGCAAGTCCTTGTGTGATTAAAAACAAGAATTTCCTAAGGTGGTAAAATGTGAAAACGAATTATCAATAATAATTTTAAAAAGTATAAACCAATTTCATTCATACTTGATAAGCTCTATTAGTAGACCAAGATATACTTCTTGATATAATTGGATGGAGCTGGTTTTCATCAGCGGCGTTTCTTAAAATAATGCCGATCAGGAAAAAGTATGAATTAAGCAACTATTAAATGAACGTTTAAGAATGTACTAACAATTAATAACAAAATGAAATAACTAAAACAAATCTAGTAATAAATTAAATTCAGCGTTGAAACTGTTCTTCCCCTGCTATATTACAACCTTCACTACGACGCAAAATATTCTGTCGTACGCGTTGAAAGATTCAAAGTGTTTGACGAATCGCCTCGCAAATCGTCAACATTTTTTACCAATATCGCGTATACCAATTCCTTTCGGTGCTCCCATAAAAAAAAATCTAACGGACTAAAGTCCGGGGATCGCGTTACGCAAGACTGAGGACTACCTCTTCCTATCCATCTATCCATATACTCTATATAACAACGGACACGCCCTTATGCATGTACCACATGATCTGGAACTAATGGGTATGTCTTCTAACAAAGCTGAAAGTTCTGTCTCTAGAATCTGATCAAAAATGGATTCTCTCTCTGGGGAAAAATTTGCCTCATCAGTAAATAAAACATTAGCAGGAAAATTGGGATCAGCATCAGGCATAAGAGAAAGGCCACTGACAATATCAGAAATGCCGGGGATAATCTTCTGGTAACAGGGCATGTACACCTTGAATATGTTAAGGATGCAATAAGTTTTCTTTCAGTATTGTGAAAACAGTCAAAGAGGAAGCACTATTTACTTGGCGAGCAATTTTCCTCGTACTAGTTGTAGAGGATTCTTCAACAATAGCAAGGACTTCTTCCCATGATATCTTCTCCCAAGTAGCACTTTTAGTAATGAATACGTCATTGTTACCACAAGTATTTTCGATGAAGTAACTAGAACTTGGTATCGCCACGTTCTGTTTAAGCTGAAACTATTTAGTGAATAACATGTAATTTTGACTGTGACTATTATTTAATCCATTTGAAAAACATGTATAATTGTTCTTAATACAAACACGACAGTTATGGCGACTACAAACACTTAAATTGGGAAAATGGTGTAGAGCGTATATAGGATACGTTATTAGTTGTTGAGGTAGGATACATGCGTTTCACTTAGTTTTCTAGCTATGCTAAGTACCTAAAATTAAAACGCAGGCAATTTCTCTGGTGAATATGGTGATGATAGTCGTAAAAAATGCCGCGCCTTTAAAATTCATTAATTTTCAATACAATTTCGTCTAACATATCGACCAATTTAAATCTCAAAAATTGAATTTAGGACTTTGGTTTAAATAGTAATTATCTGTGAGTGATTCTTTTTTAACGTGATGATTAATGTGGATGCATTTTTAATCTTTATACTCCCAAAAATAAACATCATAGCTAAATATTTAAAGGGGAGATGAAAATAAACAATGGCCTTCTATTGGACTTTTACTTTGAAGTTAGCTGCATTTCTTTACTGAGAAAATTACTTAAGGGTCTACGACTGCCCCCATACGCTTTTATAATTTTGGATTCTTTAAATACGCATCTGTTATTTATACCCAATTACTTTGAAGTCTTGAACACTAATATGGTACGTTACGGTATTTCCTTAAAATACCGCTTTATTTTGTTTTATTCAGGTATGACATAACCAAGTTATGATTTTAATTTTCTATAAAATGTGAATGAATTACAAAAGCTACTTTTTTTTCTTATGGGACGTGACGCCATTGCCATTTTAACTTGTTACTCGTAGGTTATTGTCTACATCACATACACTACAAATTGAGTTTGATAAATTCGGACCGAATATAATGGAGTTCGATGTCTGTATACCGAATTACTGTGACTTTATAAGGACGGTGGCGACACTAGTGTAACCAATTTTTGATTGGTTCGGCCATATTGCTGCTAAAATCGTTTTGTTTACTTTCTGCCTACAAGGGTTTCTAATAAGGTTTCTTGTTTTAGTGTATTATTTTATTAGTTTTTGTGATTATTAAAATAAATATTGATTCAATCAATAAGTTCTAAGCCATTGGACATATGGAGAAATGTATTTAAGCATGGTTCACCTGCTTTTTGCTTGTAATTATAAAGTGTTTGTAATGAATTTGTAAATGACTATGACCGTAAATATTTTAAGTTAAAGTTTACTCCAAGAAAAGTTATTAAATATTGCACATTATTATATTTTGGCTTTATTTTGCTGTAAAGACAATATTGTTTCATGTCTTAGTGTATGTTTTACTTCATTCAGCACTTCAATTTGACGTAGAAGCTCTCTAAGATTAGTATAAAAGAAAATCTATTTTGTAGGCCTTCTTCAGTACATACTGCATCAATAAATTCACTTGGGAGACAACTATCGTTATTCATTTGCACAAACATTGTTATTTGATAAAAATCTAAATGAAAAAGTGAGTTTCCACTAGATAGTTCGCATAGATTATTAGAGTAAAGCATTAACATATAACACCGACGCTGACAGAGGTTGTCAGTGTAAAGTAAATTTCGATTTTTTCATGCGGCATATTGCACCTCGTAGACTGAAATTAATAATTTTATTAATTAACCTGTTAGCAGATCCAATTGTCTTATATTGATGTGTTAAAGTAGATTAATTAAGTCATGTTATACGAAAAACTAACGATATGTGTGCGTCCATTTAAACCTTTACAAATTTTGCACCAATTTGGCAGGGGGGCTTCTATTGTCGCCACTGTCCTTATAAAGTCACTGTAGACCGAATCTCGTACCAACGCTCCCTATCTCCGGAACCTCAAGTACAAAAGGTAATAGTTTCTTTGTAATAAATAATTACTGTAATTCTTACTTCTAAGTTGCAACCAAAGAATAAAGGCTGGAAATAGCCAGTTTAAAGTAACATTAGACGATAACTTTTTCTACTCTGCAACGACTTTATAGTAATGCCTTAGTACATTTGGCCGTAATGGAGTAGTCGCTGCAAGGTTCAGGAAGGTTCTGATACTTAAAAGTTGCAACTTAGTAAACAGATTAGAGGCAGTAATTTTAAAAAATTACTATTATATCACTGAAAAAAAAAAGAGGACTTTGGAGTTCATTTCGTAAGTAGTTGCTTGGAAGTAGTAATTATATAATTACTTTACATAGGAAATATCTAGGAAGCATTATTCGTAGTAACAAATATATATGTAATACTTAAAAACGTGTAACCCAAAGTAATTCACTGACCGACAAGATGTTTCTAACACGGGCCAGCTCATTATTTTCACAATGGAAATACCCTCCCAATAATAAAAAAAATATTTGGAAAGCCCTAATGCGTACCATTTTTAATAGCCTAATTAGAATCTTTTATATAGGGAGGTAAACAATTTTATTGTGGGGCGGCTAAAATGGGTCCATTTTACAACGGAAAAATTACCTAGACTGGGTTGTTTACAACATTAGACATAAAATAAACGTTAAACATCACTCTTCTGTTGAGTTACGAATTGAGTGGTTCTCTGTGCATCGATAAGCAAGTGTATGTGAAGACGAGAATGTCGAGTTAAACGCGCCCAAGTTGCAAAATTTCTCCTGACAAATTTTATTATATTTGTGGAGAATTTTTGGTGAAATCACAAGCCAGGCCGTTTTCCGAAATTGTAAAAAAAGCCTACTTTAAATATTTTGGTGCGTTAATTGGGGATCAAGATAAGCGGTGGGCTCTCTATGTGTGCTGTGTTAGTTGTAGTGTATCATTGGTGTAGTGGATGAAGGGAAAGAGAAAAAGTATGTCTTTTGCAGTTCCAATAGTATGGCAAGAACAAATCATTCTGACGATTGTTATTTTTGCCAGACAAAGACTGACGGTTATTCCTAAAAGGGAAAGCACAATATAGAATATCCAAATTTGCAATCTGCCATACGACCTGTTCCTCATAATAGAAATTTGCCAGTGCCGATTACACCTTTAAATTGGCAAGCTATTGATTTGGGAGATAATGGAGATAACGCATCATCAGGCAGCTCAGAAGAACAGTGCACCGATCCCACTTTTACCACAGGTCCCAGTTCCGGCGAGCCACTTTTGCTTGTTCAAAGTGAATTAAATGATTTAGTACGTGATTTGGGGTTATCCAAGCAACAGTCAGAACTTCTAGGTTCCCGTCTTAAGGAATGGAACCTATTGGCCAAAGAAATACAAATTACGAATTTCGGAAAAAGAAATGCTTTGTTTTCTGAATTCTACAGTATGGAAAATTCGTTGTGCGCGTGTATTGATATAGACAGTTTAATGCAGGAACTTGATATTGAACATTCTCTCCGTGAGTGGCGTTTATTCATAGACTCATCTAAATATAGCTTAAAAGCTGTGTTATTGCATAATGGAAATTTAAAACCCTCTATACCAGTTTTCTATTCAGTTGCAATGAAAGAAAATTATGAAAATATGCGCACGATTTTGGATAAAATAAACTACAATAGATATAAATGGCAGATATGTGGGGACTTAAAATTTATAGCGATTTTAGTGGGAATTCAGAGGGGATTTACAAAATATTGCTGTTTTCTTTGTTTATGATGACAGTCGTGCAATAAATCGGCATTATGTAACAAAAATTTAGCCAGAAAGAAGCGAATTTCAACCGGGATCTCAAAATGTTAAATTTATACCTTTTATTGATCCCAAAAATGTTCTTTCGCCTCCTGTTCACATTAAACTTGGGCTGATGAAAAACTTTGTGAAGGCCTTGAATAAAGATGGTGATGGATTTAAATACCTAAGACTAGGCTTTCCCCAGTTAAGTGATGCCAAATTAAAAGAAGGCATTTTCATTGGGCCACAAATCAGAAAATTGCTAAACGATGTCAATTTTACGGAAAAATTTACCAGGCAGGAACTCAGAGCATGGAATTCATTTGTTAATGTAGTAAGAGGATTTTTAAGCAACAATATGGTTAAAAATTGTGAACAATTAGTTAATGAACTCTTAGATGCTTATAAAGCGCTTGGTGCCAGAATGTCATTAAAAATTCACTTCCTCCATTCCCATCTGTCATTTTTTCCTAAAAATCTGGGAGCTGTTAGTAACGAGCAGGGTGAAAGGTTTCACCAAGATATCAGAACAATGGAAATTCGGTACCAAGGACGATGGGATCCAGCTATGATGGGTGACTACTGTTGGTTTTTGACGACAGAAGATAGGACACCTCATAAACGGAAAAAATTAAGTTTAATTAGTGTTTTAAGTTAATATTTTTCTCGTTTACTTTTCTCTTACATGTATGGGTATGTTTAATAGGCAAAAACTGTAAACATAGTCAATAAACAGGGTGAAGAATTTTCCGATACCATGTTTTCTATAGATATTAAGTATCGTAACATTCGATACGGTTCTACAACTCTAACAAGAAAACCCTACGTGTTACAACTTTCTATTTGTCATTTTCGTATTTGGATAGATCCATTCCATTTGATTATGCTATTCTGATTTGTGTTACAACAAAAAAATTTTTTTTTGTCGGCCAGCGTATTGATATATGGTAGAATTATTAGTAATAAATACATAAAAACTCTTAAAGAGTAGTAGTGGAAACAGTTACAGTTACTTTAGTGCCAGTTGGGCTGACAAAAGCACCAATTTCTTGCAAACGAATATTGCATGGAATATCGTTGGTAAACGATTTTGTGGATAATGCTCGGCATAAAGGCGTCTTACTTGAAATACATTTCTGTTAGCTAAGCCGAAAAACATATGCATGTTAGCCATTTCAGTATTTGTGTCATTTTCATAAACTATTATTCACTTATCAAACTTTTTTCTTAACTTTAATTTTTCGGAGCTCGATTACTGACCGGCAAAAATAATGCATAATAATTTCTCATTTATTTTGTCAAAATGTCATCTTCATGACATTTCATGTAACAATTAGCAAAGCCAACTTTGTTTAAAAAATGCATGGAGCTGCTCATTTCATTTCAGATGTTAAAGATACGTTTCTGAAAGTCTTACCACTAATATTTAGAACACATTTAGAACATACATTCATATGAAATTTTTTTCATAAAATGAAGCCAAGAATCGCCCCTTTAAATATTTTACCTTACACCCTGCATAGGATTCAGAATGGCATTATGTAGTCCGTAAATACTTTTAACTTATTAATCACGCATCTTTGTTTTTAGCGTGATTGAATTAAAATATTCCAACATGCATTGCTGTTATAAAAATATCCCAGTGAGAACCTAAGCTGTATTGCTGTTAAAACTTTTCTATAAAATCATGAATAGCGGGGCGAAATACGTGCTTTTAAATTTCTGAATTTAAAACGCAATTACATTTTTAAAGCTCGCATAAATATTATCTGAACGCAATATTATATTCATTTAAACTATATAACATTTAACAGCCGGACGTTTAAAAATATAGCTCATATTTTACAATTCTATTTTTATAAAATTTATTTCTTTAATTGGCTGAAAACTGGTTTTTGATTTAGTTCGTAGTGAGTATAACAATTCGACCCATAAACAACCGTTTGCAATATATGTCCACTAAAATAAAACTTTTCAAATAAATAGAACGGAAATTTAGTTTAATTTGCATTTTAAATAAATACAAGAATAGCGCCAGATTGGTAGTCATGTAGAAAGGTAAATAAGGGAGATGAAAAATCAGGCTCGTAAATGCTGGAAATGTATACCTCCGTGAGTGGAATTCATAATCATGAGAAATATTTAAGGTAAAGTTAACTTATCGATTTTTTACCTATTTTAAAAACATGATCCCTATTTCTGTTTCTGTATGGCACAGCTCAAAACCTACTTATCCGATAATTTTAAATTTGGTTCAAACACACTGGGGAACAAATTTCAACTCTTTCTTTGTTTCTCGAACAAAACATATCTTTTTGCGTTCAACTACATCCAAGTAACTAAATAATACCTATTAAAAAATCAGTAAATTTCCTTTACCCCTTTCTTTTATTAGGAATAGTGAAGTGTGAACCAACTTAGTTTAGTACATAGTTATTTAGGAACACACACACAAACATATATATATATATATATATATATATATATATATATATATATATATATATATATATATATATATATATATATATATATATATATATATATATATATATATATATATATATATATATATATATATATATATATATATATATATATATATATATATATATATATATATATATACAGGGATCTCGGCGGCTCCTATTATACCTACAGCAAAGGTTAAATGGGAAAAGTTTTAGAGGAAACTTATTGCATTCGATATCCGGCTTCAGATTTACGATCGATCAATTGTTTTTGGAAAGAGCCTACAATTTTCAGTCGAGTGATATTTCACAAGTGCATTAAAGATTTTAGTATCATCGAAATATTACACTTCGTAAAGTTAGGTTTCAGATTTTTCTCAGGAAGCCATGATTAATCTGTAACAAAGTCAAGTAATTTTAGCTCTCAATGCTTTTCTAAGGAGGCCATGATTTATCTGTAACAAAATGGATTTTGACTTTGACGTTAAGTTAAATAGTTAAAAGTATTGAAGCTGTGTTTTAATAAGTAGTAGGTACGCTTTTATCCCAATTAAATCATAAATCTGACACAAATTGTCAAAACCTATAGAAAATGGCCGGCATTCCGTATTCAAATGAAGAAAAGGTGGACATGTTAGCTGTGTACTTTCAATCATACAGAAACGCCGACGTTACCTAAGCAAGGTATTTGGAGATGTACCCCGAACGACGGCAGCCTCATAAAACCCAATTCAGGAAAATCGTAGTTAATTTAATTAACCATGGTGCCTTCGAACAACTTAGAAGCGGATACATTAATAAAAATCGAGACAGAAACATTTTACAAGCTATCAACGAAAACCCTAGTGCATCGGTAAGAACTGTAGAACAGGGAACTAATGTGTCAAAATCAACAGTATATGGAGTTTTAAAAAAGAATAAGTACCATCCATACAAACCCATAATAGTACAAGGACTTAAGGAAACTGATTTTCCAAGACGACTACAGTTTTGTGAGTGGTATACTAGGAGATGTAATGAAAATCCTGATTTTGTAAATCATGTCTTGTGGTCCGATGAGAGCAGGTTCACGAATTGTAGAGTCTTTAATAGGCACAACCGTCATCATTGGGGTACAGAATCCTTCCGAAGTGGCAGAGAGACGTCTACAAATTAGATTTTGAAGTAACGTTTGGTGTGGGATCATTGGTAAGTTAATCTAACCAATCTTTTTTAAATAGGCACCAAATGATGGTCAAATAATAATTCTTTTTTTCCTTTAGTTTTTTAATGACACTAAAAGAGTATAATCCAATAAAAAAAAGTAATACGTTCTACTCTAGTCAGTCAACTTACTTTTTTGATATTGTATTATATTTTTATTCAAACATTTTGTATTGTAGTTTCAAAAAACCTATAAAAATAGCATTGGGTTCTAAAAATGTATTAACACTATCTATATTTTCTGCAGATTTAGCTAATTCTCTAAAATTATTTTGATTGTCTGAGTTTAATGATTTATTATTACCCGGGAAACCTAGTTCTTGCGTTATGAAAAAAAATACCATATTAATCAAATGTCGAATTATTTTTCGATTTTCATTATGATTTATAGAAAGGCGTTCAGCTGTATTTCCGAATAATTTACATTTTAAAGCGCAAGTAGTTTGATCTTTTGATATTTTATGTTTTATTAAGGCACGGTGTACTTCTTTAAGATAATAATCTCTGAATCACTGAAATAAATTGATTTAGTAGTTCCGAAATTAATATGCAATACCAACAAAATAATTTATTACGGCTATTACTTCCCGCTAACCAAATATGTTTTTCTTTTTCATAATAAATCTGAATAGGTTTCAACTGTATACAAGCTCATTCATTACGGGAGGTTTCGATAATTATTTTTGGAAAGAAAAATGTCTACTTTTTAATAAAGATAATTTTCCCTTTATAATATATAGTTTCTAGTACCACCCGGCCGACCCTGCCGCCCTTGACTGTTGGGCACCTATTTATAAATTATTAATCATTTCAGGAAATCGACTTATTGGACCATTTTTGTTTGACTAAAACCTAAACAGCCAGAGGTACCTAGAGCTTTTGCGAAACCAGGTTGTACCAGCCTTACTAGCTATTCTAACGGAAGATGAATTAAGAAGAACTTGATTTTAACAAGACGGATGTCCGGCTCACAATACCATTCAAGTCAGGAACTTCTTAAGAGAACAGTTTAACGAAAGAATAATTTCTTTAAATGGTCCAATGTCTTGGCCTCCTAGATCCCCTGACCTGTCGCCCTTGGATTTCTACCTCTGGGGTCACACGGAGAATGAAATCTATGAATTTGATCTTACCGTGACCATAGAAACCCTGAGAAAAGGAGTCCTGGACACGTTTAGAAATACTAACCGAAATACACTTACCAGGGTTGTACGAAAAACAGTCACCAATTGTCAAAAATGTTTCGATGCAAATGGACGTCATTTTGCAGATTTGTAAATTAATGTTACTCACTTACAAAGTAGTTAAAGCTCATTTAGATTTTTTAAGTCGTTATTTACGTTCATGTACTCACTTACAAAGTAGTTAAAGCTCATTTAGATTTTTTAAGTCGTTATTTACGTTCATGTTTTATTGAAAATTCAAAGCGTTCAATACATTACCTACTTATTAATGTAATCTTGTGACAAATAGATCATGGCCTCCTTTAAAAACATTGAAACCTAATTTACGAAGTCTGATATTCTGATGACACTAAATTCTTTAATGCACTTGTGAGATATCACTAGACTGGAAATTTCAGGCACTGATTTTCTTTCTCAAACTCGATGGTAAATTTTAATTTCTTATGATATTTGTTGAACTTATCTAAAATGTACTCGGATTTTTCTTTAGGGATAGCTAGCAAACAATCATCTACGTACCTATAAAAAAAGGGTAAGTCAAAATTCAAGTTATTAATGACGAGATCTTCAAGTACAAGTTGAGCTATGACACTCGATATAGACGCTCCCATTGCGCAACCCTTGATTTGCTTATAATACTTATCGTTAAATAAGAACTATGTAGAGTTTAAAGTGAGTTTGACAGCTTCTAAAAATTCATCTAGTTGTATGTCTGTGTGTTGCTTTATTAAGTTCCACTGTTTTTGCACCACCTCTAAAGCCAAGTCTACGGGAACATTTGTATATAATGACACAACATCCAGAGAGATCAAGGTATGGTTTTCAGGTAGAGTTATATTTTTTATTTTGTTTTTAAAATGCCACGAATCTCTTATATAGAAATCATTGTTGTTTACTACTTTTTTTAAGACGTTTTTTATAAATTTTGACAATTTTTCAAAGACCGACTGGGTACATGAAACTGTCAGCTTTAGAGGGATACCTGCTTTGTGCAGTTTAGGTAATCCATATATACGAGGTGGTATCGCATTATGTATTTTTAGATCTTTAGCATTTTTTGGAGAGATATATAGTTTTTCTTTCTATCCAGAAATTAGCTCGTTGTTTTTTTTTTGAAAAATATTGGTTGGGTCTCTTTCTATATCTCTCTATGTTGTAGCATCCGAAAGTAAATCATTGATTTTTCTGTCGTCCTCTGCTGAATACATAATTACGGTTTTATTTGACTTATCAGGTTTTAGAATTTTTAAGTTTTGATTTTGTTTTAAAAACGACTTTGTTTCGTTTACTTTTCTCAAAAGTACCTTTTTTGTTTGTTCTGGTTATTTGATTTGACTTTATTGTTGTGATTTGTAATTATGTTATAACACTTTTCCCTGATGTTTTCCTTGGATTTAGAAGGGAGACTAGATATGGATAGCTCAATATTATTGATGATCTCGGGAATGGGCATTTCCTTTTGTTTGCTAATTGGAATAGCAAAATTTTGTCCGAGGCTTAACACCTCCAGTACGTTATCAAGAATCTTTATGTCAGTTAAATTCTCAATCCAGTTATACATATATATATATATATATATATATATATATATATATATATATATATATATATATATATATATATATATATATATATATATATATATATATATATATATATATATATATATATATATATAATATAATTATATATATATATCATCAAGCATTTCTATTGGACGCCATTTTGTTTGGATCCCTACCAATATTTTACCAATTTCTACCTATGCCACACTTGATTTTGGGCATACTTTAAAATGAACTCACCAAGTTGTTATTACACTGACACACACTGCGATTTTGTTACGTCATATTGAATTTGCACCATTTTATCCTTATATCATATTTAATTCTCCTCCAATATTTACAGTCAATTGAATAAGAAGATTTTTTTACTTTAATTTTTTTAACATGTTATTTGGCCGCCATTTTGTTGCGCTATCTTCAATTCGTACCATAACTTTACCAGCTTATCTCTATATCACACTTAATGCTTGCACAAAATTTGAAATTTTTCTAATATGTAGTTTTTTTTAGGACTCATTTTTTTTTAATATTTTATTTGGCTGCCATTTTGTTTTGTTATCTTATGGTCATCCCAATATGTTACCAGTTTATTCTTAAGCAACACTTGATTTTTTTGAGGTTTGAATTTATAGTTTTTTTAATAATAATTTTTTAACGTTTCCCTAGACCGCTATCTTGTTCCTGCATATTGGATTTTTACCAAAATATTACAAGGTCATCCCCATATGAGCCTTAATGTTTGTCCAAAATTTGATGTCAATCTGATGAGTGATCTATGCCCCGAATTAACATACAAACAGACAAACCCACAGATGGACCGACGAAACTGATAAAACATTTTTTTTGACACCTAGGGAGGCTAAAATAGAAAGATATGTAAAACTTGCTAGGGTGATTTTTTGAGATTACAAAAATTTTATTTGGCCGCCATTTTGTTCCGCCATCTTAAATTAGTACCTTAATTTTATTAGTTCATCTGTATACTACAATAAGTTATGGCACATATTTGAAACTAGTTCACTAAGTAGTTTTTTCAGGCTGAAATTCTAAATATTTTATTAAGCCGCTATTTTGTATTCGTTCCACATTCTTACTAGTTGATTCCTACATAATACTTGTTTTTTTGGTGCTAACTGGATAATTAGTTTTGTAAGAAGTAATGTTTTTAACTTTTCATTAGGCCGCCATATTGGATTTTTACGAAAATATTACCAAGTCCTCCTCATATGAGCCTTAATTTTTGTCTAGAATTTGAAGTCAATCTGATAAGTAGTTTTTAAGCTATACCGTGAACTGACAGACAGACAGACCTACACAATTTTCGAACATTTTATTTGGCATCTAGGGAAGCTAAAACGCGAAGTTATGTAAAACCTGACAGGGCGATTTTGTCAGATTACAAAATTTTTATTTGGCCGCCATTTTGTTTCGCCATCATTAATTAATATCACAGTTTGACTAGTTCATGTCTATACTACAATTAGTTATAGCACACAGTTTGAAATCAGTTCATTAATTAGTTTTCTCAGGCTGTTTAAATATTTTATTAAACCGCCATTATGTTCCGTCATCTTGGATTCATGCCAAAGTTTTACCAGTTGATTCCTACAGAACTCTCGATTTTTGTACAAAATTTGTGAAAAATTGCAGTAGTAAAGTTTTTTAAGGTTTCACTGGGCCGTAATTTTGTTCCGGCATATTGGATTTTAACCAAACTAATACCATGTGATCCCCATACGAGCCTTAATTTTCGACTAAAATTTGAACCCAATCTGATAAGTAATTTTTAAGATATGTCGCGAACTCACAGACAGACAGACATACCGACAGACGGACTTGATAAGACATATTTTTGACATCTAGGGACGCCAAAACGCGAATACGTGTAAAACCTAAGAGGGTGATATTTTCAGATTACAAGTATTTTATTTGGCCGCTATTTTGTTCCGCCATCTTGAATTAGTTCCACACTTTTACTAGTTCATCTCTATACTACAATTAGCTCTATGGCACACATTTTGAAATCGGTTCATTAGTTTTTCTGGCTGAATTTTTAAATATTTTATTAAGCCGCCATTTTGTTCAGCCATCTTGGATTCGTACCAAAATTTTACTGGTTGATTCCTACACAATATTTGACTTTTGTGCAAAATTTGAAATAAATTGAGTAAGCATTTTCTTAGTGATATTTTTTTTAACATTTCACTAGGCCGCAATTTTGTTTTTCCATATTGGACTTTTACCAAATTGTTACCAGGTTATCCACATATGACCCTTAATTTTTGACCAAAATTTGAAGTCAATCGGCTAAGTAGTTGTTTAGCTATGCCGTTAACACACACGCCGACAGACCGAAGGGTGAAGATTTAAAAAAATCTCGGAGGGTGATTTTTTCACGATTACAATACTTCCATTTTATGAGGGAAGTAAAAATTTAGTTAGCTCGCAAAAAAAATCTAATACCTATTTAAGAATTTAGTTGGTTCGCAAAAAAAACTGAATTATTTATTACAAAATTTTAATTTATAGGCATATACATTGAACATACAAAATACTGATAACCATATATTGTTAGTTCAACAAAAGCAAAGCAATTAAAGTTTATACAATCATTTTGCGCTTCTTAGCCTGCCCTTTGAAAGCAGCCTCTAGGGCATCTCTCGTAATAGACAAGCAGTAGTCGGCTAACATCTCACAGTTTCATTTTCCCTCATACCTTCTTTCCATGTCCTGGAAATGAATTTTCAACGACATATTATTCCCTAGGCTTTGGTAACACAAAAGAAGTTGGAAAATTAGGTGTTTAGAGATTTCTGCTTTTATGTTTACCAAAAAATTTGCTGCAACCATTTTGCACGCAAATGTTTCCTTGCCTTCAAGTATGGAATTAAATTGCGCATTTCCGAACCCACAAATATTTCCTGGTTACATTTTTCTTTCTTGGCTCAAAAAACCCTCTCGATAGCCAGGTTTTCTTTCTGTAGCGATCCGATTGTGCATTTCAACAAAATCGTCACAAATTTTAAATCCGCACCAATTTGTCATTTATAATCTTTCATATTGGTGGTCTCCAGTAAGAATTTTAAATTGCTATACGTTTCTTTCATATAGACTGCATGACCAATTGGAACTGAAGGCAACTTGTTTCCATTGTGGAGAAACTCTGCTTTAATACTTACTTTTGAGGAATCAATCTCCAGTCTTTTGGATCATAGTCCAGATTTAAAGCTGTCATTAATCGCTCAATTTCCCTACAGGCTACCAAATTATTCTCCATGTTAAAAAATGAAGTAAAAAATTTTACTTCATCTTGAAGTAAATTCCAGTGTTGCAATCGAGAGGCCAATAGTTCTGCTTTTTCTTTGCGTAATTCTACATCCCTTATAAGGTCACTTAATTTAGTTTTACTTATTTGGTGAGGGAAAATCATAGATACAATCGGAGTCTTGCAAGGTTGATGGGCCGGCGATATTTTCCGGTATACTACCGTTTGAATCCATTTGATCATCATCAGAATCGAGGGTATATTCTTGAGGTGGATTAGGTACAGGCAATTAGTCACTATGGGGCATCGGACGTATGGCGGATTCTAAATTTGGTGACCGTATCGCAGACTTTTTTTTCCCAGGAAAGCCTTTCTTGATGGGGGTGTCAAGCAAAAGATTTTGTTTTAGAATGATATTCCCGTGTAGGTAGCTGCAATAATCTATAGAGAAAGATTTCTACAAAAAAGAACGGTGAAATATTATTTGTGTCAGCATGAATGAGTATGAGAAACAGGGAACATAATTCCAGCGAACTACATTTCTCAAATATTCTATTTATCGTCATAAAGAATATTAAAATAGAAAAATTATTAATTTTAAACACTTAATTTGTACGTTATTATGCTAATGTTTAGAACTATTGATTGTTTGGCGCTTAAACGCTGCTCGAGTAATTTAAAAGCATAATGGGGAATGCTTTATCATTAAATATTTAACATAAAGTTAATTACATGTGATTAATGAGTTAATATTTAAATGTCCGCAAAAAACTAGCCACTATAATGCAGCTGTTGAATAGCATAATAAATCTAAAATTAGTATTATATATTTTCTCAATCAGAAACTATGATTTGTTAGTTACGCCTAATTGATATTCATTTTAATTTAATATTGTGTTACCATACATTTTAATGTGCATGTAGTATAAAATGCTTTATGTTGATTATAATTAGTAATAAAATTTAATAACATATTTATGTAACGGACAATTCCCGGAACAGATTTTCCATAAATATTATGTTAACAAATTTTCAATAAATTTATTTGGTCTGGTTCAGAACATCCGCCATACATTGTTATTATATTTTATTAATAGATAATTCACTGTCGGTAGCAGGAAACGAGGACGTAAAAAACAATCGATAAATTGGCTTTTGACCGAAACTTCACTCGAAACCAATTTCTCCACAAACAAATATCACATGTTCGTATAAATTACTGTGCAATTCAAGCGCAATTTCCTCAAATTTATATTTAATTTAAATGGCGTAACAAAGTAGTATATTTTAAACGGTCTTCACTTCACTCCTTAAAGTATTGTAATAGTGAAAAAAACCCTCCGAGATTTTTCAGATCTTCATGTTTTAGGGTCCCTAGATTTTGTTTTCTCAATTCCATTGGTCTGTCTGTCTGTTCTCGGCATAGCTAAAAAACTACTTACTCGCTTGACTTCAAATTTTGTAAAAAATTAAGAGTCATATTGGGATGACCTGGTTACATTTTGGTGAAAACCCAATATGGCGAAACAAAATGGCGGCCTAATGAAATGTTAAAAAAATTATTTTTAAAATATTACTTATTCAATTTATCTCAGATTGTGCGCAAATATCAAGTACGATGTTGTAATCAACTGGTAACAATTTGATACGAATTCTAGATGGCGCAACAAAATGGAGGCCTAATAAAATGTTTATAAATTCAACCTGAAAAAACTGCTTAATGGTTTGATTTGAAATTCTAATTCTAATTCTATAGTAATTCAAGATGGGCGAACAAAATGGCGGCCAAATAAAATGTTTGCAATCGTGAAAAAATCACTTCTTCTCAGATTTTACATATCTTTACGTTTTAGTCTCCCCAGATGCCAAAAAATAAGTTTTATCAATTTCGTCCGTCTGTCTGTCGGTCTGTCTGTCTGTCAGTAACTCAGCTTGAAAAAACTTAATGGGTTGATATCAATTTGTGTGTCATAACTAATTCTGACATAGGGATCAACTAGTAAAACTGTGTTACTAAATAAAATTAGCGGAACAAAATGGCGGCCAACTAAAATGCAATCGTGAAAAAAACTTACAATCTCAGGTTTTACATATCTTTACGTTTTATCAATTCCGTCGGTCCATCTGTCGGTCTGTCTGGCTTTCTGTCAGTTCGCGGCATAGCATAAAAACTACTTACCCGACTGACCTCAAATTTTGATCAAAATTTAAAGGTCACATGGGGATGACCTGGTAATATTTTGGTAAAAATTAAATACAGCGGAACTATGTTAAAAGAAATTCGGTAGAGTGGTGTATTATTTCGCGTTAGGGTCCAGTAAAAAAAAACAGTCTTTTTTAAATTGTCGACGTTTTGCATCTTTACTGTTGCATCATAGATTTTATATCCTGCATAAAACCCATATTATTAGTCTTTACCTATTCTGTTGGTCCGCAGATATTTCCCAGATATTAAGTTTTTTAATGGTTTTCGTTAACGATCATCTTGTTGTTATGATAGAGTGGTCTATTATTTAGGGCTAGGAAATATCTCCGAACCAAAGAATTAGGTAAAAACTGATAGTATGGGTTTCATGCAGAATATAGAATCTATGTCCTAAGGATGCAACAATGAAGTTGCGAAACATCGACAATTTAAAAAAAGACTTTTGTTTTTTTTTTTCGCTGAATTCTAACCTAAAATAATACACCAAAATATTATTTATTAAATTAATTTGAATTTTTGTGCAAGAATTAAGTGTGATATAGAGATAAATTGGTAAAGTTGTGGTGCGAATTTAAGATGGCGAAGTAAAATGGCGTCCAAATGAAATTTTTAAAAAATCAACGTAAAAATATTGTTCAATTGACTTTAAATTTTGGAGAAAATTAAATGTGAAATGGGATAAACTGGTATTAATTCAACATGACTTGAATTTGTTTATAATTACGTCCAAAAGTCAAGTGTGGCATAGGCAGATTGAAACTGGTAAAATATTGGTATGGATCTAATATGATGGTACAAAATATTGTTTTTTCGGTATTTAGTAGTTTTTGTTGTTTCGATTTCCAAAAACGACCATCCGATAACCAGTAAAAAAAAATTTACATATTAGAATCTTATATTAAATGTAATAGGAATACAAATCTTGCCACCGTCAGTTATTTAGAACTATATTTTGAGTGGAACAGCCAAGTGTAAGACTATTGGCCAAACTTGTCACGAACTTAAGAACTCATGGAAGTTTTGAAGAACCAACGCTCAGAAGCTATCAGAAGCATAATCAAGTCCGTGATGATATCATTAAAGCACATTTTATTGAGAACTTTAATAGGTGTAACAGCTATAATTAAAATAATTTCCAGAAGTCGTCAAAGGAAGTAAATATCGCCATATAAGCCTACTATTCTTTAAGGTGTGTGTCAAATTTGAATGAATTATGTCTAGAAATGTACGAGGTCCATGAAAAAACTAAAAAAAATATAACATTTTGACAGCCTGTTTCTTAAAAATGAAGGCTTTGAGGCACATATTTATAGAAACTTTTAGTCCTGAAATTAGGCAAAAAATTACGTTCTCTATTTTTAGCCATCAATTAAGAAACATCCAGTATAAATTGTGTACTGAGTAAAAAATAGGTGAAGCCATTTTAACAGAACTTTCCTCAAAATGAAACGTTTTTTTTGTCGAGAAAAGGTAAATATTGAACTTATTTTGTTGTAATTTGAGCAAATTACCAAATATTTTATTAGTCAAAACTTCTAGTTACATCTATAATAATTCGTTTATTTAAAATAGTTCCAAAACTAAGAAATATATATATATATATATATATATATATATATATATATATCACTGAAATGACTTTTATTACAGAGCATGCAATCCGGCAACACGGTAAAAAGAAAGCATTATATCGTCAAGCAAAAAAAACTATTTTATTTGTGTCTATCTATTTGGAAACTGAGATTTCGTGTTAGAATGATATTCCCATGTAGGTAGCTGCAACAATTTACAGATAAAGATTTCTAGAAAAAAAGGTAAAATAATTTTGTGTCAGCATGAATGAGTATGAGAGAAACACGGAACGTAATTCCAGCAAACTAATTTTCTCAAATTATCGTTTTTGCCGTCGTAAAAGATATTAAAATATAAAAACTATTAATTATATAACACTTGCTTTGTCTGTTATTATGCCAATGTTTAGAACCATTCATTGTTTGGCGCCTAAACCCTGCTCGAGTTATTTAAAAGCATAATGGGGAAGGCTTTATCATTAAATATTAAACATAAAGTTAATTACATGTGATTAATAAGTTAATATTCAAATGTCCGCAAAAAACTAGTCGCTATAATGCAGCTGTTGAATAGCATAATGGATCTTAAATTAGTATTATATATTTTCTCAATCAGAAACTATAATTTGTTAGTTACGGCTAGTTGATATTCATTTTAATTTAATGTTGTGTTACCATACATTTTAATGTCCATGCAGTACAAAATGCTTTATGTTGATTATAATTAGTAATAAAATTTAATAACATATTTATGTAACGGACAATTCCCGGAACAGATTTTCCATAAATATTATGTTAACAAATTTTCAATAAATTTATTTTGTCTGGTTCAAAACATCCGCCACAATACGTTATGATATATTATTAACGGATAATTCAGTGTCGGCAACAGGAAACGCCAAATGTAAAAAATAATTGGTAAATTGGCCTTTAACCGAAACTTCACTTGAAACCAACTTCACCACAAACAAATGACACATATGCATGTATATTACTGTGTAATTCAATGGCAATTTCTTTAAATTTACCTTTAATTCAAATGGCGTAACAAAGTAGTCTATTTTAAACGGTTTTTTACTTCTCTCGTAAAGGTATTGTCATCATGAAGAAATCCCCCTACGAGATTTTGTCAGATCTTTACGTTTTAGAGTTCCTAGATGCTCAATTCCGTTGTTCTATCTGTCTGTCTGTTCTCGGCATAGCTAAAAAATATTTACCCGATTGACTTCAAATTTTCGTCGAAAATTAATGGTCATATGGAGATGACCTTTGGATAATTTTGGCGAAACAGAATGGCGGCTTTGTGAAATGTTAAAGAATTGTTAATAAAAACTGCTTATCAAATTTATCTCAAATTTTGCATAAACATCAAGTATTATGTATTAATCAACTGATAACATTTTGATACGAATCCAAGATAGCGGAACAAAATGGGGGTTTAATAAATGTTTAAAATTTGAGCCCGAAAAAACTACTTAATTATTTCACTTCAAATTGTGTGCCATAACTGATTGTGGTATAGGGATCAACTAGTAAAATTCTAATTATATAGTAATTCAAGATAGGTGAACAAAATAGCGGCCAAATAAAATATTTGTAATCGTGAAAAAATCACCCTCTCAGGTTTTATATATCTTCACGTTTTAGCTTCCCCAGATGCTAAAAAATATGTTTTATCAATTCCGTTCGTCTGTTTGTCTGTCTATCTGTCAGTTCGCGGCATAGCTTGAAGTATACTTACCCGATTGACTTCAAACTTTGGTCAAAAATTAAGGGTCATATAGGGATACCTGGATTTTGTTAAAAATCCAATATGGCGCAAAAAATGGCCTAGTGAAATGTTAAAAAAAAATATTAATAAAAAACTACTCATCTAATTTCTCTCAAATTTTGTACAAACATGAAGTATTATGTCAGATGCCAAAAAATATGTTTTATCAATTCCGTCCGTCTGTCTGTCAGTTTGCGGAATGACTTAAAGTATACTTACCCGATTGAGTTCAAATTTTGATAAAAAATTAAGGGTCATATGGGGATCACCTGACAATATTTTGATAAATCCAGTATGGCGAAACAAAATGGCCGCCTAGTGAAGTGTTGAAAACATTATTATTAAAAAACTGCTTCCCCAATTTATCTCAAATTTCGTACAGATATCAAGTATTATCTTCTATATCCTGCATGGAACCCATAAACCTACTTCGTTCGTTCGCAGATATTTCACAGATATTAAGTTTCTAAATGGTTTTCGTTAACGATCCTCTTGTTGTTATGCTAGAGTGGCCCATTATTTGGGGTTGGAATTCAATAAAATAAAACAATAGTTTTTTTTTTAATTCTTGACGTTTCACAACTTTATTGTTACATCCTCACGACACATTATCTACTCCGTTGTTCCTCAGATATTTCCAAGATATTAAATTTCTAAATGGTTTTCGTTTGGGGGTTAGGAAATATCTGCGGACCAACGGAGTAGGTATAGACTGATAATATGGGTTTCATGCAGAATTTAGAATTTATATTATGTGGCCTGAGGATGCAACAATAAAGTTGCGAAACGTGGATATTTTCCAAAAAGGCTTTTGTTTTTTTTTACTAAATCCTAACCCGAAATAAAACTAACATAACAACAAGAGGATCGTAAACGAAAACCATTTAGAAAGTTAAAAAAAATATTACGTAAAAAAACAAATTATCCAATTTATTTCAAATTTTGTACAAAATTTAAGTGTTATATATGAATGGACTGGTAATATTTTGATGTGAATCCAAGATAGCAAAACAAAATAGGGTCCTAATAAAATATTTAAAAAATCAGCCAGAAAATATTATTTATTAAATTAATTATTAATTCAGGATATAATTCTGAGAGCAATTTGTTAAAAAATAATGGCGACAAAAATATTGCAACATTTTTTATTAAGGTCGGCTAATTAAATAAACAAAGAACGAACCATATTATAAAACACTCTAAAATAACAATAATAATATTTAATATTATTCACGAGTTTAATAACCAATAGCATAACCATTGTTGGCTATAACTTTGGCACATGGCATGGAGTTGATTAAATTTTTTTAAGATATGAAGTGGCAGGTTTCTCCAAACTTCTGATATTTTATTCATCAGTGCTTGTTTGTTAGGAAACAATTCTGTTCGTTGTATTTCTTCCCATAGGTTTTCTATCGGGTTCAAGTCCGAGGATTGTGCAGGCTACTTTAAAATTCTAATATTGTTCTGCCTGAACCACTCTTGCACATGATTGGAGGTGTGTTTGGGATCATTGTCGTCCTGAAAAATGAACCGTAGGGGTATTTCCCATTCAGGGAAAGGAAGCATCACGTTTTCCATAATGTTTCTGTACATAAACCTATCCATTATCCTATCGATAAAGTGTAGTGGACCAACCCCCCAAGATGAAAAGCAAGCCCACAAAACAACACTACCTTTGCCATGCTTCACTGTAGGCGTTACATACTTGGGATTGAAACGCTGGTTTACAAGCCTGCTGACCCGTCTCATGCCATCTGAATTAAAAATATTATAGCGTGTCTCATCACTAAAAAGAACCTTTCTGCATTCAGCAGCAGTCCAGTCGATATGCCTTTGTGCGAATGCAAGCCTAGCAGCTTTATTTCTAGCAGAAATTAAGGGTTTTTTTTGCTGGTCTCCTACCGAATAACCGTGCCTGTACTAACCTCTTTTGAATAGTTCGGTAAGAAATATTTACATGAGGTATTTCGCCTTTGATCTGAGGACCTGACTTCCACGGATCGTTTTCGGAAATGCGTTTTATCAACCTGTCTGCGCGTGCATTTGTTTTTCTTGATTTACCTGACTTGGGAATATAATCCAAATGATGTTTTTCATTGAAATGTGAGATTATCCGTGAAACTGTACTGGGAATTAACGAAAACCTTCGAGCAATAGCAGCTTGTTTTTCTCCATCTTGGAAAGCTCTTAGAACTCGTGATCTTAAATCTTTGGACACAGCAGTTCCTTTTCCCCATTTCCTTTTCTGAACCGGCGTCAACAAATTCTACGTTGCAGACTAAGATTTACTCCCAAAACTACATACAATAGAATAAAATATGTTTGTTGCAATACTTTTGACGATTAAAAAACAGCAAACCACTTAACGTCAAATTATTAAATCGTAATTCCCGATGGAATAGTGCTTTGTTATGTAAGTAATATATATATATATATATATATATATATATATATATATATATATATATATATATATATACCTGAATGTTGGCGTATTACATTTTTAATACACCGTGAAAAGCATCATAATTTTAATATTATTGCATACAATTTTTAACAAATCAAAGACGTTTCGTGAACTTCCTTGTATCTCTACGGTTTCAAATAATAAAGAGCCAAAATACTGCAGGGAATTTGGTATTGAATCCTGGTCTTTGGTGTTGTTCTAGCAATTTACTTAAATATTTCGTTATTCTTTCCATTTACTTACAACAATATATTTATCAAAATGCTTGAAATTTGCACGTCGTTTATGAAATATTAAATTTGTGCCCATAAACCTGAATCGAGTGGAAATTCCGTTATTCAATAAGTTCTCCTTCAACTTGCCGTGCTCTAACCTCCCTATTTTACTTGTGCCCGCTGTTTTATTACTTGGTACGATAAAACCTGGTTATCGCTTTTTTATATCCATACATTACAATAGTAATTTTGACGGAGCACTAAACATGTTTGTATTACAATTTCCGTGCTTCAGATATTTTTTGTCGCCACATATAAAAAGAAATATATGGCTACCCTAGAAATTTATTATTCAAACTTTATCTTAATTCGACGTTAATTTTTCGTAAAGGAATATGAAACAATATTTTTTGTACGATTAAAAATAAGTCAGTAAACTCGATTTAACCCACAACTTCCCTGGTACAGAATTCCACCAAGTATATATACAGTGTGTATCAGCCATATGGAATAAATTCGATAATAAATAAATGGGGGCGTGTTCGGAAAAACGCTCGGACCCGTCGATTGGTATTTTTAGTTGCTCATTTTCTCCAATAAAAACTTTTTATACAGGGTGTGTCCTGTAACAGTGGTCAATGCCAACTTTCTTATTTCAAATGCAATACTCCGGATATTATTTAATTTTTGGATTCTTTAGGAGATTCTAAACATATTTTATGTTCAATGTCCTATACCTATCTTCAACTATTTCGGCAATATTAAGTGTTTTCAAATTTATTGCAAAAATTAAGATTAAAAAAATAAAATTATTTATTTCTTCATAATGTATAAACAAAAGTAAAAAGTTAATTTAGGAACTGTTGAATATGCTCGCCGCGAACGTCTTGGCAAATTCCTAATCTTAAATAGAAATTTCTTCTAACGTTATTTAGCATCTCAGGCGTGACCGATCTAATCGCAAGCGTTATTCGTCTTCTTAAGTCAGCTAAGTCGAGGAGTTTAGTTTTGTATACAACATTTTTAATATGTCCCCATAAGAAAAAGTCTAATGGCGTCAGATCAGAGGATCGCGCTGGCCATTCTATCGATCCTCGTCTCCCTATCCACCGATTTGGAAATATTCCGTTGAGGTACTGCCGGACATTAATTTGATAATGGGGCGGTGCTCCATCTTGCTAAAACCATATCATATTCGCTGGAACTTGTGGGTTTGCTGGATCCGGATACAAATTTGTCAAAGTTGGCACGACATTATTTTGGAGCAGTGCTAAATAATTATCGCCATTCAAATTGCCGTCAATGAAAAAGGGGCCTATGATATGATCCCTAACAATTCCTGCCCAAACATTAACCTTTTCAGGATATTGAGTATGTTCTTCGCTGATCCAGTGAGGATTTTCCCTAGACCAATAGCGGCAATTTTGACGATTTACATGACCGTGAAGTGTAAAGGTGCACTCATCCGAAAACAAAACATTCTAATTGAATAACATTGTTATCTAACATAGCAATCATTTGTTCACAAAAATAAGTTCTCCTATCATAATCGTCTTCCATGAGCTCCTGAGTTGGTATCACTTTATAGGGATGCATTTTATTTTCTTTTAATGTTCGAATAATCGACGAATGACTAATATCGAACATTGCGGCGGCTTGTCGACTAGAAATATGTGGGTTTTCCTCAAACTCAAGCATAATATCCAATTTAGTATCATCATTTATTGAATTGGCAGCTGCTTCTTTTATCTGCCTCACATGTCCAAGCTCGCGAAACTGCTTTTCTATTTTACTAATTGTCCCTTGGGATATATGCGGCAAATTTGGAAATTTTTCATGAAATAAGCCAGCAACTTCCACTTGTGTTCGTGTGTTATCTCCATAACCAATCATTTGTAGAATTGTTATTTTATGCATTTCTATTAAATGGACCATTTTTCTGATGACAACTACTGTCTTGCAAAGAGAAAGGCCAGGAATTTTACACAAAAGTAAACAAAACTTAAAAGTAAACAATACTGGCTCTTTTTGTTCCATATCAATAAAAAGGAACGCTAAAATGGTTTTTGCTTACATTCTTAATATGAAGACCTAAATGGTAAATAAGTATTGAGTGTGTTGTAGCGAATTTTTGTAATCAAATAAATAGTTCAGTAACCAGAGCCACTTTCATGAATAATAATAAATTGGAAATAAATAAAATAAAAATAAATTTGAAAACACTTAATATTGCCGAAATAGTTGAACATAGGTATAGGACATTGAACATAAAATATGTTTAGAATCTCCTAAAGAATCCAAAAATTAAATAATATCCGGGGTGTTGCATTTGAAATAAGAAAGTTGGCATTGGCCACTGTTACAGGACACACCCTGTATAAAAAGTTTTTATTGGAGAAAATGAGCAACTAAAAATACCAATCGACGGGTCCAAGCGTTTTTCCGAACACGCCCCCATTTATTTATTATCGAATTTATTCCATTTGGCTGATACACACTGTATAACATAGTCTATATATGTATTTATGTAGTGGATCATAAGCTGTTGCTTTCAAAACTTTTTTGCATGGTGTAAGGGGTCTACCTTTCTTTCTATCTTTTAAGATCATACTTGTCTGTCAGAAAGTAGAAAGATTGCTGAATTAGGGATTCGTCAGGATTCCATATGGGACAGTTCCTTTTCTTTATTTATACTAAAATATCGGAAAACATTTTTGTAGTGGTATATGCTGATGACACACGTGTTTTAGTTGTTGGTGATACTTATCTTTCATTAAAAACACAAGCCGAAAATGTTTATAAAAAATTAATACTATGGTCAAAGAAAAAAACAAACTAAAGATAAATAAAAATAAAACAGCAATAATACATTTTTCGATGAGATACATATGGTAATGATATGGTAGACTTTAAACTATTTGAGAATCCATTGATTCTTGCAGAGAAAACCAAACTGTTAGGTATCCCTTTTAATGAAAGTTTGAAGTGATGTTGTCATGTTGACGAACTTTCGACTAAACTGCGCAGGGGCTGTTATGCACTACATTGTATGTCCTTGCATTGCAGCAAAGATGTGCATCTAACTCTTTATTATGCTAATATTTCTGAATTAGCTATTGTCGTATCGAATTGATTGCAAGTATATATAATTCGGATGACAATACAATAATTTGCTAACATCGAACTGATTAGATCAGTAAAAAATAAGTCCAACCGATTTTAAATTACTTCTAATTATCATGTTGATTTGAAAATTTGCAAGTATATGTAATTCGGCTAATGCAATAATTTGGTATCATTGAGCTGATACGATGGTACCAAAGGTGCCCATCGATTTTATACATCTTCTAGTGTCATATCGATATGAAATTGTACAAGTGTTATATTCGATGGTAACACAATAATTTGGTACCATCGAGCTGACCAGATCAGTATCAAATGGCACTGGTAGGTTTTATCTACTTCTAATTATCGTACCGATTTGAAATTTTGCAAGTGTATGTATTCTTTTGACAATATAATATGGTAATTCCGGGAGAGATGAACCACCGCCTGAGATGGACCAGTCTCCTAATTCTAACGGCAGACGTTAAAGGGAGCGAATTTCAATGCTATCGTGCGCCCAAATAAGCGTCAGTCGTGATTGAACAGCCGTAACCGTAGTACCCGTTTTTTGTCGGTTGATATTATATTTTTAAGTTTTAACACGTGGTGAAAATTTCTGTACCTGATTTTCAGGTAGCGATTTTGTCTAAATGTGAGTATTAACTGGCAATTTCTTGTTAAATATTTCAAGCCTGGTATCTATTCTAACTAGTGAACGTAGTGTAGACATCGAAATACAATTAGATTTTTTGTTTTGAAGTGGTCCATCTATACCCGAAATTTATATATAGATAACCGGTTTGAATTGAATTATATATTTTTTTTAGAATGCCTACAAAATACCAAAGAAAGCTTAGTGCAGAAAGAGCTATGTGGTCGGAAGATGACCTTAAAAACGCCATAGAGGCAATAAATTCCAACACAATGGGGGTTAACGCTGCCGCCAAGCATTTTAGTATCCCTAAAACTACTTTACTTAGGCGAAAAAAGTCTGGAAATTTAAAAAAAACAAGGTCATTGGGCCCTTCGTCCACTGTAGGGGAGGAAAACGAGGCGTAATTAGTAGCCCATATTAAAAAACTTCAAAAGTTTAGTTTTGCTCCCACCCGAAATGACGTCCGACAAATGGCTTTTGCTCTCGCTGAGCAGTTGAAGTTGAAGCACCGTTTTGATGCATCTACTAGGATGTCAGGCTATGACTGGTTGCACCTTTTTCTAAGTCGCCATTCAGGTTTAAGCATAAGAGTTGCTGAAGGTGTCTCAATAAACCGTTCAACTGCACTGTGTCGTGACACTGTGAACAATTCTTTGAACTGTTGGAAAGTATTCTCAACGATAATCAACTCTTTGATAAATCATGTAATATTTTTAATGTTGACGAAACTAGATTACAACTCAATAATAAGCCAGGACAAGTCATAGCAGCTAATGGCAGCAAAGCGGTGACGTCGATTACATCGGGAGAGAGAGGTGAGACAATAAGTGTGATAGCTTGTTGCAATGGCGAAGGTACATTTCTCCCACCTTACTGTATTTTTAAAGGGAAAAACATAAAGAAGGAATTTTCATCGGGCAGGCCACCAGGCTCTGTTGTTCGCATGTCCCAAAAATCTGCTTATGTGAACACAGACATATTTTTTAACTGGCTGGAAGAACACTTCATGCCTAGAAAACCGTTGGGTAAAGTGCTCTTAATTTTAGGTGGGCACACATCCCATTGTAATCTTTGCGAAATGCTTGAATTTGCCGAAGAAAATGGAATAATTATGTTGTCTTCCACCTCACACCACCCACTATCTACAGCCTCTTGATAGGGCTGTATTTAAGTCGCTGAAAACACCTTACTACGCAGCTTGCAACAATTTTTTAAAAATAAATCCCAGCAGGAAAATTCGGCGGCTTCAGTTCGGTCAACTATTGGCAGAATCATGGGCAAAAGCAGCTATAGCAAAAAATGCAATATCCGGGTTTTAAGGCAACTGGAATTATTCCCTTTTCACCCGATATCCCGGATTATGCCTTTTTATCTGAGGAGGTTAATAAAGCAGCCCAGCAAGTAACCAATGAGAGAGACAATGAGGTTAATTATTTCGTATTTAATGTGATTTAAATTATTAACCCTTCTTTATTTTCAGATGGTAACAAACATCACTGAAGAAAATATACAAATTTCGACAACTGACATCACCGATGATGTTCAAAAATCAGAGCCGAAAAATAAGGTAACTATTGTTCATAGAAAATTTTGTTGCTAATTACCCTACCTAATTTTCTCGTGTAATACTTTTTTATTTTCCTGAATGTTGCAGATTACAATAACTATTTCTACCAAACAAAATACTGTACGATCTTCCAAATCAGTTGATGCTCAACCCGGGTGTTCTCATTGGGACCCACTTCCAAAAATCCAGCACAGTATTACTTGCTCAACTAAGCCATCAAACGTAAAAAACAAAGCAGTATCGCCAAATTGTTCAGGCCAACAAGATGAAGATATAACTCCCGGAAAAATGTTGGATATTATTAGTCCAATCCCGAAAATCACCGAAACTGTAGTTAATGTGAAGAAGCGAGGTCGTGCACTTGCTCAAGTCCTTACGTCACCTGAAAATATTGAGCTGAGAAAAACTCAGAAAAAGAACGTAAATAAGAAAAAAATTAAATTGAATGATAAAAAAACACTGAAAACATCGATGATTACAAAAAAGAGACCAAAAAAAGAAACAGAAGCGCTAACCAGTACTTCGGAATCAGAAGGCGAAATATCTTTACATGACGATAGTGATAGCTTACAAGAATGGAAAGAAAACAATTGCGCTGGTTGTGGAGAAAATTACAGTGTTACAAAGAAGACCGATGACTGGATAAAGTGCATTATATGCACCCGATGGCTTCACGAGTCGTGCCTAAAATATGAAAATATGTGTGATAGGTGTGGCAAAAAAGCTTCTACTTCTTGTTAAAACCATATGAAACTGTTATTTATAATATTATTAGGTACTAGTGAGGTTACTTTTTATACTTTTCTATTATGGTCCATCTCACCCTGTGCGGTTCATCTACCCCAGCTATGGTGGTTCAACTAACCCCCAGATTCAGGGGGAGTTGGACCATATATCGATTTTTTTGTTTACTTTTTTGTAGAAAAATGCGTTACATTTCTGAGTTTTTATTTCTGTTTAAGTTTAGAGTAAGTTGTTTGATTTGTCATAAGATTTTTTTCAATTGAATAAAGCTATTTTTCCATGGAAAATAACCAAAATAAAAAAGGTGGTTCATCTCTCCCGGAATTACCCTAATCTGGTGTATCATTAAGCTGATCTGTTAATATCAAAAGGTACCGATTGATTTAACCTACTTCTAATTGTATCCATTCGAAATTTTTACAAGTGTATATAATTTAAGTCATATTCAATAATTTGGTACTATCGAGCTGATTATATTAGCTATCAAATGGCATCAATGATACTAGATAGTATACCCCTCGAGTTTAGGCTTATTTCGTTTATTTTCGCGTCGAATACATTACGAGTAATTATTTAAAACTATTAAATATAAAAGTTATATGGTTTTACTTGAACTATCAGAATCTATCAACATGATAAACAAAAAAAATTGGAAAATAAAGAATGAACATCGATTTTGTTACTTAAATGGGACACCCTGTATAATATTATTACAATAAATGGGCAAATTCTTGTTGATTAGAAAAATACCAAGTTAAGTATCTTTATCTTTAGAGAACAATTTTACGAAAACCCTGCCATAATGGCAATGTGTTAAGAGAAAGAACATATACATAATTAAAGTCATTAGAAAGGAATATACTACTTCTTATGCCAGTGTTTTTGTCAATTTCTCGCTCTTTAAAGATAAAGGTATCAAAACATGCTATTTTTATAAGCAGCAAGAAGATACCCACTTATTGAAACAATATTATAGAGAGTATTCCATTTAAAATAACTAAGTAGATGCTCAGTTTTTTACTTTTCAATTGTTAGTAATGTAGACTGTTCAAAAGTTACATGTAGATATATAAAAAACACAATTTTCAAAAATTTTTATTATTTTTAGAAAATTGTGCTTTTTTTTCGAAAAATGTTCAAAGTTTCGAAAAATCTTCCAAAACGACTTTTTTTGCGAGATGTTTTTGCATGAGTTTGCAAACTTTGTTCTAAATCATAGTTATTTATAATCTAAGGATCGAAAGAACGATCACTATAAGAATAGCTGTGAATATTATCCGAGTAGGCGTCAGCCCAAGCTGATATTACGGCGGGTATCTCAATTTTCTGACGTCAGTTGAATAAAACATTGTGCAAATATTCCCGAAAGCCAGTTGTTTTCTCGTTGATAAGTTCGTTATTTCAGAACTACATTGATAATATTTAATTTTCACCCATTTCTAATTGTATAGAATTGAAATTTTTAGAAGTTTATATACAATAATTTGGTACTATACAGTTCATCTGGTTTGTTTTAGTTTGTTTTGACAAATCCAGTACATAATTTGGTACCATCGAGCTAATTATCAGCTACAAAATGCAATCGATGGCATCCTTCAAGTTTAGTTGCTAGGTTCGTTATTTAGAAACCATAATAATGAATCCATTAGAATACTCAGTCCGAAGAAATGTGTCATTTTGATTCTAGAAATGAAGGTCAAAATGATGTCATTATGACATGCTAGAAGAAAAAAATATTTCATAAACATTTTTTGAAAAAATAGTATTTCAAAAAATGTTTTGTGCGTGCAAACTTCAAAAATATCTCTTCGCTTTGCCGCGCTTCACTTATATTTTTCTGTCTTAGAATGCGAGCACTTTTATACAGGTCAATTCCACAGAATTAAAGTAGACTTTATCATTCATTTTTATTCGTGTTTCATGAAACCCATATTATTGTTTAGTTCAAGATAGCACAAACTGAATTATAAGACTTGAAGTGGCGTCGCTAATTTCATTTTATACACAATAACAAAAAAAAATTATCTATTTTAAACAAGTTTTCTGAAAATACGGTTTTTCCGTTCACTTAAAAGAAAGTACCCATACAAATATTTTTAAAAATCCTGAAGAATTTTTAATAAAATATTCTTATACTAGACATACTAGACACGTATAAGTATATCAAAACATTTCGTGCATTTTCGTAATTTTTGGGGCACTTCAAAGTTACGAATCAAAATTTTAATTTTTTTGAAAAAATCAATCTGTTTAATTTTATCATATATTTGTTAATCATTGTTCAATTTCTATGTAATTCACAGATATACTAGAATATGCACTTAAGAGAAACCTCTGTAAGTGACTTCAAAAAATTCCTAATACTTTGTCCGTTGTAGGCAAATAATATCAAAATTGACTTTATATTAATCTCTGCTAAATTACGAATAATTTTTTTTAAAGTTTTTTTCTCTAGCTGTTCAAATAAAGACTGGAGGAAAGGGCAAATGTTTGAGTAATAATTAACGGATCTTGATGCTTTTGGTCTTATTGAAAAGGACATATTAGGCTTTTATATGACGTATGAATTATATTATTTTAAGTTTCGTTCCGATCGCCAGATGGCACTTTCTGGCAATTTTTTAAATTTAACATGTTTTCTTAAAAATTTCAAATGGATTGATATATTTATATTTTTGATATATAAGTTGATATCTTTTTTTAAAATTTTAGAAAATTATATTTTTTTAGTTTAATTTTGGAGTATGTTGTTAAAAGACGCATTAAATAAGTGTAGATTAACAAAAGATATTACATATAATTTTTTCATTTTGCCATTAGATGACTAACGGAGAAACCAGAATAGCTATTTGCAAAAAACTAACAAATGAAAATATAACAATAGTTTTTCTGAGAAATAATATGAAGCGGGCAAGGTTATAAATCAAAATTGAAAACTTCAAAAATATATGCTAACTAATAATAGTGTCAAATGAACTGCTCAAAGTGCCTGCCGTCATTTTTAGCCTCTCTGCGGTAGATTAATTTTTTTCCATCGCAGGAATAATCTCGACAGCGTTTTGAATTCGGTTAATAAGGTTCTCCCTCGTTGTTGGTCTGATATTAAACACCATATCCTTTAGTCATCCCACAAATAGAAAGTTAAATCTGGGGAACGAGGGGGCCAGGGAATTAAACTACTTCTATGTATCCACCTCCTCCGGAAACCGATCGTCTAGGAACTGTCTGACATTGAAATGAGCCGGACAGACATCATGTTGGTAAATCATGCTCTGTCTCCTCGGTATATCAATGTCTTCCACTAAATCTGGTAGCTGATTGTAGAGAAAGTTTAAATAAATTCTCCCATTTAAAGTTCATCGAAAATTATTGGACCTAAAATTCTACCACCTATTATGCCACACCAAACATTGATGCTCCAGCGGCCTTGAATTGCATAGTTCCATGAGCTATACCTAAATCTCTAGATGTAGCTCTAATACTGACATGTGGGTTAATTACAAGATACGCCAGCACATTTATAACGTTTGCTTCTGTACAGCCTCTTCTTTGCTTTCGATGGAGGGGGCGATGAAAACTACCAGTAGCACGAAGACATCTTGCTAATCGCGGAAAAACACTTTACTTCAATGATTATGAAAGCATATCACATTTTATTAGAAATATATAGTTACTACAAACACTAAATAATAATAATTTGACAACTCATTTTGTGATCGTGTGTTATTTTGACGCTCGCACTTTGCCAAAGCTTACTAATCTTTTAGCACCTCGCATAATTGAATAATAACGCATTTGAGATACATTCTTTATGAAAGGGTTGTGTTAATTGAAGCAAATAAGTTAAAAATGAATTAAAAAAGTTGAGGAATACTTAAAGTATTTGTAGTATAAGAATGGGATTAGTGTTAAAAATTGATAATTAGATACCACGTAAAAATTCGTTTAAAAATGCTTAAGTTTTTTATACGATTGTCAAGTAATATATTCTTTTGCTTATATCTCCGTAAATAAAGACGATATCAACTTGCAGTTTGCGCTATCTTCTTGCTTTTTTCGTGCTCCGTAACACTAGCCTATAATAAATATATTAATCCATCTGCCAATCGGAACGAAACTTACAATGATACAATTCATTCATCATTTGAAAGCCTAATAAATTTCCTTTTTAACAAGACCAAAATCATCAAGATCCGTTAGTTATTACTAAAGTTATGTCCATTTTAAAAATCAAACATTTATCCTTCCTTCCAACCTTTATTTGAACAGCTAGAGAAAAAACCCTTAATAAAAATTATTCGTAATTTAGCAGAGATTAATATAAAGTCAATTTAGATATACCTTCACTGGGTGAATTTCTGAGAAAATCTGCGTCTTCTAATTGACTAAGAGGGTTACGCCCTCTAGTGGCCGACTTAGAAATTTAGAAATAAGTTTTATCTTGGCCACTTTTACTATAAGAAAATGTTTTCCAACATCGTGGGATAAACGGTTTTCGAGATACAGTCGGCCTCCTTTCTTAGTTGTACACCCCTAACTATGTATGTAAACAAATCTAGGAAGTCGATTTTAACCTACTTCTAATTCCCGTATCGGTTTGAAATTTTGCAACTGCATACATTTCGGATGGCAATACAATAATTTGGTAATAACGAGCTGATCAGATCAGTACCAAGTAGTACCGGTCGATTTTAATTTTATTTCAATTATCATATTAATTTAAAATTTTGCAAGTGTAAGTAATTCGGCCAAAAGTACAATAATTTGATACTTCGGGGTGATCTGATGGTATTAAGTGGTATCAATCGATTTTATTCCACTTCTGATTGCCGTATGGATTTGAAATTTTGCAAATGAATATAATTCGAATTACAATACAACATCTTGTTACCATCGAGCTGAACAAATCAGTACCAAATGGTACTGATCGATTTTAACCTACTTTAATTATCATATCGACTTGAAATTCAGTAAGTGCATGTAATTCTGCTGACAATACAAAAATTTGAAGTAACATGAAGTTGCTCTGATGATACCAAATGGTAACACACTTCTTATTGTATTGAGCTGAATATTTTCAGGTGTAAATATTGAACAGAACTAGCCGTTACTTGATGGAAATTCATATTAACAAAGTAAACAAAAAATACTTGCGTAAAATTTCCACTTAATTTATTTTACGAAAATAGTGACAATTGTTTCGCCAACACTGTGGCTTCATCAGATGTTAAATTTAAACTGTTTACATCTAACATCTGATCTGATCTGTTTACATCTAACATCTGATGAAGCCACAGTGTTGGCGAAACAATTGTCATTATTTTTGTAAAATAAATTAAGTGGAAATTTTACGCGTGTTTTTTGTTTACTTTTTCAGGTGTATGTAATTTGAGTGAAAATATAATTATTTAGTACTATAAATTTTAAATGATCAGCTCGATAGTAACAAATGATACCGTTAGTAATAGTTAGCAATCCCCTCAAGTTTGGGAACATTTGGATTGTTTTGACAAGTCCATTACATAATTAGGTCCCATCGAGCTAATCCAGTAAGCTCGATGGAGCCAAATGGCACCAATAGTACCAGCTGGTATACTCCTTAAGTTTGAGCTCATTTGGTTTGTTTTATTTTATGTTAAATATGTTTTAAGACAAAAAAGTAAAAAATAAATTATTGTTAAAAAAATCTAGAAAACTCGCTTATGTCAGTAACGTACTAAAAAGTATAAAATATGTAATTTGCTTAAAATATTTTGTTACGATATATGCATTCTACGCTTGATACTATTATTTATATTCATTGCACATTAAACGAAAAAATATAAATTTTTATTTAATACATTATGTGTATTTAACAAACTTATCATTTCTTAATATTCATTGACTATGCCGGAAAGACTGGGGCGCTTTTTGGTTACGTTTCATTGAGATGCATGTACATGGTTTTCCCGTATATTTTGACGCCCACTTACAGCGCTTGTTCTTCAAAATAGAAGAAAATATTATACATAAAAGTTTTTTGGTATTACCTAAGCTATTAGAATCTGTAAAAAAAATAAGCAAAAAATAATTGGTACGGGTATCAAATAACATTATACAGGGTGTTCCATTTAAAATACCAAAGTCGATGCTTAAATTTTTACTTTCCAATTGTTTCTTTTTTATTTTATTGACAAATTCTGATATTCCAAGTAAAACCATATATTTTATATATTCAAACCATATATTTTATATATTCAACATTTTCTTCAGTCTTGAATTATAAACTCTGTAGGTGGGTGTCAAAATATATGGATTCTGTACTTTAAAAGTAAATTATGCGAATTTCAAAGCATGGTGGGTGATTTAAGATAATTAGGAATCGGTATTTTTTGGTTCAAATAGAAACACCTGATTTTTTTTATTTATTTAGCTAGAGAAAAAATAACATACCACTCTGGAATAAATATTTTATATTATTAAATATTGGTGGCTATTCTACAACACGTGAAAATGTATTGGAAAAAATTTTAGTTTTCATACGATGCTATGTTAGGTTAGGTTAAAAGTGAGTAGATCAAACCGACCATCCACTGCAACTCTGTGGTCTATTGTGACTCACACCTATATTTACACTTCCCCAAGCAACTCTGAATCCTCAATGAGTCTTATGATTGCATTTGGGGAGGTATTCTTCAAGTCCTCGGGCAGCAGAGTATCCCTACCGAATATGGAGAATCTGATCCTGGCAACTGCTGGGCATTCACACAGCACATGGCTGACTGTCTCGTCATCGTCCATACATAGGCGGCAGATGGATTCGTCTTCAAGCCAATCCTATGCATGTGATGTCTTAGACCATAATGGCCAGCGTATTGCTGTTTTGAGCTTAATTATGTTCATATTTAACAGACTTTCTGTTATCCTCTTCTTCATGGGAAGGATGATAAATCACTTTACATGGAACAGACCTAGCAGTCCAAGCCTATAGAGATTAGCTTTTTCCTCAACCAAGTTCAAAATTGCGCACTTGGCCATTTCGTGAGCTTCTCCTAAAGCTGGTTCCACGAATCTTGTCTCTGCTCCTTTCTTTGCTAGAAGGTCCTCCAAACTCGAATGTCCTGATATCCAGTTCCAAACTGTTTTGGATGTACAATTACTCGCTTCAAGTGCTTTAAGGGCCTATGACGCTAACTAATCTAAAGTTAATTGCGGGAAACCCTGTATAATTTCTGTATACTGGAAGCTCCAAAAACTTCAGAAAAATAAAAAATTAATCAGATCCTGTTTTAAAAAAAATGTGTGTCGTGGAGAAGTTTCCAAAAATCTTTCAAAAAAGTCTTGGTAAATTTTTAGAATAGTTGAATGTTTGAAAAATTTCATAGTCTAATTTTACACCCGATAAAAACAGTTCTTACTTCAAATAAGCTTTACCTAAATTGTTAATAACGAATAAAATTTGCAGGAAACATCTAGAAACCGCAACTTAATATCTCTTCTCGCTACAAAAATAAAGGACCTTGAATATGATGCTAAAAGTTAGATGTCCCGATATTTTTGGCCAGTTTACCCATAGGCTTGCATGCTTTTTTTCTAAATAATAATAATTTTTTATGTTATAAGGATCGAAATAACGGTCATTATGTGTAGTCGCGAATATTATTAGAGGAGGCGTCATCCAAAGCTGATATCACGGCGGGTCTCATAATAATAATTGTTTTCGATCCAAATAACAAAAAAATATATTTCGGACGTCATTTAAGTAAAACATTGCCCAAATATTCCCGAAAAGCAGTCGTTTTCTCATTGGTCCTTCCGTTTTTTCAGAACTATAATGAATCCATCAGATTACACAGTCCAAAAAATGTGACATTTTGACTCTAAAAATTACTATCAAAAAGAAATATTATTTTATTAATATATTTTTTCAAAAAATGTTGTGCTCGTACAAACCTCAGAAACAGCGCTTCGCCGCGCTTCACTTATATTATTTTCGCTTAGCATGCCAGAACTTTTATACCTACAGTTTTAGTTTGTATGCAACCGATATTGTTGTTTAATTAAGATAGCATAAAAATATTTAAGATATTCTTAAAGAATTTTTAATGACATATTTCATTTATTAATTTTTAGAACGAAATTCAGAACTGTGCTAGCTAATATTAAAAAACGGGACCTAACAAATATTTTTTTTCTGCACTCTCGAATGCCAATATATTATAGATGCCTAATTTAGGCACCTTGCAATCACAAATTCTTCCTGGCATCTGGAGCTATGAGTTTTGCTACTTCATTTGTATGTAACTAATTGTGTATCTAAATAAATCTAGGAAGTCGATTTTAACCTACTTCTAATTGTGGGATAAGGCGCGGGTTCGAGACTCGGCGTAGCCGGCACTTTTTAAAATAAAGAGTGCTCGATATGCCTGGTCCGGTACCTTCCCGAGGTGCCTTTGGTCGTTGGGATAATACATTAACGACTTTGTTCGTAGACTTGGGTCGACTGCGAACAGTAACAAGGCCTCTTACTCAACACATACACTACACGACACAACTGCGTAGAAGGCAACGGGAAACCACTACGTAGAACACATTCCCTAGTATAATGGTCTAGTGTAGTGCATTCAAGAAACCATATACATCTTAATATAAGATAGGTTTCAAGGCACTCACTGACCATCGCCAACGCCCGAATATGGGTACGGCACTTGAAGAAGAAGAATTGTCGAATCGATTTGAAATTTTTGAAGAGTATATAATTCGAATGACATTACAATAATTTGGTAATATCGAGCTGATCTGATGAGTACCAAGGGGTACCGTGCGATTTTAAATTACCTAGTTATCATATTGATTTGAAATTTGTAATTCGGTTAACAATACAAAAATTTGTTATCATCGAGATTATCTGATACCGATCGATTTTATCCTACTTCTGATTATCGTTACTTTTCTTTAAGAAGCATATGCAGGGTTTTCGCTAATATCCACTTACAGCTTTCATTGTCCAAGACAAAAGAAAATGTTAAATATAAGATTTATTTGGTTTTGCTGGAACTATCAGAATAGTTCAACAAAATAAACAAAAATAGTAAGAAAGTAGAAAAAAGGCATTGACTGGTTGTTATTTTAAATAGAACACCCTGTATATTATTCCTTCAATAAATAGGCATTTTCTTGCTGAAAATAAATGTCTTTAAAGACAAATCTGGTGTTTTTATAATGACGAAGCAAACGTTCATTTAATGAAATATTATAGAGGTGGTTCCATTTAAAATAACAAACTCAATTCTCATTTTTTTACTTTTTATTTTTTTTTGTCTATTTTGTTGATATATTCTGATAGCTCAAGTAAAACCAAATAACTTTTATTTTTAACATTTTCATCTATGATGAATAGTAAACCCTCTAGGTGGGTGTCGATGTACAGTGACCAATCTTGCCATATACCAAGATTTTCTGACCTCCTCTGTTGAAGCAAGTTACCAGGTGGACTGCATCTAGACAGATTTATCGAAGGCGTTCGATACTGTACATCACAAACTGTCATTAAAAAAACGTTCCCATATCGGTGTTTCAGTAAGTTATTTGAAGTGGATTGGCTCTTATCTGAGCCACCATAATCAACGGGTTTTGATGCAGGGCTCAGTTTCTCGTGATATTTTAGTCACGTCAGGAGTTCCACGAGGTTCCTACATTGGACCAATATTATTCCTTCGCTTCATAAATGATGCCTCGACTTGTTTTAGGAAGAGTAACTGTCTTTTGATTGCTGATGATTTAAAATTCTTTACCTCTAGTACGACCGAAAACTCGTCGCTGCAATCCGATTTGGATAGCTTCGTGTCGAATGGCGCGATTGTAACTTTTTGTCCCTTAGTGTTACTAAGTGTACCTTTATCCGTTTTACAAGATCTCCTAACCCCATTCTAAAAACTTACCAGATTGGCCATACAGTTCTTGAAGTTTCTTCCTCTGTCAACGATTTAGGAGTCATATTTGACAGCAGTATATCCTTTAACCAACACATAGTCTCAATTGTATGCAGGGCTTTTAGAATGTTGGGCTTTATTAAAAGACATTCTCAGCATTTCAGTAATACTAAGGTTATTGTAACATTCTACAACTGCTTCGTTAGAAGCTTACTGGAATACTGTGCAGTTATTTGGCAGACCCACTATGCATGTCATATAGATAGGATTGAAAGAGTACAACGCAAATTTGTTAAATACTTGCTATTTAAATTTCATTTTCATATCAAAATATCTCCTATGACACAAGACTAATACTGTGTGGTATGCAGAGGTTAGCCCAGAGACGCAAGCATGCCCTACTTTTATTTGTCTTCAAGCTGCTTAATGGTATAATCCACTGCGAGCACCTATTGGGCCAGTTGAACTTCTTGGTTCCTGCCCGACGCACTCGTCACACTTTTCCTCGTAAGAAGACATCGGACCAACTATGGTCTAAACTCGTTTATTGACCGACTTTGTCTAAACTACAATAAATTTTTCTCCGACTGTGATATCTTTAGCATTAGCCTTCTTGCCCTCAAGAGACTCCTTATATTTGGCGCTGTTTAACTGTTTTAATTAATTAATTGTTTGTGCTTTACTCTTTATAACTTAATTTTTGTTCTTTTTTTTTCTTAATTTTTATCTTAATTTTTTTTTAATAGACTATTATAGGAATATTACGATTGTGTTTGTATTACATTTTATATTTTGTGCCATTTAGAGACTTATCTCTGTAGAGTATGTATGACGAAGTCGATAAATAAAATATACGGCAAACCCTGTACTTTGAAGATAATTTTTCGAATTTTAGGGCATGGTGTGTAATTTTAGCTAGAGAAAAAAGTAAAATAAAACATGAAAAAATAGAAAAAATTAAAACGGTGGCTTTTTTTATCGTAATAAATTTTAATTTTTTTAGCTAATCTGAAAACAAGAAAAAATGAAAAATGGAAGAAATGTTTCTGTGACTATACTAAAGAAAACGATTGTAAAAAATATTTTTGAAAAAATTAAAACGGTGGCTGTCCTACTGGATATTGAAATGCGTAATAAATTTTAATTTTTTTCAATGGCAACTTTATTAACTAATCTGAAAACAATTTCTGATATTATCAAAAGAAATATTACTAAAACGTGAAATCCTGTACAAAAAAAACATTTTAAATTCCTGTGTACGTAGATAATATGTGTGGCGGCATCAAAAACTTGACATGTAAAAAATGAAAGATCGAAAATCAGATTATTTCCTTCCTATCAATGTTGATAAAAACACTGACAAGAATTCGTACGTCATATTTATCCTATTTATAAAAAATGTGTATTACGGAGACTGTTAAAAAGCTACAGGTTGATATGTATATAAAATAAAATTTTAAGAAAAATGTGTAATTTTAAAAACTTTTCAAAATTTCAAAAAACCTCCCAGTTAGTATAGAAAACAGAAAATAAAAAATTATTTTTGTAAATTTTCAGGATAGTTGAATTTTTGAAAAATTTATGGATCTATTTTATACCCGGTTAAAAGGAGTTCTTACCTCAAATACACTTTACATTTAAATTGGTTAATATGCAAATAAAGTTACAGGAAATTTCTAGAAACCGCAACTTAAATCTCTTCTCGCTAATAAAGCACCTTAAATATGAAGCTATAAGTTAAGTGTCTCAATCTTTTTGCCGAACATTTTCTCAATTCCGGCCATGTATTATCTGTCGGTCTGTCCGTTTGCGGTATAGCTAAAAAAGAAAGTTTCGGCTTGCAATTTTGTTCAAAAATTCAGTGTCATTTGGGGATAACCTGGTAACATTTTGGTAAAAATCCAATCTAGCGAAACAAAATGTCGGCCTAGTGAAATGTAAAAAAAATTATCGGGGAAAATACCACGAGTGCTTAAAAATTATCTGGTTAATTTTCAAGCACGAATGGTATTTAGGAGGAATATTCCACGAATCAAATACAGGGAAACTAATCTTTATTAACTGAATATTAAATACATGCCTATTTCAAGTTCAGAAATTTGAATTTTGTAACAAATTGAACACAAATTGGATTTAACGGTGTTTCTTGGTTCGCTTCCAATTATATTTTCATCAATTTCCACTTCTTGAACTAGCCCAAAGCGATTATTCATATTGACAACTTTTCAAAAATGTTTGAGAGATACTTAAAAAAAATCAGTTTCTAGGGACTCTAGCGTCTCTCAAAAGCAGGTTTCATATTGTCAAGATTTTATTTTTTGTTAGGTATGTAACCACACCTAACCAGGTAAGTGGAAACACCATGTTTCCTAGACGACGTGGTATTTCCGCTATAATTTTTCGAAAACACCACCAGTCTTACAGGAAAATTTGTACATGAGTAGAATATTCACTAAAAAACTGCTTACCTAGTTTTTTTCAAATTTTGCAAAAAAAATTAAGTATTATACAGTGAGTCCCAGATTCGCTTCTTTATACAGGGATCTCGGCTCCTATTATACCTACAGCAAAGGTTAAATGGGGAAAGTTTTGGAGGAAACTTATTGCATTCGATATCCGGCTTCAGATTTCAGAACATAGTCAAATTTTCTACCAACACGATGACGCCCCACCACATAGAACCGTTGCAGTTACTAACTTTTTACTAGCTACGTTTTACGACAAGTGGATTGCCAACAATGGACCTTTCCTGTGGCCTCCTCGTTCCCCCGATCTGACAGTCTTAGACTATTTTATATGGAGAACGATAAAAGGAATCGTTTATTTTAATCCAGTAACAACGAAAGAGGACTGTATGGCAAGGGTAAGTGACGCGTTCGAAACTTTATCTCCAGCTTTAATTAGAGCGGAGCGGCCAGCCACGAGGGATTTATTCGGAGATGCGAAAAATGTTTGTACAAGTACAAGGTGGACATTTTCAACATTTGTTGAAAAAATAAGTTGTGCTCTTGTGTAGACTAGATTATAATGGGAATAGGCTTTCTTTAATTAATTTTTGTCTTCACAGTTTCAACATTTTTATAGTTTTCCAACATTTGTTTAGCGCTGCTCGATGACGGTTTCTGTTTATCTGGACATCTACCAGCAAATATCTGGCATGTTCTTGTTAAAACTCTGTTAGATTCCCCATAGATAATAAACAAATTCAAATAATCCTCGTGTGGGTAATTTAATCTCCCCGGCATGATTATTAGTTTAATAATTATTATAATTAATATAAAAATAAATAAAATAAAATATTTTAGTAGGTAATTGTCAAGCGACAACAAATATTACGTTTCTATAGTAATCAATTGGTTTTGTTCTCGCCAGGCCTCCCCGTCATGGCCAACTAACAAGAAAACTTAGAAGCCTGGTATTATTAGAATTAATGTTAAATCGTCAATAACTCAAAACTACAAATTTTTGGAATAGACAACTTTATACAAAGTCACCCTTATTTTAAGTTTTAAATGAGATAAAATTATAAAAATTGGAGGTTTTCATTTGAAAAAAGTAACTTTTAACGATTTTTTAAAGTATATTTATAATGTCAGTTTTTGATCACCCTATATTTATTTATTATAAAAATATCAGCACAGGCCACTAAAGTGTACCCTTTTGGAGAAGTAAGCCAACCGCAAATAAATAATAGAGACTTCGATAAGCAAATATTTATAGTTATGTCTAGACCTGCAAACGTCATTTTTTACATAAAATTCTAAATATCTCAAAAACAATTGAACTTAAGTATAGGATATTATACATGAAATATACCTAGAATAATAGAATTCGTAGAATTTTTCGATGAATAAAAAAATTCGATTATATACAGGGTGTTCCATTTAAAATAAGAAAGTTGACGTCTACTTCCGGTATAACCGGAAGTGCCGCCATATTGAAAAGATTTTGCGCGAATTGCCCCCATCGACTTTAATTAGCTGCCAAAATTTCAAATTTTTCTAAAGCCTACTTTCTGAGAAATCGATCGCCGCAGATCGTTGTGGGACACACTGTATATGTAACAAAATGACTATTTACTGCTTTTTTCTAAGTAATAGTTGTTTGTGGCATAAGGATGGAAATAACCATACATATGAGACTAGCCAAGAGTATCATCAGACGAGGCAACAGGCAAAGCTGATATCACGGCGGTTCTCATAATAATTGTTTCGGATCCGAAAAACATGCAAAACTTTATCTTTTGACGATAATTGAGTAAAATATTATGAAAATATTCCCGAAAAGCAGCCATTTTCTCATTGTTACGTTCGTTATAGAACTATAATGAATCCATCAGAATACTGAAAAAATGTGTCACTTTGACTCTAAAAATGACGATTACCATGATTATCATTCATAACACGCCAAAAATTTCATAGTATTATAATACACAATAATATATTCTATCTTTGGCTCGTTTGTCTGCGCCCAAACCTCAAAAACATCGCTTCGCTTCGCCGCGCTTCACTTATATTCTTTTCGCTTGGCATGCGAGCACTTTTATACAGGTAAATTCCACAACCTAAAATACACCTTATCATCCCTTTTTTATTCGTGTTTCATGTAGGGGCGATATAACGTTTTACTTTTTATGCAACCGATATTATTGTTTAATTAAGATAGCACAAACTCAACTATAAAACTTGGAGTGGCGTCGTAAATTTCTTTTTATACACAATAACAAAAAATATCTCTGAGGCACGGAAGTTGTAAGCCAACTACTTTAGTGGCCTACCACAATTACAGCTGTAGCGTACACAAATAAAATAGCGGCAATATGGTTTTATCGTGTAATTGCAAAAAAGGGCATGCACAACTAAAATAGCGCCATTTAAATAATGTTTACAGGCATTAAAATGCATTGGAAAGCGGGGCAATTTTATTGCGTTTTCGATGTATGTGGTCCTTGCTGCTGTCTTTTTTATGTGACATAAAGTTTAAAATGCTTTCCATAAATATTTGTTGTGCATAACAAATATTTATGGAAGTATATCATGTGTTTTTAATCTAGATTTGTATAATGTTAAGCGACTCGGAAAACGTACTTTTACGGGTCAATATAAATATTTTCACTATACAGGGGTGCGATTTTGCACTTATCATTTCGTTAGTTTCGCTAAATCACGTGATTTAGCGAAACAACTGACAAAGGTTGGAAGTAGCATCCATTTCTTAAATGGAAAATTGCATGTATTTTTTGACGTCAAGTAGGCCAGTTTTTCATTACGATTTGACAATTACTGTTAACCTTAAAATTATTTTGTTGACGTTGAGCAAAACACGATACATTTGTTTGGCCTAATTAATTAAGTATACTTTATTATTTTGGAAATAATTAAAAGGTGATGAAGAGTTAAAAATCTGAAGCTACTAAGGTCTGCCTGGAGATCCTTAATACTTGTGTTTGTTATACTTCTAAAATGGAAGATATAGCAGCATTGTTGGCATCAATTGGTGATGGTGAATAATATTGTACCTAATCCCTACTAATATTCTAATAAAACAGAAGTTAACAAATAAGTGGTGATTTCAAGAGACCTAAATTTGACTTTAATTAATCGCTACAGGTGAGTGCAGTGAAAAAAGTGAACATTTTAGTGGATATTATATTGTGCTTTTCCAGAACAGATTTTAATGTTATTATACCTTATAAAGGCGTAATATAATATTTTTGCACTTGTATTTCCAGATATTTTAGAGACATTAGAGAATATGATATTCTTAAAGACACTGTCCGGTATTTCGAGGTAGGAAATAACTATTTTAAGATACATAACACCTTTTTAAATAAATGGGACACTAAGCAAACATTTGTTAAATAATCAACATTAAACTAAAATCTAATAATTTTAACAGACAATTGTTGAATACTTTAGTAAACCATATTTTGAGATAGAGCTTAAGTTTTTTTTCTTTATTGTCTACAAATTCAATCTACTGTAGTGATAAATGCATACATATCTTTATTAGAGTGGACTAGTTTTAGACGTACTAGTCAAAATGTTATATTTATTCTGAATTTAATATTTTTTCAAAATGAAACTTCCAACTTTAATTTCTAATACATTTGTTTTCTATATTTATCTAATGAATTGGTAATTAAAATATGTTTTTTATTTTTCCAAATGTATTGTTTATTTTAAGACGATTTTTAATAAAATGGTAATATGGCCTTAATAAAATAAGTTACACACTTATTCTGTGTTAAAAATTATTAAAATACATAATAGGATTTATTAAATCATTAGAAAAATAAACAAATTGAAGTTAATACTTTTACCATTTAATTATAAAGTTTAAAATAAATAAAAGTCCTTATTGAAGAAGGGCAACCACCAGCATTTAGATCAGTTTAAAAGAGTAAAAAATGAAAAATGAACCCTTTAAAATTTTGCAGAACTTTGTATTTTAGGGTGCTTGGGCCCCATGTTTTCCCACTTCTATCAGTCTGTACGCAGCATAGCTTAAAAACTACTTATCCAGTTGAATTTAAGTTTTCAATGGAATGGAAACATTTTGGTATATAGAATATGGCGAAACAAAATAGCGGCCTAATGAAATAAAATTGCATAAAACTCAAGTGAGAAACAGAGACAGACTGGTAAAATTTTAGTCCGAATCTTGTATGACAAAAGTAAATGACGGCCTAATAAATTATTTGAATATGCAGACAATCTGTACGAGGGAAATTGATTGCCATCTAAAGTAGTCCCTCTCTAAAATTTTTATTATTTCTCGTACTAAAAAATATTACACACAGTGTAATTTTTTACATGGAATGCTCTGTATAAAGAAGCCCTTTTAGGAAATAAGTACTCTATTTGTAACTGTTACGAAATTTATATATTCAAAAATAATATGGCCATTTGCAGGAAGGTATTAATTTTAGTTTTTTAAATATCATAGGTGGGTATATCAGAAAATTTGGCATGAAGTTTTTTGGAAAGATATTGTTTAGCTTTTCATACGGGTAAAAAATAGACAGGGTATTCATTTAATAAAAATAGATATTTTGTCACTCTCTATATATTTCAAAGATACTGATAATTACCATATGATTGGGAAGAAGAAAATTTACTTTGCATTTTTTTCATTGCATTAAAAATAATAAAATTACTGCACAGTTGATCCTATACCTAATAGAGTAATTTTATCGTCTAAAAACTAAAAATTGACGTTTGGAGAGTTTACATAACTACCAAAAGAAACAGTTGGAACTGAAAAATAAATATTTCTACGTTCATACCTTAACTTTTGGAAATTTGTTTAAAGATTCATATATAATACCACCCATAACTAATTTCATAATGGTATCAATCTCTAACTTTCTATATCCCTGTAAATCTGTATCTATAAAACGCCTAAATATAATTATTTTTTTAGATTTAAGTATAGTCATAAATCTTTAAGATATAAATGAAATAATTTTCTATTTTGATTATTATGAAATTGACTGGAACTTCTTTAATTTTTTTTTAAAGTGTTTTATAGTAAAAATCAATTCTATATTTGTCACTAAATAAAAAAATATTACAATTGGACATGTTTTTATTGTTCAAGTTGTTACAAGCTGAAATTAGTTTCCATTGCTGCTGATTTCTGGTGATATGTAAGTACACACCATTTTCTTTTACAAGGGGTCCAAAGGACTCACACTGTGACTTGAAATACCTAAAAAGAAGAAAAAATATTGTAAAAAAATTGCTTTTCGAAAAATCAGCTGTAAATATGCTATTAAAAAAACTTCGTTATTGATAAAATAGGTATATTTCCAATTTTCGTTAAAAATTAAAAGCAATACTTAAGAAGCATATTCCCCTTTAGAAAATATGAAGAATATCCATATAAATATGGCTTTTTAAACTTGTGTTTGTAACCAACAGCATGTATAGTACCTCAACCCAATTTTTTTTATTCAATATAACCATAACCCCTACATTAATTAATTAATTTTAGGTACTGATGTCCAAATTTGTAGACAAAATTCAAGTTTACTAATTTTCAACCAGAATTTATATATTGAGTTGTGGTTTTCGATAATGCCTAGCACTATATGTTGGATTTATCGCTTCGAAAATGCAAAAGGCCACAAGAAATCTGTTACACAGAGTATTATCTAAGCCCTTGTCATTTTCACAAAATGTTTATACACACACAATGACTATTACGAAACGAAATATTATATTGTTCTTTTCTACCCAGGATAATTCACACCCGAATACCAAAAAACTTTTTTTATATAAAGGGTGTTTTCACCAAAATGTAAATTTTTCTGGATGTGTTGTTTTTTTCAGGTCCCGTATGCATCAATGGTTTATTACCCCATTCTATTGTGAACTTTTTACTTTAAACTAACTTTCATGATCCATCAGATCAAAAGGTCATTTGAGAGTTTAAAAATTAATGAAACTTATTAAATAATGGTAAAAAGGTCTGTTATTATTTAAATTTACATAGATATTAATGAATTCTAATGATGAGTTTGAAGTTAGTTCAAAGTAAAAAATATGCAAAACAGTTTTTTATAATGTTCTACGCGGCGAGTAGTTGTATTCAAAAAATTATTTATTTTTGTGCAGAACACAGCTCTTTCCTGATGGATTTCCCCACCAAAATTGCCATGTTCTACACGGGTTTCGAATTTGTTCGATTTTACTCGAATTTGGGGCGGAGCCACAGCCTTCCTTTCTCTTTGCTCCCCTGCGGGGACGCTGTGCTCCATTTCTTCTCTCGTGAATAGTGAGTACATACTACTCGTTCTTTGTCCTGTAGCTAATGTATTTTTATTTAGTACGGACCTGCGGTCCAGTTGAGTATTTTGTATATTCATGTCGCCGCCTTCGCAGATGGACGAAAGGTCGACTTCTGATTTTCCACCCTGACTCTGTCGAGTCGGAGAGAAATCCAATTCAAACAAGGTTAGTGGTTTTGCAGTTTTTGAGGCTTTTTTAATCTCTAACGAACTATCATTAAAGAGAGTTTGCAAAGAATCGCGCGAGCGGTTGTTATCAAGCAACATAGTATCATCTTGTTCTTTTTCTTGATAATATTTATGTTTTATGAAAGATGAATTGTTATGGTGACATTCTCGTCCTCGGGGCACCTCCATGGAGAGATCCTCCATGTAGGATGTTCCGGAAAAGGTGTCGAATAAATATGTCTTATAGGATTTGTCATGTTTGTTATAATATGTAGGGTCATTTAAAGGCAAGCTTGGCAAGCTTGCCAGGCACCCACCACTCACCCGGGGAATTTTTGAATGATCGTTCCCCTCGCCAGGAGTGAGAATGAGCGAATGCTCAATAAGGGGGACGGTGTTGCTGGGCGAATGGATGGCTGATCTACCTTTCTTGGGAACTACTCCAGAAGTTGAAGTAGCCATTGGTAGTCAGTTTGTAAAAAATCAGTTATGAAAAAACAAAGTTCGGACGTTCCGAACAAAACAAATGAGGGAGCAACGGGCGTCAGTCGGGGGAAAGTCACTTATAACTAAAGTAACGTCACCCGAGTGGAGTCCTATCCCTAAGTCTAAATCTAGGTTTAATTACAAAAAATCGTATGGATTTTATTTACTTAATTTAACCTGTCAATATGGCCGTAGCCGTGTGTAGGCTTTTCCAAGTCCTTACACCACTAAATATTTCACCTTTCGATCTCAAGTCGAAACGTTTAAGAAAGCACTACGCACTGTCACTATAAGTGTCTCTGTAGATACTTTGATGTTTTTAGTTTATAGTTTATTATTTAGGTTTGTTTAATGTTGAGATTTTTTCAAAGTTCGCTCAACAGTATTTGTCCATACAAATAGTAATTGACCACAATTACTAACACTGTCTTTTTGCTCACTTATCAAAATCAATAAAGTCAGAATAGAAACAACAAATCTCTTGTATTTGTTATTGTTTATAATAACACTGTGACTGCCCAGTAAAATCTTTTTATGTTACAACTTTAGTATCAAATACAATATTACTTAACCTAGTCGAACTAACTAAGCGAATATCTTTTGTTATTTAATTAAGAAAAAAAATTAAAAACTTTATTTATTTATGATAATAAAATCAAAATAATCACTGTTTTCAATTGTCAAAGTCGGTAAATTAAAAATGATACTGTAAAAATTTAAATCTTAAAATTTGGAAAAACTCAAAAAGATATTCTTTTCAAGCCTGCCTTTTTCCCTAATCTAATAGTCCACTCGGGTCACGCCGCTTGGGATATTAGACGCGAAAATGTTGTAATATTTAATTATAAAAAAAAAATTAAATTTAATATTTTGTTAAAGTTTATGATATCTGTAAATAATCTATCTATATATATACAGCCAAAAATATGTAAATCAATCAAATCAAAATAAGAGAGGCACGGTTTTTTCTAATTGTTCCTTATAATAAACAATCCTCTACACTTAAGAGAGATTGAGAACTTCAGGAACTGACGTGCTGTTTCTCTGGAGGGAGTCTTTAAGTTTAGTTAAGAACGGATTCACCAAGCGTACTTAATGCTAGGATCCTATCTTACCTATTACAAGATCAAGTAAATAATATTTACACTTTGTTTAAACAATTAAGTTTATGGTAAAATCAGAAAATGTCACATTCGGTTTTGTCACAATTAATATATGTTACAAAAATATGATTCGCCCAATTAAGGGTAGATCATAAAAATACAAAATCAAATAATACAAATGTTACCAGATAATCAAAAGTTATTAAGCAGTCAAAAATCGGTAATTCAAAATTTATAAGTTTAAAAATATTATGTGAGCAATTCGTTAAAGATTAGAGTGAAATGAGCTAATTCAAAATTTCCCAAAACTAAGCAAAAAAGGTAAACAGGTTTACGTTTGAAAAAATGAGTGATAAATTATGCCAAAAGATACAGAGTTTTAACTTTACACTTGAACACTAGTTAGCTAAGGTTCGAGCAAAGAAAGGAAACTTGATCTGGAGAACTGAGCTTGGAGAACGCTTAGAGGAGAATGAGACCCAGAGTAAACAACGTTACCTATTTCTTCCTCGCGCAATTTATAACAGCCAGTATTTCTCTTCCAGATACCTCCTACTAGGCCATAAATCAAGAGAACCAGATTTAAGACCCGAGGACGATCTTCACAATCAGAGCCCTACTAAGAACCTTAGTGCAATGGAACTTTTCGAGACTAAGATCCGGCGCAATCCAACGATGGGAACAAAGTGCAAGGTTCCTCTAGTTGTCTTCGGCTGTATCACTCAGAATGACAAAAAGAAACGCACTAATAACACTGCTTCCGACGCTTAGGTGGGTATATGAAAAATAGCTATCACTCACGAGTCTGACACGTAAACTATACGGTAGGAGAAGATCGAATTCTTTCGAAACAAAAATCTATCCATATTTATATTAATCGAAGTTTGACGTCACGGCGACACCCTTTTGCACGCTCTGGACCAATCCTGTGGATTGTGGGCGGAGTCCCGTGAACGAAACTGGTGTATTTTCTGTTCACTTTCGAACAAGATTTTCTTGAGGACACATCTCCCTGGAAACTTTAAAGTCCCGTGGGATCCGCATTTTTGAGAATTTTCTTGGTTTGGGATTTTTCCCTAGAATAGTATTACTTTATACGTATTCTAGCCAAGTTTCAGATTTTTATTACAACTTTTTTCTTTTTGAAAATAAAAAATTCGTATAGCCATAAAACTTTGTTAAACGATAGTTCTTTATGTAATAATTAATCCTGTGAAAAATTAGATTTTTTCTATTAGTCGTTTTATAGATATTGGACATTTTCACCAGGTCCTGGTGCATAACTTCCAACGTCGATTTCATGGTTTTCTGGTAGTTTTTTCTTAAAATGTTTTATTATATAAAACGTCTCTTTTTAGGTGGGCTTTCATCCTATGAAGGTCCCAAGTTGATACCTTTATTTTGGTTTTTTTTGTTTATCCAAAATTTTGGCTAAGTCCAAAAAAAGTGAAAAATTTCGTTCGCAAAAATTTTCCTATTTTCTTGAAAATTTGATATGGTGTAGTTTAATTCATTTGAAAACTTTTTCGTCTAGTGACTTTTTGACGTCCGACGTCGCGTTTAGGCGCTACGGACGTGGCGTCCTTTTCCAGGCGTAGCATCTGCGACGCCTATCTTCTTTTGTTCATAGTTTTGTTAATTCTTGATATATCTTCTTCAAATTTTGATACAAGGTGGCCCTAAGGGGTCTCTTTCGATTAGTCCTTACGGCACTTGTCTATCTGGTTTAGAAAAAATTTTATTAAAGATTGAAATTGAAAAATTGAAATTTAACGAACTCGAATTTTTGAATTTTTTCCTTTAATGCTAATTTTCTCTGGTGTTTCTCAACGGATTTTAATCATTCTTTTACTGAAATGTAGGATTTGATTAGGCCTTTTTGGGGATGTAAAAATTTTTGTAAAATAATTAGTTTTTAGATTTTGAGAAATTTTTAACGTTGAATTTTAGGTAGAAATAATAATGTTTTTGTAAAGATTTTTATAGGAGCGTGAAGCGCATATACTAGAGATTATTTGTACAAAGTTTCATTATGAAATTTTGATTAGAACTATTTTTAATTAATTAATTTACTTATAGAATTTCTAGAATCGAACAGACCAATCCGATTGCAGCGTGGGTAAATCTGATTGGCTGGAAGACTTGAATGCTTTAATCCTATTGGATGGAATGTTTCTATCGAATTTTCTAGATTAGGTGTGGTTACGTAGATTATTCGAATTGGTTCGCTGCTCTAGAAGACGAGTTCTAGGCCGATTTCCAATGTCTAATGCATGTAAATGTATATGGAGTTCATTTTTCTATATTTTGGCCTAATTTTACTTGTTGATTTTATTTAAATTTGGCAAAAAATGTGATATTACGACAATAAGTATAATATTTTTATTTATATTTTGACATCTAGATACAGCTTTAACTATAGAAAATAAAAATACCATAATTGTAGGATTTTTTCACTATTATCTAAGAATACAAAATATTACTGAATAGAAGAAATTACATAACCTATATTTTTTTTAGCTGGCCTCATTTAATGCAACATTAAATGAATCTGAAGTTAGCAATTATATCAGGTTTGGTACCTTTATCTTTAAAGATTATCCAAAAAATTGATAAAACCCATTTCATAAGAGGTAAAGATATTAGTCTCTCTCTCTCTCTCTCTGAACTCATATATTTATAATCGGTATGAAAAGACTAACTTAATTAGACAAGGTGTCACATTTAAAAAATCCATGTTATGTAGTTTTTTCTACTTTTCAATAATTTTTAGAAATATTTGATATTCTTAGACCATAATACAGGAATAATCCTACAAATTTTGAAATCAAAGTTTTTTTTTTTAATTTTCTATAATTAAAGATGTAACTAGGTGTCAAAATATAAATGAAAGCCCTGTACAACAGTCGCATTTATAAATTTAGAGACATTACCTTTATTCATAACTGAGGTAAGAAATAATAGTATAAGGGATACAAAAGTTGAGAAAAAAAAACATGTTTAAAAAAAATTTACAATTTCGTTGAAAACAACCTGTACAAAAAAAAAACTAAAGAATTGAAAAAAAACAAGGAAAACTTTGCAAACTACAAAGTGTTTTACAAAACACTCTGTTAAACAACTAATTGAAGACCTGCATTAACATCCTCTAAGCTATAAACTTAGTGCTAGACCGTAGGGGCGTCCCTAGACTCCGGTTACTGAATGGGGGGAAGGGAGGAAAATGTAAATATTGTATATTACATATATAAATTACATTTATATACCAAATGGATTATGCATGACCTTTTTTGGTTTTTTTTTCATCAGTTATGGTTCTGCGGGCGTCCATGCAATATCCCAAAAAAAAAGACATCACCTCCCCTATGCCCCCCTTAGTTACGCCCCTGCTAGACAGTGTCGAAAACCGTAACTAAATATGTTAATTTTTGTTGAACAAAAATTGAGATCTGAATATTGTCCAAAAATTTACATCTTTAAGTTCGTCATTTATACGTCACAATCCACAATGCCACTAGGTATTCTAAAAATTATACTGAACAAAGCCTATAAGAAAGGGTGAATTGCGAGGTAGCTACTAGGACTACACATAAATCTTATAAAACTAGCTTGAGGGAAATTCCCTACATTTTATATATGACTTAGATACCGTGATGACCTCCAAATCTTACAAAATAGAGACAGAATTGAATTTATAAAATAAAGTTATTCTGAAGAAAAAATCGAGAAAAAAATGTTTCTTCTTAAAAAATACAGTTTTCACTGTGAGTAATCTTAATTTTCATAGACTTAAGTCAGTTATACTTTATTTGATAGGATTAAAAAAGGCAACATACAGATGTTTCAAGTAAATTGAAATTTAAAAAATAATTTTAAACAAAACCAATTACAAACTCATGTATAGTCTTTTTTAAAGTATTAAACCTCAGTTTACCAAATTGCATATAAACCAGACCTTTTGTTCTTTAATAAAACAAAATAGTCCATAATAAAAAAACAGCAGCTGCACTTTATACAACATTTTTGGGACATCCTGTATAAATATTTAATATATCCTTACAAAATGTACTTTTAGCAACCTAGTTTCCTCCAGTACCTAACAAGGTATCCCAGAATTACATAATAATGGATTTGAAATAACCTCTTCTGGTGGTAAACACAGTTAACTTAACTTACAAAAAATAAGGTTTCGTCATGATATAGGTATAATGTATATGGTGTATAATTTTTTCTCTAAAATTAAGTTTGTTTCACTTTTGTTACTTTATGTATATTAATGTAGTTTTTTTTTTAATTTTTAACACATCTGATATTTTATACAGATTTTATGTACAGGATGTTTGGTTATATTTTAAACAGTACCCTAGAGACTTTATTATGAGTTATCAAAAAACCTTAAATATAAAAGTGTTTAGGTTTGGTCAATTTACAAGAAAAACAAAAAGATAATCGGAAATTTAGCTAACGGGCATCGACTGCGTTATTTTAAAAGGCACCTGTATAATAGATACACCTCAAATGGTCTCTTCTTGCTGATTATTAATAATGGACTAGGTTTAAGACCTTTATCTCTAAAGATAATCAAGAAATTTAAGAAAAACCTTATCATAAGAAGCAAATCTCTTACACATTGCCTCTTATGGCAGGGTTTTTCTAAAATTTCTTTATTATCTTTAGAGATAAAGTTTAAACCTAGTATATTTATAATCGGCAAGAATGATTAATGAATGATGATTTTGTTAAAACCCAAAAACATTTCTATTTAATGTTTTCTGATAACTCATAGCATAAGGCCTCTAGGGTACTTACCATTTAAAATATAATCAGGCATCCTGTACAATTTTACATAGGAATAAACAAATAAATTCTATTAAACATAATGAACTTATTAAGTCATATATGAAATGAACTTATTAAGTCATAATAGTTATTTTTTTAAATAGAATATTTTTATTGTGATGTGAAACTTCAAAAGTGATTCATAGATTTGAACAAAAGATTAATTTAAAAATACACATGAAAAATTGCAATTAGCAAAACCCAAGAAAAAACAAACACTTCAAACATATTTGTATCACACTGTAAGAAATTAGACAAACATATAAAACATAATGAGGTGTCTAGCACAAAGTTTAATGGATGACATAATAAAAAAATAAGTGCACCATTAATCAGTTGAGTTGCTATGCATTATATTGCTGCTGTTTTCCGACAGAATATCAGTGCAAAAACAATTAGTCAAATTAAACAAGGTTTCAAGTGTTAAATTCTGTTTGATACTGTAAACTGATAATTTGTTATAATAACGAACTCATAGTTATGTTTTGCAGCAGACTTTGCTAAACATATGCTTATGAATTATACTAGCGTAATCTGTTTAAGTCTAATATTATAGTAAGTTTCTTTATAAAACAAAATAATCACAATTAATACTACAATTAATACAGGTATATATCTTCTACAATCACAATGGTCGAGTTCAAATTTGAATCAACAAAATAGCTTATCGAGGAATTTGTAATTGTGCTTCGGTGATTGTTCTTCCTTATATTGACTAAGTATGTGAAAGGTAAATGAAAATACTGTATCAAATACTTGACATCATTTCTTGTATCATTCCCTTCTTTTTAGGGTCATATTCTGCAAAAAAGTAAAAATATTGCTATAATCAATAAATGTGCCATACACCACATACTGTGTAATATAATATAACTAATTATTTCCCTACTCTAATAATTATAATATTATATAATTCCAACTATAGTTCTTTTAAAGAAAAACAAAGATTATTTCATTTCGTCCTCAACAGTGAAAATATATAATACCAAAGAAAATAATAGCTTCCACTATAAATTTTCTTTGATCATACCTGTTAAGGAATACTTTTGTTTACAAGTTATACATAGACCTCGACATAGACAATAAAATATAATATTAGCAAGTACATTCTATTTGCTTAAAAATATACAAATTCATGCCTACCTGTAACAGTATTATGATAATCTAGATTCAACTGTCCTTATTGCTTCTTTAGTCTTTCCATCAATAGAAAATATTATTCTTAAATTGGTTCCTAGTTACTGGTATTTATGTTCAATTTTGCAATACTTAAATACACCATTATTAAACCACTGTTGTTTCCGCAAGTGATCAATTATATGGCCACTTCCGATGAATCATTTAGAATTAAGCATCATATTTCGGATTACTCATTCATTCTTGCTATTTCAGCATTATTTTTATATAAATATAGAAGAATTAGTAATCATCTTTAGTCATTAAGTAGCCATAGATCGGTCAACATCCATTGTAATTTCGTGTTTTAAAAAATAAAGTTTTTAAAAATACAAGTTACAAGTTTGAATGTAAAATTGGCGCGGTCGGTAGGATCCTTTTCGGAGTGCGAAAAAAAGGATATCCTGAAATCGGAGTGGAACAACGTTTCATCTCCATAAGGATTATCAGTGTTGCATCTTTCTGTTTCAACAGTTAAGAAAAGAATCAGGAACATCTACAACCGAACTAGGCACTTGTAACTCCTGGTACATCGATTATTGGTACGCCATTCGAGAAGCCAGTAAGGACGATTTGGCCTGTGCTAGCGTCCAAGACAAGCGGTAGCCAACCTGAGCAGTTCATCTCTTCAGCAAAGCATCGTTTGATACAGGACCAAGACTTGGGACACATTGTGAGTTATTTACTTACTTCCCTTATAGTTGAGATCCCTGTTAACTAAGTTCTGAAATTTTTGAAGAAAAATTTTTTTTTGAACAAAGATAATTTTTGAAGAAAGAAAAAGTGAATAATTGAATTGAAGCAATTTTATTGAATAACTTTTACTAACTATTTTAGTTGTAAAGAAAACAAATGTTAACGCAGTTAATAGTAGTTAAATACATATTTAATGAGGAAATTTAAGAAATGTGGTAAAGACATTACTTATCCTAAAACAATTCGAAGAAGTAGTTTAGAAAATCCTTCTACAAGTGGATTATCACAAAGTAGTTTTAAAAATCAATCTGCAAGTGAATTAACAAAACTTTATTCAGACATCAATTTAGAAAATATTTTTAACCCTAGTATAAACGTAGATATTAACGAAGCAAACATTAATAAGATGGCAGACGCTTTGAGAAGTACTGTTTCACTCTTAAAAACTTTCGATGGTACCCCATCACGTCTTGAATCTTTTATTAATCAAATAGATACTTTTTATACAAGATATTTTAATACTGATACTTCCCAACAAGAATTTTTAATTTTGGCAATTAAATCAAAAATTATAGGATCAGCCGAAGATTTTCTTTTAACTAGACCAGATCTTAATACTTGGCCAGAAATAAAAATCTCATTAAAACAAAAATTCAGTGATCCAATAACAAGAGCTAATTTACAACAACAATTAATATTCTTTTCAAGAAAAGGCGAATCAACCTTAGATTACATACAAAAACTCAAAGCCTTAGTCACCAAAATAAATCCGAAAACTTGTACAGAAATAAGTAATATTGAAGCTAGAAACATAATTATAGCACAAAACGAATTAACAGCAACTCAAAATCTTCTTGCAAACATTTCAAGCGAATTAAGAACTTTACTAATCGTTCAAAATCCCCAAAATCTAGACCATGCAATCGATATTGTAACCAATTATGAAATCTTAACTAGTCAAAATAATTTTAAAAATAATTATTTGCAAAATAGTAGATCAAATAATTTACTTAGCAATCAGAAAACGCCACCAATAAATAATATTAATAAATTTCTGGTAAATAGATCGAATAATTTTCCAAATTCATCTTTTAAACCGAAACCACCAAATCAATTTTTCAATCGAGTACAAAATCAAACATTTAATCAAAAAGGCAATCAATATCCTAAACAACAATACCCACAACCAATGTCAGGTGTGAGTGTACAAAAAACAATGCCACCATTAAGACAACAACAACAAACTTTTGCCAGACAACAACCTCAACAACAAGCTTTCTATAGACAGCAACCGCAACAACAACAAACTTTCTATGGACAGCAACCCCAACAACAACATCACCCGAAATTTACATTCCAAGAATTAACGCATTTAGAAAATAATGAACCCAATAATGACGAGTTATATAATGAAGAAAACCCCGAATTTGACAATTATGATCAAGATTATCAAAATTTTGATGAAACATGTGAATTAGATAATGAGAATTTAGTAGAGCAAATAGAAAATTTTCATCTATCAGCCTCGGACGAAAACCTTGCTTAACTTTAAACAGTTTTCAAGTAAATCAATTACCCTATGTAGAAATACCGAATTATAATATTCGACTACTAATTGATACAGGTTCTCATGCATCCCTACTTAGACCCTCTTTAGCGGAAACACATTTCCTCGAATGTATTAAACCTTACGTAAGCACACTTCAAACTTGTGCAGGTTCAAAGAAAGCGAAAAGTAAAGCTACTATTCCTTTATTTTTAAGCTTTAGTATAACCGAACCAATAGAATTTATTTTATATTCATTCCATGAATATTTTGATGGAATAATCGGAATTAAAGACTTATTTAAATTAAATTTAAATATTGATTTAAAAAATAAAAAATTGAAAAAGCAATATTTAGAAATACCCTTTCAATATAGGCAAAATTTTGATGAATATACAATTGAAATACCACCTAAAACGATTCAAAAAGTAATTTTGAAAACTTCGCGACCAAATGACACTACTTGGTTAATGCCCTATTATTTAGACGAAAATATAGAAATTCAACCTACCCTAATAGAAGTAAAAAAAAACACGTACGCTATTGATATTTTTAACCATACAGAAAAATATTTTACTCTAATAGTAACCACTAATGATAATTTACCCTTAAGACCAATCGAGCTTAACAATTTTGAAATAATAAATTTCGAACCAAATCAGAATCAAATTAATGAAAAAAACATAATCGAAGATATCGATTTAAAATCACTAATTAGGCACGAACACTTAAACTTTAAAGAACGTAAAGAACTTATTAAAAGCTTTCAAAATATTTTACATAAACCCGGAGATAAATTAACATTTTTCAATCAAGTCAAACATACTATTAAGACTACGGATGAAATACCCGTACATGCGAAAAGTTACAGATACCCATTCATACATAAACAAGAAGTAGACAGACAAATAGACCAAATGCTACAAGATGGTATCATTCAACCTTCAAATTCTCCCTGGAGTTCCCCTGAGTGGATCGTCCCGAAGAAAGTTGACGCATCAGGACAAAGAAAATGGCGTCTAGTGATAGATTACAGAAAAATCAACGAAAAGACTATAGAAGATAGATATCCTATTCCAAATATCGCAGATATACTTGATAAACTTGGTAGAAGTCAATATTTTACAACACTTGACTTAGCCAGCGGTTTTCATCAAATAGAAATGGACCCAAAAAGTATACCAAAAACAGCATTCAATGTAGAACATGGACATTACGAATATACCAGAATGCCCTTCGGACTAAAAAATGCACCTTCCACTTTTCAGCGTGCAATGGATAACGTTTTACGCGGATTACAAGGAAAAATATGTCTTGTATATATGGACGATATAATTATCTTTTCAACCAGTCTTCAAGAACATTTAGACTCTTTAAAACAAGTATTTAACAGATTAAGTTCTTTTAACATGAAAATCCAATTAGATAAATCCGAATTTTTGCATAAGACAATTGAATTTTTAGGTCATGTTATTACCCCTGACGGTATCAAATCAAATCCCAAAAAAATCGAAGCAATAAAAAATTTTAAAATCCCTGAAACACCAAAAGAAATAAAATCATTTCTCGGTTTAGTCGGTTACTACCGAAAATTTATAAAGAATTTTGCAAAAATAACGAAACCTTTGACTCATTGTTTAAAGAAAAACGTTAAAATAAATCATGATAAAGCATTTATTACCGCATTTAATCTATGTAAAAATATCTTAACTAATGACCCTATATTACAACACCCAGATTTTAGTAAACCTTTTATTTTGACCACTGACGCTTCAAATTACGCTATTGGAGCCAATACTTTCACAAGGAAAAATAGGAAACGACCGACCTATAGCATTTGCTAGCAGAACTCTGAATCAATCAGAATGCAACAATAGAAAAAGAACTTCTTGCTATTGTTTGGGCAACAAAATATTTCAGACCTTACTTATTTGGCAGAAAATTCACAATTGTAACAGACCATAAACCATTAAACTGCAAGAATATGAATATGATATTCAATATAAAAAAGGAACCCTAAATTCCAACGCCGATGCACTTTCAAGACCACCTCAAGAATTGTACCCAACCGAAATAATAAAATCACCATTGACGCATATGTCAGCAGTATGTGAAAAAGAAGAAAATTCTGACGACCAATATATTTGGCATGAAAAAATAAAACATTTCTTTGACACCCAAGAAAACCTATTCGAAAAACCAAAAAAGGTAAATAAAGAAAAGAAGAAACCAAAAATTAATATAATTTCCGATATTCAAATTAAACCCCCAAATAAACCAATTAAAACACCATCGCCATTGCCATCAACAAGTAAAATCAATGACGAAGAAAAAATCAATCAAAACAACTCAGAAACGGATTCAGCCAGTACAAATGACATTCCAAAGGAGCCAAAAGCTGATTTATTTTCAAAATCAGACACAGAAACTATACATACGTCAAGAGAAGACCCCATATTAGGGGCCCCGTATGTTAGTAAAGCCCTGAACACTTTTAAAAACCAAATTATATTTAAATGGACTGAAAAGGAACAACCTTATGTTGTCACTAAAAAATTATTTGAAACCAAAAAGCGATTAATAATTTTTATAAATCAAAACCCAATAACCGAAATAATCCAAAGACTCTTAAGAGATTATTTACCCCCAGATACTTATTGTTTACACTTTCCCAATAAAGAATTAGAACCAATAATAATTCGAATTTTCCAAGAAACCTTTCAAAATAACGCCTACAACCTTGTTATTTCTAATACACTATTAAAGGACGTCGTAGACGTAAATGAACAAAAAGAAATAATTGAAAGATATCATACCACTAAAACATCCCATAGAGGAATGACTGAAAGTATAAAAAATATAAAGCAAAGATATTATTGGCAAAGCCTTGAAAAGGACGTAATTAATTTTGTTAATACATGCGAAATATGTCAAAAAACCAAATATGATAGACATCCCTATAAAGTAATTTTTAAACCAACACCAACAGGCTGTAAACCCATGGAACATATTTATATGGATATATATTCCATTTCCGGTCAAAAATATTTGACAATAATAGATAACTTCTCTAAATTTGCTACAGCATACCCTGTAAATGAAACATCAACCGAGATTTGTCAAAATCTAATTAAATTCTTTTCACATCATGGTACACCCTGTAAAATTACAACTGATAATGCACAAAGCTTTAAAAGTAATTTAGTACAAGACCTTTGCAAGACTTATCAGATTGAATTACATTTTACTACACCTTATAACCCAAATTCGAACTCACCAATCGAAAGATTTCATTCAACTTTGAAAGAAAGTTTTATTGTCCTTAGAAACGAACATCGAACTAAAACAATACAAGAATTAATGGATATCGCAATCCTTAATTATAATAACAGTATACATTCAACACATGAATATACACCATTTCAAATATTAAAAGGAAATTTAAATTATCAACTGAATTTTGAGAAAAATATAAATCAAATACAAACTGATTACATACATGAACTCGCCCAAATATTTAGTGAACTTAATGAAAAAATAAATCTAAAATTAAGTGCGAAAAAGGCTAATGTCCTAGCTAAATTAAATGAAAAACGCGAGATTGACCCAGAAATAGCTGAAGCTACAAAACAACTATTACATACACCTCGAAAACTACCATTAAAGTTAGAACCAAAATACAAACCAACTACTTTTAAAAACCAAAGACACCCAAAAGATATTAAAAGACGTTCGTAATTTTCAGGAACTTACTGACAAAATGAAGAAGATCCTGATACTACTCCCACTACTTGTCAACGCACAATATAAAATGGAAGAATTAAATAACCCTTTGTTACCAGTTTACCAATCAACAGGTTACATAATAACAGGTTATCATCATGTCTATTATCATGTAAATCTAACTAATATAAAAGATTGTGTAGAAAACTCGAAATCGACACTTACACAAATTAATAATACCCTAAGTAAACTATACGCACCTATATACCAACTTTTATCTATAAGAACACGTAACCTTTTCGATCAAATAGAATCAATCGAATTATTTGTTAAACATTATACTACCCCTTAAAAGCGAACTAAACGCGGACTTTTCAATTTCCTAGGAAAAGCACAAAAATATCTCTATGATACATTAGATGCCGATGATGGAGAAAGATACGACAATTATATTAAAATATTACAAGAAAATCAAGAAATCTTACATAAAGATTTGTCTGCAACCCAGACTATTGTAAAACAATTAACAAAAGATCTTGACGCACAGCTGACTAATATTAAAACTAATCAGCAAAAGTTATTAACCCGGATGGAAGACCTCACTAATATGACTCATACTACAACCACTTCGTCTTACTATATTGTTACGCTAGACAATATTGAGACTAATCTACGTGTCATTCATGACATAAAAAGTAATTTGCAAACTGCAATAAACTTTGCGGAAATAAACATTATGCATCACAGTATTATTAAGTATAAAGAACTTCGCAGAATAATTACAAAGATAAGGCCCGAGAGTCGTATTCATTTCGACAATATAATTAAATATTACGAAGTAGCACACGCAGATGTGACAATTAAGAATGATCTAATTATATTTTATATTGCAATACCTTTAATTTTAGAGAAACCTTATATACTTTATCGAATATATCCAATACCAATAAATAATCAAATAACGATTTTAAATAATCTGTATTTATTGAGATCTACAGATGACTTTTACAACTCAAAAGAAAATTGTTATAAAATAGAAAATATATCTTTATGTTCTAGAGACACACTGAATAAAAACGAACCCTGTATACCTCAAACAATTAATTTGACAAACCATTGTACACTAATACCACTTAAATATAATAAAACTTCTATAACACAACTTGAGGACAATTCCCTTATAATTATACCTGCTTCTAAAGAAAGCATGTACTTTCAATGTCCAAATCAACATAGCGTTGAAACCATTGACAAAGTATCCTTAATATTGCCTTCAGATTGCAAAGTAAAAATTCAAAATAATATTTACGATTCTCAAAAACTAGAAACAATTAGTTTAAGACTAAAACTCCCATCAATAAATATTGATTAAAAATTAATCCAAGATACTGAACCCTTGGAACTAAAAGAAATAAATCTTGATAAAATCAATGAAGATTTAGAGAATGCTAAAAGATTAATAATTCATCCCCTAAACCAAATGGACTTTGTAAGTTCTGGAGTTTCAATTACTCTAATAATAATTATTATTATAATATTTACAATCATCATAAGTTTCTTGTATTATTATTGTAGAAAGGAAAAATCTAAAGAAAATGTAAAAGTGGACATAAAATTAGAATCTCTCGAAAATCAACCCCGATTTTCTCAAACTTAAGGAGGGAGGAATTATATGGCCACTTCCGATGAATCATTTAGAATTAAGCATCATATTTCTGATTACTCATTCATTCTTGCTATTTCAGCATTATTTTTATATAAATATAGAAGAATTAGTAATCATCTTTAGTCATTAAGTACCCATAGATCGGTCAACATCCACTGTAATTTCGTGTTTTAAAAAATAAAGTTTTTAAAAATACAAGTTACAAGTTTGAATGTAAAATTGATCCATCAGCTGTTCGACTTGTTTACTGTGTATCTGTGAACTAAAGAAGTTAGGTTAGGTTACGAGAGACCAAAATAAATAAAATACTGCCTATTCTTAAAATAGGGAGGACCATTCCCCAGTAACAACGGGCAATTATAACCTAGAGTAAGATTTTTATTCTTACTCTAAGTTTAAAAGCTTTGTTCTCCCGAGGAACGCATTTCGCCTATATTATTATATTATTTTTCTGTGGAAGGCGCGCCCCGTTTCAAAGGCGGATAAATGTATGATGTTTATGTGGTTGCATAACAGCCGCGGTGCTGGATTAGAATAGATGGAATACATATTAGCATAGGTCCCTTTTCTTTTAAAAATAAAATATGTAATATAGAATTTTGCACCATATAGCAAATAATGTAATTAATATTTAAACAGAATATTCACAACTTTGTTAAATATTTCTTCAAAAGAAGTACATTTTGAGGATAGCGTTTTATGTTTTCCCGTACTTCTAACAAAATGATCAAGAAAGAAGAATTCACTGAATTAAAAATAATGATTCATTAATAATTAAAATATACAGGTTTCGTAATAATATGACATAGATAATATTTTTTAAACAGATTAGCTTACCTTGTTTAATTTGAAGGATTTACGAGTTTCGTATCTTCGCTGCCTATTTGGAGGTTCCATGTTTTCATGATTTTCTTGAATATTTTGACATGTGTTGAATATTTACGGTATGATGCATATGCTAATATATCATGGCTTAGCTTTCAAGTAATCAAAACTACTTTTTATCTTACGAAATGAAACTCCAAGGCAGTAAATTTAGATATTATGAGAAACTCAAGAACTGACAGATTCGGAAAAAGGCGGCTTTAATAGTAGGTTGTTGTTTAACGAACCAGGATCGGAAAATCCGATTGTCATGCCGAACAGCTCTCCGAACGGAGAAAATTTTCGTTAACTAACGAAATGATAAGTGCAAAATCGCACCCCAGGTATCATATATGACAGATGAAAAATATTAATAAGAGCTTATTACTTTATTTATTTTCATAATGGATGATTTCGCGTGTTTTTTCCCGTTCTCTTCTTAATTTACTCATATCTATAATTTGTGCCTGATTATCTGGAGTTATAATGCCAACATCGTGAAGTACAGACATAATACTTCTATCACAAGCAAGAGACAAGTTTGGTAAACAAATCCGCAGCTGCTCGGGTTCTGAAGTAAAAACGTTTCCTGTAAAGCATAATTTGATCTGATCCTCTACAGAATTTGAATCTCCATTAATATAGTGCCTACTTCCGAGATAGATTTAGTTTCTTGTTTCATTCAATAAATTTTTGGTTTTTCTAAACCTCTGTTCTAATTTTTGTACTCGTCTTTACATCCAACGCTCCAATTTTCCTCCAGTTTCTTTCCGTTCTTCGGCCCAACATAAAATCATGTTCATTGATTGCGCCTTTAGTTCTAAATTTGCATTTTTGATATCATTGCGTTCGCAAAATAGTACGTCTAAAAGTTTTTGTTCTCATACAAGGAAACCTCTAATTTTATTTTCAATACTTCTACCCATAGGGTATTTTTTAATATTCTTGTATTCCTTATAATAAGTCTTTAATAAAGGAAAATTAATATATATATATATATATATATATATATATATATATATATATATGTATATACAGTTTAACAGTTTTCTTGGGTATTTTGGTCCTAATTTTTTATATATAAAACGAAGATTTAGTTTGTATGAAGCATTTTATTTATTTTCAAACGTTTCGGCAAGTTTTTGCCTTCATCAGTGTATCTAGAACAATCATTTTTATTTTATAAAGGACCCAAAATTCTGTTAAGTAATATATAATAAATATGATTCAAAGAGAACTACAAATTTAATTTAGTTTTTAACTCACCTAAGAAGGTAATCTCTGGCAACATAATAACATATTAACAAACAAAACAATTATAAACAAACTTTCTGGGAGAGTATACGCCCTTTAGTTTTGAAACATCACATACATTAATACATGCAAAAGTTAAACATTCGACTGACTTGGATTAGATATTTATATCAGATCTTTAACACTATCAGTAGATGTTCTGTTGTTTTTTTCCGATTTGATAAAAAAACCTAAAATTTTATTGTTTTGAATTTTTGGTATTTTAATTTTATGGTTTTTCAATTTAGCGCAGTTAATATAAGTTTATTTATTCCTGATACAGACAAGATTATGGAAAATTAAAATTAAAGGTTTTCGGTTTTATTTTGAAAGAGTGATCATATAAAGTCAGGTTGGAATGTTATATAGTTATTTTAGGATGTTGTAGTAAATTTGGTTTAAATTTTTAATTTTAGTTTTGTCGTTTATTGAATTTTCCTCTTTTTTTATATATAACATCTCTAAGAACTCTCTCTTTTTTTGATTAGTTTCTGTTTTCAAAATTTTTGCCTCATGAAAATTAAAAGTATGGGAAGTTTCGTTTATATGTTTTGTGAAGGCGATTTTATTTTTTTTATCGTATTTATGTCCAATGATCCGGTTTTTGAGATATTGTAAGGTTTGCCCTATATATACAGCAGGACAGTCGTTGCATGGTATTTTGTAAATTAAATGTGTTTTTTGATTTATAGGGGTTTTAGTTTTAAGTGAGCTAAATTAGTTTTTTTGTAAGGTGTTGTGGCTTTTGTGACAGGGGTAGATGTTCTGTTTTTTTAAGGTGGATTGAATATTTTCGGATAAGCCTTGTATGTATAGAATAGATGCATACTTCTTTTTAGTTTTTGTTTCTGTGAAACTGTCATTATTAGGTTTATTTAAATTTTCTAGGAGGGATTTACAAATGGAGTTTATTAAGTTTTTTGGATAGCTAAATTTTGATCAATTTGCTTTTGCTTTTTGGATTGCTATCGTTTGATATGTGGTGCTACTTAATTTTATTGCCCTGTCAGCTAAGCCAATTATTACTGAATTTTTTGGTCTATGGGGTGTTGTGAATGGTAATTAATGTATCTGCCTGACCATGTTTTTTTTGTGTACCATTCAGTTTCATTTTCATTATTTGTGTTATGCATCGTCATATCTAAACAATTTATTTTACAATTAATTTCAGTTTCTGTGGTAAATTGTAGCTTTTCGTGGAAGTTGTTAAATGAATTTAGAATATAATAACATTTATCTCTGAGTATTGTCGTTAGGCAATCATTCGCGTACCTAAAAATTATTAAATACCCAAATTAATTAAAATACCCAAGAAAACTGTTTTGCTGAATATACATTAAGGGTCCAGAAACCTATTTTCGAAGAATATATATGCAGAATGTGAGAAATATTTTCGAAGTATATACATACATATATATATATATATATATATATATATATATATATATATATATATATATATATATATATATATATATATATATATATATATATATATATATATATATATATATATATATATATATATCTCTATATATAATATAGCGATATATATATATCGTATATATATATATATATATGGATATATTGTGTCTGCTGTGATGCAGAACATCTTCCAGACAAGGATCATTTTCTTGTTATGACGTTGGTGTACGTGGAATGAAAACATACTATCATTTAATGCTCCCAACGAAAGCCATGAGTCACAATGTAATTCAATGCCGATCGTGGTATTAGCCAGCGGAGTAGTTGTTTTTGTGATTCCATTTTGTGCCTTTGCCCTACACGGGGCTCGCTAGTCTATGGCGGCCTGATGAGCTCTAATAAGAGCGAAATCGCGATCGTCGTTTAACTAAAATGGATCATTGTGTCTGCTGTGATGCAGAACATGTTCCAAACAAGGATCATTTTCTTGTTATGACGTTGGTGTACGTGGAATGAAAACATACTATCATTTAATGCTCCCAACGAAAGCCATGAGTCACAATGTAATTCAATGCCGGTCGTGGTATTAGCCAGCGGAGTAGTTGTTTTTGTGATTCCATTTTGTGCCTTTGCCCTACACGGGGCTCGCTAGTCTATGGCGGCCTGATGAGCTCTAATAAGAGCGAAATCGCGATCGTCGTTTGACTAAAATGGATCATTGTGTCTGCTGTGATGCAGAACATGTTCCAAACAAGGATCATTTTCTTGTTATGACGTTGGTGTACGTGGAATGAAAATATATATATATATATATATATATATATATATATATATATATATATATATATATATATATATATATATATATATATATATATATATATATATATATATATATATATATATATATATATATATATATATATATATATATATATATATATATATATATATATATATATATATATATATATATATATATATATATATATATATATATATATATATATATATATTTTAATATAGTGTTTAACTCATATCGTAATCACTAATTATTAAAAGAGCAATTTAGACATTTTTACTTCCTTCGTAAAAGGGAAGTATTGAAATCGTGAAAAAACCTCCCTCGGAGATTTTTTAGATCTTTACGTTTGAGGGTTCGTAAATGCCGAAAAACATATTTTTTAAATTTCGTCTGTCTGTCTGTCTGTTCGCGGCATAACTAAGAAGCTACTTACCAGAATTACTTCAAATTTTGGCCAAAAATTATCTCAAATTTTGCACTAAAATCAAGTATTATCTAGGAAACAACTAGTAAAATCTTGGTAAGAATGGTACAAAATGGCAGCTTAATAAAATATTTAAAAATCCAGGGTGAAAAAACTACTTGATATATCGATATCATAAAATTGTGGTACTAACTCAAGATGGAGGAAGAAAATGGCGGCCAAATAGAGTGTTTTACATATCTTCATGTTTTAGCAACTCCGTCCTTCGGTTTGTCTGTCTATCTGTCAGTTCACCGCATAGCTTAGAAACTTTTTATCAGATTGACTTTAAATTTTAGTCAAAAACTTAGAGTGGTATAAGAATGATCTGATAACGTTTTGTTAAAAAATCCAATCTGGCAAAACAAAATATCGGCATAGTGAAATGTTAAAAAATTATTACTAAAAAACTGCTTACCAAATTTATCTCAAATTTTGCACAAAAATTAAGTATTATGTAGGAATCAACTGGTAAAATCTTCGCGAAAATATTTAAAAATTCAGATTGAAAAAAATACTTGATGGATAACAACTAATTGTGATATAGAGATGAATTAGTAAAATTGTGGTACTAGCTCAAGATGGAGGAACAAAATGGCGGCCAAATAGAATGTTTGTAGTAGTGAAAAAATCACCGTCTCAGGTTTTAGACATCTGCACGTTTTAACGTATCTAGGTGCGGAAAATAAGTTTTATCAACTCCGTCCGTCGGTTTGTCTGTCTGTCTGCCTGCCTGTGCGCGGCACATCTAAAAACCTACTTTCCTGATTGACTGACTGGCCACATTTTCATAAAATCCGACATGGCGAAAGAAAAGGCAGTTTAATCAAATGTTAAGAGAAGTTTGCTAAAAAAATTCATATCCAGTTTACCTCAAATTTTGTAGAAAAGTGATAGTAATTAAGTAGTATTATTTTAATACAAATCCAAGATGACGGACAAATAAAAGGTTTGTAATTATGAAAAAAATTGCAGGTTCGAAATATCTTTAAATTTAAGCGTCTCTAGATGCTAAAAATATGTTTTCTTAATTCCATTTGTCTGTCTGTAGGATTGACTGTTAGGTCGCGCCGTAGCTAAAAACTAGTTACATGATTGACTTCAGATGTTCACAAAAAATTAAGGGTTGTGAGGGGATGACCTGGTATTATGGCCTAATAAATTATTTAAAAAAATCAGTCTAAAAAAACTACATATTAGATAAATTTAAAATTTTAAACATCTATTAAGTGTGATAGAGAGATTAACTTGTAAAATTGTGTTTCGAATTCGAGACGGAAAAGCGAAATGGCGGCCATTTAAAATGTCTAGAAAAATCAATGTAAAAAATCTTCTTATTCAATTGAGTTAATATCGTGCAGCACAATTGAATATGATACAGAGATTAACTGGTACGAATTCAAAATGACGATACAAATTGGCGGTCTTTTAAAGAATCAGTTTAAAAAACAATTTATGTTAAAATCATGCCCAAAAAATAAATGTGGCATAGGTAGAAAAACAAATATTGGTACGATTATGGGAATCGTGGAACAAAATGGCACCCAATAAAATTGTTTGATAAGACAGTATATGAAATGACTATGTGCGAAATTAAATTGCGTTACACATTGCTATTCTTAATCAGATGGAAGATTCCAGGGGCGTGCAGTCCATGGAAGCAAGGGAAGCAGTGCTTCCCCAAAAAAAATTACAAAACATCTTCTAAAATGTAATTTTTGAAATAGGAAACCATTAATTTAGTTTATATTAAAAATGCTAAAATATTATCTTAATTATCAAGCCCATAACAAATGCGGCCTTGACTCCGACCGAGTCACAAAATCGAATAGAACCTATGCGGGCTGCTAGCTTCTCTGCAGCCAAGTCCTGTATGCTTGATTTCCTGCGAATCGAGCCAGAGGTTATTGAACTTTTCACTGGCTGTTTGCAATTTTTGCATTTCAATCGCCTGCTTTAAGTGGGGGCGGAAGCTATCGTTGGAGTAGGTTATTTGTTTGAACAGCTATCCGTGTGTTGTGTGATACGTACATCGCGTCGTGAAAGGTGCGATGTGGAAGACAATAATACGGACGTGGATATGCAAATACCGTCAAATCGGCTGTCGGTAATAACGTTGAAAATATTGGAGAATTTAGTAAGAAGTATGTGTGTGAATGTATGGTGTGTGTCTTAATAATAAAGGGATTTTCAACATTAAACTTCGCTGATAAGCTTCAAATAATTTCCAAAGGAATGGCAAAACCGCCTATGAAAAATTTAACCACAAAAATGAAAAACTGTATAAGACGTTTTTATCCGGAAAAACAATATAAACAATTTAAATGACTAACAAGGTGTGAAAATATAAGTAAATTATTTTGTTGGCCATGTTTAATTTTTGAAAATAAAAAAGGTCTCTGGAATAAAACTGGTTTTTCCGATTTAAACAATTTTCATAAAGCTGTAAAAAGACACATTGTGTCCAAAGCGCATTTGCCGGCCCTCATAAAAGAAAAATCTTCGGCAAAACCAGAATTGAACACGCCCTTAATAAAGAGTTGGAAATTAGTTACCGCCAACACAATGAACTAGTCGATAAAAATAGACAAATATTAAGAAGACTTATCGATGTTGTTTGTTTTATCGGACAGCACGGATTGGAATTTAGAGATCATGACGAAACAAGGATTTCTTCAAATAGAGGAAATTTTCAAGATTTACTTAGTTTAATGGCTAAATATGATGATTGATTAAAAAATCATTTAGAGCAGTCTAGTGGTTTTCGCGGAACGTCGGATCGAATCCAGAATGATTTAGATTCCGCTGTTGCAACCATTATTCTAAAAAGAATTAAGCAGGAGATTGGCGAGGCACGGTTCATTGCTATTGTTCTGGACGAAACAACTGATATCTCTAATTTTAGCCAATTGTCTATAGTAATACGCTACGTTAAAACAGACGAAGTATTCAAGAGCGATTTTTAGGTTTTAAGAATGTGTCCGAAAATCGTACAACAGATGCATTATATACCGTAGTTTATAACGTTCCTAAAGAAATTAATGGAGAGAAAATATTAGTTGCTCAAAGCTATTATGGAGCTTCAGTGATGGTAGGACAATTAGGGGTCTGCAAGCTAAAGTTCAAGAAACTTTCCCAAGTGCTGTGTTTGTCCACTGTTTTGCTCATAAATTAAATTTAGTTTTGTCTCAGTCCATCAATCACATTAAAGAGTGTAAAGTATTTTTTGTTACTTTAAGTAGCATGGCTGCTTTTTTTTCCAAGTCAACAAAACGTACACAAACTTTGGACTCCATTGTCTACAAACGATTGCCCAAAGTAGCTTCTACTAGGTGGACCTATAATGGAAGACTTGTGTTAACAGTATCTGAAAATCGTGAATCACTGATTGAACTATTTGAGAACATAATAGAAAATAATGAAACGTGGGACTCAGAGGCAGTAAATAGTTCGGCGGGGTTTTTGGACTGTTTGAAACGACATTTTAATTTTAATTATTTGTTGAACATATTTTAAGAAATATTTCCATTCTCGGACAATGTTTTTAATATATTACAAACTAAAACAGATGATATTGCTTTTTGCCTAAAAAAAGTGGATGATTTTAAGTTCATGTTAAGCCAAAAAAGAGATGACTTTGACTTATTTTGAGAGAAAACGATGACGTTAAATGTAGGGCCACAAGCCAAGCGTCTTCGAACAGACAAGGTGGGAGATGTTCAAACATCATACAGATGCCTTTTATGAAATAATCGATCAAATTCAGCAACAAATAAACTATAGATTTAACGGTTTAAATGATTTTAAATTCCACGAGCTCTGCAATTTTGATGCATTTAAAAGAAAAACTTTTCTAAAAGATGCGTTTAAATCTCTTCTTTTTCATTATGGCCAGTTCTTCCACCGAGTATTACTGCGATCTGAACTAAAGTGATTTACGAAACTGATGACATTAGCGCAAAAAATAACGCTAAGGAACTAATGCAATTTTTAAAAGACAAGGAGCTGGAAGATGCCTACACCGAAGTGTCGAAATTGTGTGGATTAGTATTGACAATACCTGCCACAAGTTCATCAGTAGAACGCAATTTTTCAACACTTAAACGTATAAAAAATTTCGTGAGAAATTCAACGGGGCAGGAGAGACTTTCGCATACATCGCCATTGAAAATAAACTTCTCCAAAATATGTCGGAGCATCGACGTTTTTATGATGACGTTATTGATGAATTTGCAAAAAATGATCGAAGAATGGAATTACATTACAAATAGGTAAGTTTCTAAAAATTGCTTACCTTTCTTAAAATTTCACCGCACGCCACTGGAAGATTCATAACTAGGGAAGTTCCAGATACGAGAAATTTAACTTTTTATAATATGAGATATACCGAAGAACAGAAACATCAAATAACTCAACCCTTTTATTCCAATAACTATAATATATCAAGAGTTCAAAATAAATATCATCAGCTATAACCTAGACAACGGATACCATCAGCTAGTACCATTGGATGCATTATGAAGCAATCCAGAAAGCTCTATACGTGACATTGTGTTATGTTTTAATAGGTCCTGCTATAAAATGTTTGAAATATTATAAATTTCGCCTATACAAGTCTATCCCGGTACAGAATTTTAATGAAGAAAATATGAGGCAACGTTTGCGTTATTGCAAAGAAATGGCAGAGACGAAGCTTCCTTTACCACATCGGAAATGTTTAATAGAAACAATCAGCATTATTGGGCACCAGAAAATCCTCACAAAATACAGGCAGTAAAAATACAGGTCGTAGGGTCATTCATGTTTGGTGCGGCATGTTGGGTAATAAATTTAAATGGCCAGAGATATTTAAATTTAATATAAAATGATGTAGAAAATTATCTAGAGGATATTCCAGTATGTTGGTACAATAATCTTATTTGGTAACAAGATGGCGCCCCCCGCAGAGTGTTGTAAAGGTTACCGAATATTTAAATAATCTATATTTTTGGAATGGAAGATCTGGCACACTTAGATAGCCGGGTAATAGTCCCGATCTAAGTCCACTAGATCTCTTTTTGGGCAAATTCTTGAAAAACAAAGTCTATTACGATAGGCCCCAAAATATACTAGAGTTAAGGAAAAAGGGTTGAAAATTAAGTATTTTTACTTACCAGAGTCCACTCAGTAACAGTAAATAAAGAAGAAATATTTTTAATTGTACAAATAACCAAGAAGGATACATAGAATATATGTAAAATCTTTTTCTAATATTTTTGCCCCTATTATGTTTTTATATTGGAATAAAGGAACCGAATTATTTGATGTTTCTGTACTTCGATATATCTCATATTATAAAAAAAGTCTAAATTGCTCTTTCAATTAATAATAACAATATGAGTTCACCTATATTAAAATACCACAACGACAATGTTAAAATCAGATGCTAGTTTTCCAGGCCGCCTTGATAAAATCAACGATTAATGCAGTAATACTTTCAACTCAAATATTTCAAAAACAGCTCATCCAAATACCAACAATGTATATATTTTTGAAATCAGCAAGAAAATATATTTTATTTAAGATAATAATATATAGGGTGTTCAATTAAAAAAAAAACATGTTTTATAATTTTCGCATTTATTTTTTGCGACATTTCTACAAGTAGCACTGATGGCCTACCAATTAAAATATTCCTGAACCTGCTGCTCCCAGTCATAGAGGCCCTTACAACACTAATAAACGAATCACTTGTACAAGGTATATTCCCTGAACGCCCTAAAACAGCTATAATTATTCCACTTCATAAAAGAGGCGAAAAAACTAACTCTTTCAATTATCGCCCAATTGCTCGACTAGCAGTGCTATCAAAAGTCATTAAAAGGTTACTAAAGAATCGTCTTATGCCATTTCTCCTTAAATATCAGATAATATCCCCGGATCTGTTTGGATTTTTACCCAACAAGTGCACCAGTGACGCCATGTTCTCGTTGCTTAGCGACGTCTACTTACCCCTCAATAACAAACCACCCCACTGCCTCAGTTTTTTGTGACTGTGTTAGTCATGAAATTTTGATAAGCAAGCTGAATTTTTATAGATCCGTAGTATTTCTTTAAATTGGTTTAAATCTTATCTCGGGAATAGGCAACAATATGTAATGGCAAATGGTTCTGACTCTGATTGAAAATTGATTACAAGCGGTGTCCCTCAAGGTTCGGTCTTGAGATCTATTCTTTTTTTGTTATACATTAACGATACCACCAACCTAAAAATTAATTAAAAAATCTCTCTCTTTGCTTACGACATAAGCATAACATGGAATGATCTTGATACAACGTCTTTACATTCTAATATTTGAACAACCTTGTTATGATTATAGCTTGGTCCGATTCCAATCTGCTTTGCTTCAATGTGAATAAAACTGTCGCCTTATCTTATAAAGTGACTTTACAATAACTTCGGCTACTTAACAGCAATATTAAATACGTTGAGTTGGTTAAATTCCTGGGTTTTTTTCCTAAAATGGTCTAAGCATATTGACACCTTAACTAAAAAACTTTCTACCGCCTGCTTTGCCATTCGATCAGTTTCAAAAGAACTGGACTATTCGAATCCCACCTCCCCTCTCCCCTCCGCTGTGACCTTCCCTTTTGGGACTGATGTACCAGTGAGCAATTTCTTAGTATTTTCAGGCTTCAGAACAGCTATTTGTTTGGTCTAAATAATAGAGCGCACTGCCAATAATATTAAAAAAAACATGAAATAATAACACTTTCTGCATTATTTATTTTAGAAACCGTCTGTTTGATAAGAAAACATGTAAGCACATTCCCGGAAAGACCAGAACACGTATATCTTATCAGAAACTCTACAAACAATCCTTATGTTTGCATTTTTCCGAAAAAAAAACCAAAACGTACCTCATTAAAAGACCTTTTTACTACGTTATTGATTTTTATAATGAATAAGTCTCATTAAAATGTTTTTTATTTTCCTGTTTACTTAAGTCATGTTGCTGAAAGGTATTTGAAATTGTTTTATAAGGAATGAACTGTCTGATAATCCATTAATTAGGTTTGTTGTATATTAGAATAAAGTTATAGATTTTCTTTTTTTTTAATACACTTTAATTACTATATTAGCTCAGTACATTTTGTGTTTAACTTATTTTGCTTGTATAACGGTAACAAAATAGAGTTTAAGGTCGCGTAATTTTAATTTCAATGTCATCAAGATTATTCACCTGGCATATGTATTGCTTATTTCCTTTTGTTAGGTCACCTGGATTCATTAACTGCTTTACGGCCATGTTACGAATATAATGAATGTTATATTTACAATTTATGTATTTGCATTGACTTATCGAAAAATATGTTTTTTTTTCGGTCAATATTTTGTTTTTTCATAGCTTTTGTTTTAAGGTAAATTTAGCTTTGTCCATAAAATTGTAACAATTTTCCTGAGACATTAAAAAATACTTTTGTTTGTTTGTTTGTTTAAAAAATAATACGCAAAACAAACCCTTAACGTTTGTATTTAAGGTTTTTTTTTGTAGCTCCTAATATAAAGCCTCTAGGTAGGGCACAATATGTTAAATAAATCCTGTACATAGCCCTTTCAGTTTTCAGTTAAATTAGATTTTGCATATGAGAGCTTTTGATCAGATATTCAAGAATAACAACATATAGAAAAATTAAACGAAGGTCATTTTCGATAATAATAACAAAAGTGCGGGGTCCTATAAAGGGCCACATACATTTGTTTTTCATACGTTTTTTAGTCGATTATGTTCGTTGTAATTGACGAATAATAGTCGTTGCATGAGAAATAAAAATTTTGTTTCCAATGCATGCTACAAAAAATTTGATCAATATCATGGCATGAATTCTAAACATAAAAGTGTAATTACATTATAAATTAAAAATCTGTCTCCTAAATCTAAAATGGGTAACTTCTTATCTTATGTAAAGTACGGGAGACATGACTAGAATAATTATTCATTTTTGCTTTATCAGATGGAGGAATTGGAGATTATATGGCAAAAGGGAGAACAGTTAGTGAAAGATAGAGTATGGAAACCTTCAACCGTAGGAGAGACCATAGGTATTTAATTTAGGATTAAAATTGTGTAAAAGATTTTTAAAAAAATTAAATTCGCGGTGTACGGTGATCAAGCATAATGTTCATCGTCCCAATAGGTGTGCAGCGTATCTTTAAAAAGTGCTCTAGAAATTCAAAAAGCGATATAATCACGGTAATAGGCTGAAACTTTTTTGAAATCGATAATATACCGTGAGGTCGAAAAGCCTGGAATAAATTCACCTTAAAATCAGGTATTTTTTCTTGAAAAAACACTAGGACCCGTCGATTTTTAATTTTAGTCGCCATTTTTTTTATTATAATTTCATGTATACAGGGTGACCCAAAAAAAAGTTAACTTAATTTTTTTATGTCTCATTTTTTATTTGATTTTCGGATTATATGAAAAATTTTGATCACATTTCATGTATTATAACCTACATATGTCTAAATTAAGTTGTATGAAAAATCAGTCTTAATAAAAACTGTCTAGATGACAAAATTATGTAATATTAATTTAAAAATTGCTGAAATTGATCACCACGAACATCCTGACAATATTCTAGGCGAACTTTAACTTCATGCAAAACATTGTGCATTAGTTGAGCTTCTATCAATCTAATTTCGTATCTTATTCGGTCTTTAAGGTCATCAATATTGCTAGATTTTTTAACATGAACTAAACTCTACAGTGTGATTTTAGGTAACCCCACAGATAATAATCTAACGGGGTTAAATCAGGGGATCTGGTAGGCAATTCTATCGGACCCTGTCTACCAATCCACCTACCAGGGAAAACAGAAAACTGCTTTCGGATATGTGAGGTACCTAGTGCTATTTCAAGCTTTGCTAGAAAAAGTGAAGAAAATCTCACCACTCTCCTCAGCTGAAGGCATAAGGGATTGGAAGTTACCTTCAAAGTTTTGCAATTTTTAGATAAAAAAAATATTTAGGGAAGCGCGAAAAATAGACTATCTAGACAAAAAAAAAGAATATATAATGAAAAATTAATAAAAAGAAATTTAATGTTTGTTTAATTGCGAAATAGTAATATGAAGAAATAAAAATTTCCAGTTCCAGTTAATTTCCCCTGCTATGCTTTGCTTGTCACACGTGTTTCAAGAATTTGACCAACGTTTTTCTTGCCCTTTCTTAAATATTTTTTTATCTAAAAGTTGCAAAACTAGCACTAGGTACTCCTCATATCCGAACTCAGTTCATATTAAGAATTAAACAAACTCAAATCTACTGAAAGCGTTAGAATTAATAACATTGTTACCTGATATATATTTTACGTAATTTTGACGTTGATTCACTATCAAAAGTAAACATTTTTTCCAATAAAATTATTTTTTAAAACTGTGAAATGGTACGATTAAGTGAAAGAGAACGCATAGAAATATTAATGATGATTGGCTATGGAGATAGAATGCGTACCCAAAACGAAGTTTGTGAATTGTTTAACAATAAATACCCAAACAGAGCGCCTATATCTCAATCAACTGTAAGTAAAATTGAAAAAAAATAGAAATTTGGGGAATGTGAGACATAATTATGAAAATGGCCAGCCCAGTATCTCAGAAGATGTGCAGTAACACTATTGCTACCGAAAACAATATTGGTAGTAAAGGATCTGTACTGAAATATTTGCATAAAAATAAACGGCAACCTTATAAAATTCAGTTAGTTCACAAACTTAATGATTGCGACCCCCATAGGAGAATGCAATTTAGTGACATAATGATGAAGAGATGTGTCAATCACTTTCAAATGTCATGAAGAATTTTGTTTTCGGTTGAAGAACTTTTTGCCTAAACGTCAGAGTGAATAGAGAAAATTGTTGATATTAGGCTACAGAAAACCCACACTGGATAATGAATTGCCACACACAATACCCCTAAAAAGTAAATGTATGAGCTGGGATTACTGAAAACAGAGTCCCTTTATCCTTGAAGAGACTTTAACTGGAGAAAGATATCTAGAATTTTTAACATTCGATTTGGTACCTGCACTTGCTGCTTAGTATCTAAATCCAGTAGATCTCTATATACGATACTTTATAGTACCAACAGGATGGAGCACCAGCCCATTATACTCGCCCGGTTCGTGAATATTTAGATACTGTTTTTCCTGGTAGGTGGATTGGTAGACGGGGTCCGATAGAATGGCCTGCCAGATCCCCTGATTTGACCCCATTAGATTATTATCTGTGAGGTTACCTAAAATCTACAGTGTCTGTAAACTGACCCAACAATATTGATGACCGAATAAGACAGGAAATTAAATTGATAAAAGCTCAAATAGTTCACCATGTTTTGCAAGAGTTTGAAGATCGCCTAGGATATTGTCAGGATGTTACTGGTGATCAGTTTCAACAATTTTTTAATTATTATTACATAATTTTGTCATCTGGATATTTATTATTTAAAGTTAAACCTTTTTTTAATAAAATTGATTTTTTATACAACTTTCTTTACATATGTAGATTATGTACATGAAATGTGATCAACATTTCTCGTGGAATTCTAAAATAAAATATGGGACATTCTATATAAAAAAATTAAGTTAACTGTCATAACTTGCATTTGGGTCTCCTGTATAAATGAAATTGAAATAAAAAAAACGGCAATTAAAATTTATAGTCATGGTGTCCGAGCGTTTTCTGGAGAAAAAAAACCTGATTTTTAAATAAATTTATTCCAACCTTTTCGCACTCACTGTATGTACTGAGGAATGTTCAAAAGATTTTTATGGAAATTGCAGTGACGCAACTACACACCGACTTTTGGGGGGCTCAAGCCCTGACATTTACAAGATAATATTGATTTGAGGATAAAACCAATTTTAAAGAAATGATGATTTTTTGTACATGATATTTTTCCAAGTTAATAATGTCATGCAAATTTTCGTGTTAACTTTATCTTAATCTTAACTATACAATGAATACAAAAAATTAAATAAATTTGCCCTATTTCACCGTTATTTGAAATATTACCTCTTTTTTATTTTAAATATGTATAATAATAAAAAAATAAGAATCTACGCCAATGACTTTAGCAATTTTTTAATGTTACATTTACCCGAACTATATCTGTTTTCCATTTGACTATAATTGATTTGGCGTTCTCAAAATATAAAATATTTACGGTTTTGTACCCTTAAAAAATCGAATATCTACGCCCATGGCACCCTAAATCAAAATTGTTGAGACACGGTTCTAATCTAATTCTTGGTACAAGTTTGAAACGAATTAAAATTTTACCAGTTCATCCAGTTTTTAGTAATATTTTTTTTACCTTTTATTAGGCCGAATTTTATCGTACGGCTATAATTTAATTATAAACTCTCGATATTATCTCTTATCTAAGTTTTTATATCTCTTATTATTTTTTAGGCTATATATGATTTGATTAATATCTACATATAAATTACGATACTTAAATATATGTATATAAACATTTTGATTCAAAAATACCCACTTCTCTTGTATAACATAATATATAATTACCTGGTAACTGGAAACTTAAAGTTACATCGACCCCGTATAATAAACAAACATTATTTTGATACAAAAAATTAAATAACTTTGCGAAGTTTCGCCGTTTTTTGGAATATAAATAAACACTTAAAGTTTAAGGAGTATATAAAAATTTTAAGGAGTTCAAAAGTTACCCACTTCTCTTGTATAACATAATATATACTTTACTTGTCCTGGTAACTGTAAACTTGCCAAAGTGCTCCCTCCTTTTTGGTCGACCCCGTATAATAAACAAACATTATTTTGATATAAAAAATTAAATAACTTTGCGAAGTTTCGCCGTTTTTTGGAATACCACCTAAATATGTATTCTCTAGAAAAATTAAATATCTACGTCAATGGCTTCCCTTATTTTTCAGTGTTAGAACATTTACCCCACCTATTTCTGTTTTCATTGTGACTATTATCGGTTTTGCGCTCTAAAAAGCTGATATTTGTTTACTCTTTTATACACCTTTCTCAACTTTTAGTTTCCATAACTTCAAAATAAGCGCGCCCGCCGCGCCGATCGTCGATTGACCTCGAGACGGCTGTCTTTCTACCTTGAGCGGGAACTCGTAACCTGCCTGGTCGCCATATACGAACTTAAAAATTTTGAATATTAAAAATGTTTCAAACATACTCACACCTGCGTGATTTTGTACACTCCAAGAGCCAGTAAATTTCGTTTTCCCCCTCCCTGTATTGTAAGCAACCTATTTTGACACTGCTTTGACAGACGTAAGAGAAAGTTACTCAACAAGGTATTGGTTGCCCTTAACGAGAGGATGTAAGTCAACTTACATCCCTAGGGAAATAATAATCTAAAATTATTATAAGTAGCTTTAATTTTTGATTTCATCAACATATTACAAAAATCCGGTGATATGAATTGAAATTAATATTAATGGTACAATTATTACAATCATTCACATTATTAACAAAATTTTGAAACAAGTTTTCTCGTTTCTTTTCGATGTGTTTTACATTTTCTGACTCCACAGATCCTTCATTTCTAACCAATGTTTCTGTCACTGTTGAAGCACTGCAAGAGACTTCTGGCTGGGTCTTATTGTATACAATTTTATTCGCTACTTCCTTTTTATTATTGAGGCTCTCAGCTACGTAACTTTCCGCAATAGTGCCGCATCAACTCCAGTATTTGCTAATAAAGTTGCCGACGTTCTTCTAAAAGAGTGTCCAGTATACATTTTAAAGTTCTCAAACTTTAATTTCGCAATTTTACTTGGAATTGACGAAAACGTATTTTTCGCGACACTTTTTGATATCGCATAAAGAAGCGCAGATTAATAGTCGTCATGTGGGATCTTGTATCAATGTACTTTTGAATTATTTTGAAAGGACAAACCTGAGTGTCGTCACTTTCTGTCACTGTATACATACATGACATTCCATTTTTGGAGTCAGGAATGGTCACAATTATGACTTCTTGACTTATTTTAACATTGTCCATTTTCATTTCACAGAGTTCATTAGAACGGCACGCTCCAGCAAATCCCATTACCATTACGACCTTCATCAATAAATATATATCATTGGGGCTCCAAGCATGAACTTATTCACATCTTTCCTGTTAAACACATTCGATTTTTTGGGTCAATAACCATCATTTTTTCTTTTCAAAAATACTCGAGGTTTTGGATACTTAGAAATATCTATATTTTCCTTTATAAAAAGGGTGGACTTCAACATCGAATACTCACACAATAAGCTTGATGGGGACTTCAATATAGCACTTTTTTCGTGGAAATACGCCAAAAAGAAGGTTTTTGAGACTGCAGTAGCCGTCTTGCTTTGGTACCAATTCTTAAAGGGTTTATATGCTACTTCATACTTTTTTTCGACTTTTCTGGTAGTAGAGATAAACAAGCAATATTCGCTGATTCTTCTATGTCTGAAATATCCATTTTGTCCACACAGAATCAAGCAATTCTACTTCTTCAAACATTTCGCTATGAATTGTCAACTTGACGTTGAGAGAATGCTATCGAATCAATAATGATAATGAAAATCCAAAAATATATCCAGCATTTTCTTGTAAACATACAATACAGGGAGGGGGAAAAATGTTATATGCTATATTGGATGTAAGTACATTAACCAGTCTCGAACTTTTTTGTCAGCCTTCGCTATCGCTTGGGCGCAAACTCGTCCTCTACTGGTAAATGTTATTTCCATCCCTTATAGTATGAATCACTATTTCGTGTCCAATTTAATTGATCAAAAGTATACAGGATGTTAAAAATTAAAAAAAAAGGAAGAGCCAAGAGAAAAGTAAACTACGCTACGGAAGTTTAAGTGTTATTTTAAAAAAATATATAGAAGGCGTTGGAACCCAGTAAGAGATATTCTTTTCAAGTTTTTATCTTACCTATGTCGTAAATATTAACTATTGTAACAGTAAATTCAAAAGTATCTCAGAAAACAAACTTAAAAACATTACTCAATGGTGCACCGGGACAGAATGAAAACCTGACGATCGATCGACAATAGTCTGCATTCCGCTTGTTCAGCTTTGCTCGCGGCAATCACGCCACATGTCACATGTTTTGGTTGACCCTCACCAATCGCCTGGTAGGGGGGGCTAAGCTCCCCCTAGCCCCCCCTAGTTGCGCCACTGGGAAATTCACTGATGCAGAACATATTTAAAATATGCAAAAACATTTTTTTTTCTGCTGTGCCACTTTTCTCAAATTCTGATTTCAGCTCGCCATAACTCGACAAGAGTTCGTCATCAGTTCAGAATTTTCATCATTCAAATTTTGATACGATTATATTCAAATATAGTTTTTTAGTGTTTTTTATAGCAACATGGTAAATTATGTTTAAAAATGTATTACTCTATGTGATCTTTTTTATCAAACATGCCGTCATCACGGCTTAACACCAAACTTTTATTTATCCATTTGTCACACTTAATTCTTGTGCAAATTCGATAAGTAGCTTTTAATTATGATTTTTTTAACGTTTTATTTGGCCGCCATTTGGGATTTTCACCGAAATGTTACCATTTCATCCCCATATGACCCTCGATTTGAATTAAAGTCGATAAATAGTTTTTGAGCTATGCCGCTTATATACAAACTGACAGACTAACGGAAACAGAAGAGCTTTTTTCTGGAGGTCCAACGACCCTAAAATGCAAAGATCTGCAAAAATGTCGGAGGATGAGTTTTTCACGATTACAAGAGTTCTCTACTATAAGAGATGAACGAATATAGGGTCGAATTAAGAACCTCTCCCTTTTTTGAAGTAACATAATTTTATGTTGTATTTTTTTATCCCGATTACCTAACTGTTGTAAATCCGGGTCTTAGTAATTCATCCCTTTAAATTCACATAATAATCTAAGCGAAAATATATGTAGTTAGCAATTGTACTTAAATATTACATAAGAAATCAAATATTTAATAGCCGCACAATGAATTTTATCCATCACGGAAGGTAATTGGAAGATCAATTTTCAATATCATTTATTAAAGAGCAATAATTTGTTGGTAAATATTTAACGAATATTCGGAATAGAATAGATTATTCTAGTGTTACAAATAAAATGTGGTAAAAATTAGAAGTTATTTTTAAAACGTTCCAAAGCCGATTGATGCGACTATAGTCAAAAGCAGTGTTATCATGCGGGTCATACGATTTATCAGCGACAAACTTTTTAAGTTTGTTTTTCCTTTATTACGTGTAATCATATCCTCCGCATAAAATCCAGAAGATGAATTAGATAGACCTATGATATTTTCATATGAAAAAGAGTATAAACATATAAATACCAGCAGTTGCAAAAATCTTTGAGCGATGTCACTTTAAAGTCAGATTGACAAGTCAGTGACAAAATGAGTAATAAAAAACAATTTTCGGGTTTTTTGCATCCACAAGCGAAAAAAATTATATCAAATCTAATAAAATATTACGAAAATGAAAATCCACCGGCCGATATCCAGGAGACAGTAGTGACTGTCTGTGCAGAAAATTGTGCATGAAAAAAGAATAATTTACTCCGAAGAATATTAAGAAATGTACACGAAAAAGCCAAAGACAGAAGACTTAAGTGACAATGTAAAAATGGATGTTCGTAATGCAATTTACGATTTGTACACATCAAAAACTAATATAACCCTTTAAGTTTTAAAAGAAGCTTTAAAAAATAGAGGCATATTGGAAATTGGACTAAAATCGTTAAAAAAAAATTAATAAAAATGCTGGGTTTTCGATATAAAAAGGACTGTAATCGAAGATTTTTATGCGAGTTGCCACATATAGCAAGTCAGTGTATCCAGTTTTTAAAGAAATACACGGAAAATGTTAATTCAAAATTTAGAAAAGTGGTATTTTTAGACGAGACTCGGATATTTTCTAATGGAAGTGGTTCAAAGTCTTGGCAGGACCAGTCTCTAAAAAGTGTCAAGAGAAAAAAGGGATGTGGGACGGGAAAACGGTTCATCATTTTGCATGCAGGTTCTTCAACAGGATTTCTCCCAGGTTCAAGTTTGTTTTCTTCAACATCCAAAAGTATGGACTACCATGATAATATGAACTGTGAACTGTTTGAAAAGTGGTTAAAAGAACAACTGATGCCAAATTTAGATGCTCCATCTTAATCATTCTGAACAATAAATCTTATCATTCAAGAATCTTAAATAAACCACCTACTTCATCCTGGAAGAAAAGTGATATTTTTGTCTGGCTAATAAAACACAAACAAAATCCTTTACCCAATATGCTGAAACTAGAACTTCTTTTAATGGCAAAATCTATTAAAAAACCAACAATATATCCTGTAGATGAAATATTACGGTAAAATGGACATGAGGTTTTACGACTGCCGCCATACCATTGCCAGTTTAACGCAATAGAATTAATATAGACTGGGGCAAAATCATATTACGAAAAACACGTGAAGGATGGTCTTACATCAGATGAAGTGCAAATTGTTTGGCAAGATTCATTAAATTGTATTACGCCGGAGTTCTGGAAGAAGTCTGTGGAACATACGGAGAAACTGATATGGGATTGATGGAATCGAGAACAAGTTCTAGATGTCGAAATAGCACCAATGATCATTGCGCCATTTGAGGACGACTCAGAAGATGAGGACTTTTTAAGTGATGATGATATTTTTTAGTCTATAATATTAAAAAGTTTCTGAAGGATTATATTAGTCTTTGAGGTGTATAAATAATAAATTGCATTATGAATATCCAATTTTTCATTGTAACTTAAGTCTTTTGCCTTTGGATGTTTTCGTGTACATTTCTTAATCTTCTTCGGAAGTAAATTATGTTTTTCTTTCACGCACAAGTTTCTGTACATTCCTTATACCGATTCTCAGAGCGTTTGCCACTGGCTCCTGGATATTAGCCAGTGAATTCTAATTTAAAATTTTTTTTATTATATTTGACACCATTTCTTTTGCTTACTTTTTTAGTATATTTGAAATTTTGTAGGCAATAAATAAATATTTATAGAATACTTGTTCCAATTTTAAAGCATGTTTAAAATAAGTAGTTTTTTTATTAATTATAAGACAAAATTTGATATATAAAAATCGCTAACATATAAAATCGCTTTACCAGAAACTCGGGGCTAACGAAAAATACATGCTATATATATATATATATATATATATATATATATATATATATATATATATATATATATATATATATATATATATATATATATATATATATATATATATATATATATATATATATATATATATAGCCTGTATTTTTCGCATGCAGACGAAATTGAAAAAACATGTTTTCCCCCATCTAGGGACCCTTAAACGTAAAGATCTGAAAAAATCTCACGAGGGAAGAAATAACTAATTATCTTGTGTTTTTAACAAAAGTGTATAATATTTTTGCAAAATAAAATTTTTTTGTTATCACAATACAAAAAAAAAGTTTTCTTTGCACAGGGGTGGCCCGCATTTAAATAAATGACACTGTATAAGTGGTTAGAATTTTAAGTCAAGCTGGGCTCATAATTTTTGGTGATTGATAAAAAATCTCACTTTCATTAAGTGGCTGTATAAACAGAAGATATCCTGATTGTTTCACTGATTAGAACCGCCTTCCGACTTTATTAAGGCGCTTGCCATTTTGTGTATTTTTGTTTTTGCCAACCAAAAAAATTTAACCAAATACATATTTAGCGAATTTTCTTATTTAGTCCCTCGGCATTTAATATATAAAATAATATTAAGTGGCTATCTTAATAATATTGCGTAATATAATAAAAAACTATTTTTTTTCTCCCTGTATATTTGTAAATAGCCCATCGAGAGTTAATAGCTCGATAAAAGAATCAAACAACATTTTGATATTCACTGTGTTTTCTGATTTGATTCATAATGTTGGTGACCTTTGGACCTGCACGATAAGACCGCATTCGACTAAATTATAAACATATTAAATTGTAGTTCGTCTTGAAAATACCAGGTAAAATAAAAATCAGTTATAACTCTCAAAACATAATTTTATTAATAAAAAAATATAGAACTACTAACAAGTAGGTGTGATTATTTGTCAATTCAATGTCGGTTCAGTTATAAACATTTAGTGAGCCGTTTAGAAAAAAGGTTGGTCGTATATTGAACAGTAACAGTGTCCCATGGATATATAACAGACGTAATTAATTCGTTTTTATTTCGAGATGCCATTCCTTCCATCTGAATTTTCATTAGTTACCATACGTTTTCGATTGGACTAAGATCCGGCGAAGGTGCTGGTCGTATTTGCTGCTCTTGCATCCAAGTTCTGTTACCTGTTTCAAGAAGAAATCCGTTAAAAATTTCACAATATTTTGAGCTATCTCGGTTTCTTAGATAATACAGATAAGTGTTGCACCACACATAGATATTGCTCTCCAAACCACAATTTTTACAAGAAATTTTGAAATCTATATGGTCATATGTTCCCTTGATAAGATCAGTAAGCGGTTACTTATTTGGAAACATCTTTCATAGAAAATAAATTTTCAAAGTTATTATTGAAAACCGTGACAAAATTCCATTCTTCTCTGAATACGTGCGGCTGTCATTATAGTAATTTTTTTCATTTTTTTGAGAAAATAACTTTGTCTTTTCAGCAACTTACATACAGTTTCTGGACATACATATATTCCTGGCTGATTTCTGAACCTACTAATTGTTAAAAGCTTTTTTATGGCAACCAAGGTGTATCTTATAGGTTCTCCAGGAAACTAGTCTATGACCCATTCCAGTTCCGTTTTTTATTCCCTTTACCACTCGCAGACTGAAGGTCAAATAATTCCAGCAATTTTTCAACTTTTCGAATGCCTTTTCTATACAAATGTTCCGTCAATTTCCTTTTTTTATTGTTACATTGTTACGCAAATATTCTTGACGTTCAAATTCGGCAATATTTGAGAAACGCCGTGGTTTGTTATTTTATATCCAGAGCCTACTATCCTAATTGGGCATATTCACGTTTTTTACAAAATCAATAAAATGTAAGCTTATATGCTTATAACAATCTCACAACAAATTCCAAAAATATGAAAATATCAAGTAAAAACAGCCGTTTAAAATTCAAATGCCAGAAATTGACGCATAAATGGGTTTTCCTAAGGTTATGGCCGTCTGATGTCACACCGCATATAAGCATTGTAGCGGCGAAAAGCAAACATTTGCAAACGAGGTTTGTAGTAGAAGCATTCGCATGTTTTTCAATGACTAAATATGTATGAATCACAAAATAAATGGTGTTTTGTACCCCGTTGCACGAACACATTTCTAAATACACCAAACAAAATTTGTGTACGTGTGTCTCGAGCATGATATAGTTGCGGCTTTGTTTATATTTTATTCATAACAATGCTGACATTACCCTGGATGGAATCCGATGAAATCGATATGTAAATGACCCGTATTTATATGCGGAGTGATGTCACGACCAATGAGCAATTCCTTTAAATTTTACCGCGTACCTGCGTATTCGTACCTGAAATATTTAAGATTATAATATTTATCTGGTATTTTCTTTCATTTGAATCATATGGCAAATACCTAATTACTTGCACGTGCAACGGACGGAGCTTTACAGCATATTAAAAACCCCGTAAGCTTTCTAAATGGACTATATTCTTATGTAAATTTGTTAAGATACGAAATGATACGTATACAGCGTGTTTATAAAAGGCGTTCAAATAGGTGAATATTTCAATCGATCTACGGTTTTTCTATAATGATATGAATTTATGTAACATTTATTTTTAAATACCATATACTAATATCTCTACACGTGCTCTGAATTTTGTTACCTTAATTACCAAGGGATACAGGGTTTTCTCAAAATTTGACAATGACTTTTTTTTTATTATACCTAGGCCGCAACCCAATCTTGGAAATAACCTTTACTTACTCTAATCATTGTTTTAACCGACTTCAAAAAAGGAGCAGGTCTTCAATTTTATCGTATGAATTTTTTTAGCTATGTACAGCGATTACTCCGCGATTGTTTGACAATTTTGGATGAAATTTTCGGAAAATATTCAGGATATTACCGGAGTGGTTCCATAGCAAGCATATTGAAAAAATGGTAAAAATGGCGAAATGACGCCATTTTTCACTTGATTTTTACATTGATCAATATATGCGTTCACCAATGCCTTCACTATTCTGTCAGGAAGAAAAGATATTAAAATATATGTTACCATTCTATATTGTACAATAGGACAACTTATTATAAAGTTATTTTACATAATTTGCAGGAGATTTGCTAAACTGACTTTTACAATAAAACTCTTTAAATAAAACTAAAAATGATAAAATAAAAATTTTTATAAAAAAATGAAACCGACGAAAAAAAATTTACTAAAAAGTGAAAAATAATATTTTATTTCTTTTTTATACTCTGTGAAGTTGGTCCAAACCAATAAAACAGTAAAATATTGAACTCGTGGTAAAAATCAAAACAGGAAGTACATAAATATATGTTTGTTGTTAGGTAGTTAAGAATACGTTGGCACCGTCTTTTTTCTAGATGAAATGAAATTTTTAAACTAAGACCTAAAGTATATTTATATAGATATTACGTCACAACAATACTGCAGTTTTAGGCAGCGCTATGGTGATCCTTCTGTCATTTTCGATGTTAAGATTATCACGAACTAATTTAATATTCCATGAGGCATGTGGTAATATTAGCCACTAGCAACATAGTTGTCACTGAGTCACATCCTGAACACTAATGATGTACAATGTGAGGAGCTGTGTATTGGAACTTGATTAATATATCCCATTGAATGCGAATCTGACTGAAAAGCTTCGTTTGCGATGTGGCATTTAATCATCAGTCGATGGCAATTTGTGCGATTGAAGACAAGTCCTTGTTCCTAATGAGGCTTTTATAATTTGGTTAATTATTGTACTAAATATGCTGATTGAATGCTAAAGTTTCTGGGTATTGTCTGTAAATAATTTTTCATAAATATAGTTCAATTTTCAAATCTTTATATATATATATATATATATATATATATATATATATATATATATATATATATATATATGAAAAAGTAGGTATTTACATGATCATTTACATAATCAAAACATAATGGGTGTTCTCTTTAAAAAAATCGACGTTTTTCTCTTTAAAAAAGTGCCAGATTGATTTCGTAGTAAGTATGATGATGTAGAAAAATTTTGTATTCCGTATATGATTGATGATACAAAAACGCCCAATTTTAGATTTTTGCTATTTTTTATAGTGATTTGAAAAATAACTTCAGTTTTCAAAAATGAAACGTAACCTTAATTATCTCGGAAACTAACCAGAAATCGACTATAGTTTAAATTGGTAACTTGTGTTTATTTTTGACAAAGAATCAAATGATTGACAAAAATACAGGGTGTGCCACTTAAAATTTTACAATTGATGTCGTCCCAGCAAAATTGGGACACCCTGTATTCATGGAAACATATTTTAAAAACACTTAAAGAAACTTTTGTATACATTTTTTTCGTATCTCTTACGGCCAGAGGTTATAGTTGGTACTTTTATGTGAAACACGGTGTACCTGGTCTGTGTAATTTTACTTAACAAATGGAAAACTTTTTATTATCAACTTTAGGGAAATATTATTTTTAAAAATGTTGACTGATATGTGACTTGATATACAGGGTACGAAACAAATACAAAAACAGAAGTATTCAAAATTTTTTGGTAACGGGCGTACCTTTGGAGAAAATCATTAGTGAATATGTAAAAACTGCATCATTTAAAGTTTTTGACACTTATTGATCACTATTATTACTTGAAAACTACATCTTAAAAAGAAACAATACATGGAATTTATTTTTACGCTCAACAATTCCACTATTTCAGAAATTTTTATGTCACACTTTTTTGTTTTTCCGTCCCTCGTATAAGGGAAGTATTGTAATCGTGAAAAAATTAGCCTGCGAGATTTTTTAAGATTTTTACGTTCCCTAGATGCCAAAAAACATGTCTTCTCAGTTCCGTCTCTCTGTCGGTCTCTCTGTTCGTGGCATAGCTAACAAATTACTTAGGGTAGAGTGGGGCAGGTTCGGACAATTTTGGACAAAGTGATTTTCTGCATTTATTTAAGCTAAAGTAAATACTTTAAGAAAGCAAATGCATTGTTTTATGTGTTTGTAAATTAATAACATAGCGGTTTTTGAGAAACGTTGCACAGTTTTTTGTAAAAAAGGGTCTAGAAAAAAAGTTGTATTTGTCCGAAGGTGCCCCATGGTGGGGCAGTTTTGGACACACATGGGGTAGATTCGGACATGTACTTCATAAATAGTTTTTTCTTTGAAAACTTTATTTTAAATATGCTAACGTTAACAAAAATCAAAAAACTTAAGATCTAAAAGAACTTTTCCACTTAAATATGCAAAAATGAACATAAATATCATCATAAAAAAAGTTAACTAAAAATGCTTCTTTTACGAAAATCTTAGAAAATAATAATCAAAGAGGACATTTATTTTAAATTTAAAGAACTAAAATTAATATTCAACTTTAAAAAACTAGACAGACGAACATTCCCAGCAACAGAAGTGGGCGTGGGCAGTTTTGCCTCTATGTCAGATCTTGGGATGGTTGAAATATCATCCACAGTGGGAAAGTGGAATCGGTTGCGTGAATGTCTTAAATATTTTACAACAAATTCGCCGTATTCTGCAAGATCTATGACTTGACCTACGTAATAAACAACTGTCCTTTTTGTGGGAAATTTTACCAGAACATAATCGTCGCATAAAATCTTCTCATGATCTGCAAGAGACAAAATAATTCGCTATATTATAAACAAAAAATAAAAACAAAGTTTTTTACCTAGAAGTTTAGCGAATTCATCACAATCAGATTCCATATCAATATCCGAGTCAGATGAAGAGTCGAGAAATTTGTTCTTTTTTTCTATGGTTTTAAATAATTCGGGATCGGAATCTGAAGATGTGTCACTTTCTTTGCCTCTTTTCACTGCCTTTCTAATTTTTTTCTTATTTTGTTTCTCTTTGATATTCTGGTTTCTTGTGGATCTGCTATTTTTGAGTTTTTGAGTGTTTGTTTCGTTTATTATTAACTTTTTCTTGGTTTCAGATTTCTCTAACTTCAGTCTCCTGATTTCTTCTAATTCTTCGATTCGAGTTTTCTCTGGCGTGCTTGTATATATTCTTGATTTTCCTAGACGTGATTTTCTATTCGTTTTTCGGGGCGGTGCTTTGGGGAACGGTTTTATATCTGATGGCTTCAAGATTTGCATTGAAACAATATTGATGGACGGTTTTGTTGCTTGATGCACAATTTCATCAACTATTGATCGAATCATTGCTGTTGCATCTTCGTTTCCAGAAGCGGTGTATAAATGATGGTTACATGCAGATGTAGACGGCTGATTAATATCCACATTGTCATGTTCAGATGGAGATGTGATAGCATACGGTACGCCCTGGTTGTTCGACTGTGATACACAACTGTGATCTATAATATTGTCAGGTTCTTTATGATCTTCATTTCCTTCAGTTTGTGGGTTTGGCCGATCTGTAGCGTAGGCTCCAAAGAAATCTGTATCTGAAAAAATAAGTCTGTTGATGGGCCACAGACCAGTGCTTGAAAAACCGCTAATAATGTTTTTAGGCGTAAAACTTTGTAAGTAAGGTTCCGAAGTCAATTTAGCAATGTCATATATTGTTATAGGTGTTCCGGGGTGGCTTAAGATGTAATCGTTAAAAGATACTTTGCATTTTTGCTTAAATGGTCTGTACACTGCCTTATCTAACGGTTGCATCTTGTACGTACAGTGTGGTGGGAAAGATAACAGCACTATACCATGTTCTCGGGAATAATTGATAGCCTCAACTGACACATAAGTCTCATGGTTATCCATCAACAAAAGTATAGGATTCATTGGACTGCTCTGAGTGTGGTTTTTAATGTGTTCTAATAATTTAACAAATAATGAAGCAGTCATCCACCCTGACTTAGACCCGTAACCTATGGCACCAACTACAGAACCATTTAAAAAATGATTTTTCATTCGAATGCGGGGATATATATACATTGGAGGGATTGTACTACCTGTAGCAGAAACAATGCCGCAAAACGTAACTAATATGCCCCTTTCTGCAGAAACACATTGACCAACAACTCTTTTGCCAGTTTCTGCAATCACTTTAGGTGCCTGAATGACTGTTGATATACCGGTCTCATCCGTATTCCAAATACGACTAGGAACAAACTTGTATTTATTTTGAACCTACGAATAATTTTTAAAAAATTCTTCAACATTGTGTTCATTGAAAGCTGACGCCCGTGCAACACTGGTGTTTTCGGGTTTTCTCAATGATAGTCTTGGATGACGCTTCATAAATGACCGCATCCATTCGACGCCGGCCATTTCGTTTAGTTTCCACTTTACAGGAAATGTTTTTCCCAATTTAAGTGCATATTCAAATGCCAATTTGCGAGTTGCCTGATATGTCAAACCATATAAAATTTGCGACGATTGCTTAAGATATGATTCCAGTTCATTTTCTTCGTTTACCGAAAATACTTGCCGCGTAGCATATTTTGATAAGTCTGAACCGAGGCCTGAACTCTGACCTGATCTCTCATCACTTTCATTTCCAGAATCAGAAAGGGCATTTTGACTCTTGGCTTTTTTAACTCGGTCATGGAGTGTTGATTTTTTCACATTAAACAAGCTAGCCGCATTTCGTATGGACATATGATTTTCAATTACATTTGAAACAGCCGTTTGGATTGTTTCTTCGGAAACCTCGGGTTGATTTCGTTTCTTAACATAGTTTCTGACCATCTTAAATAAATTGTATATGTTACATTCCAAACGAAATAATCTATTTTTTAATATCTTAAAATATTAAATATGTGGGGTACCTCCGGACAGTCCAAATGTACCCCACTCCATACTGTCCGGATGTGCCCCACATAAATCAAATTTATACTACCTAACAAATCTGAGAATTGCGCTGTTGCTGATTCTTAAAATATAGGTTATGTGCTGTATTACTCTTATAATATTCAGGAAGCAACTTCAAAATGAACCAAATTACAATATGAAATAGCTAAAAATCCTACGAATAGATGTTCATAATACTTACTTGGAGGTCACTGTTTATTATTTTTGATAATATCTCTCACACTTCTTAAAATACCGGCACAAGATTTTACCACGCGGCGTAAACTAAGCACTGTTGCCAAGTGTTAAAATCCCAAATCGCTTGTCGTTTTGTAAAGCGGTAAATTCAAATTGTCCGGAGGTGCCCCATGTCCGAACGTGCCCCACTCTACCCTACACGATTGACTTGAAATTTTGGTCAAAAATTAAGGGTCATATGGGAATGACCTGGTAAAAATTTGGTAAAAATCCCATGTGGCAAAACAAAATGGCGATCTAATGAAATGATTACTAAAAAACTACTTACCCAATTTATCTCAAATTTTGCATGAAAATCAAGTATTATGTATAAATCAACTAGTAAAATTTTGGTACGAATCCAATATCGCGGAACAAAATGGCGGCTTTATAAAATATTTAAAAATTCAGCCTGAAAAAACGGGAAAAAACTACTTAAAACCCTTTGTTGCCAAGTGGTCCCATGAAAGCACCACAAATCCCCTAACACATTTTAACCTTGAATTCGTTAGCGACGCATTCTAGGGAGATTTAGATATGATGCAATCGAGGTCACGCGTTGTGCAAAAACGAGCGGGAAAACGAATTGTATTTCTAGGTGTTTGAGAGTAATTTAGAGGTAAGTTTGTTGAAAAATATATTTGTTAGGATTGAGAATATATGCTATTTGATTATAGTATAGAAAGTTCACACATACTGTGCTATAGGTTAGTAAGAAATGTGGTTCCAATAAGACACCACCAGGCAAGTGAATGATAAAAAAAATATTTTTACAGGAGGTGTCATGGAGCTAAGCAAACTAACTTCGGACGAGGCCTTCGCACTGTTGGATGAACTACCTTCAGATATAGGATCTTTTAGTTCAGGAGCCCAATGTGAGGAAGAACTCGATATTGATGATTTTATGGAAGATGTCGTCCCACCAATGCTTGTAAGTAGTTGCATATTGAATGAATGGGATAGCGATGATGAATTACCTCTAATACATTTTATTAAAAAACCATTCGAATGGACAGACGATGCAAGCTGTGCAAATAAACCTGAAGCATTTGCTCAAGATCTCGGACCCAATGTTCCATGCTTATTTACCCCGGAACTTATTGATTTATTGGTATTCCAAACAAACTTATATGCAACACAGCGATATGGTGATCGGTTTTGTCCGACGGATGCTAGCGAAATCCGATGTTTTCTTGGCATCAATCTAATGATGGGACTTACAAAAAATATCCCAGTTATAGGGATCACTGGTCCTCATCAATCCAGATGCGAGATCCCTATATTGCTTCGAGCATGTCTCGGGATCGTTTCGACTGGCTTTTGAGGAACATCCATTTGAACGATTATTCGGTGCAACCCAAAAAGGCGAAGCAGGATTCGACAAATTGTATAAACAACGACCAATGATTGATATTCTTTCCAACACGTTTTTGAATAGTTATAAACCCAATGAAAACCAGAGCATTGACGAATCAATGGTGAAATTCAAGGGTCGAATAGGATTTCGGCAATACATGCCTTTGAAACCAGTGAAAAGAGGGTACAAAATCTGGATACGTGCAGATCAGTCAGGGTTTGTTTCACAGTTTCAAGTATATACCGGAAAGTCGGATAAGATAGAAGAGAGTTTAGGGTCTAGAGTTGTAAAAGTCTGGACTCGTCCACTCGTAGGAAAGTACCATAAGGTATATTTTGACAACTTTTTTTCTACAATCCCTCTTTTACGTGATCTATTGAAAGAAAATATATATGTATGTGGAACGATTAGGAAAAGACGAAAACATGAACCAAAAGAAATTGCGAATAATCATAAGAACATGTCTAGAGGTGACAGCGTGTGGAAGGAAAGCAAGGACGGAATATTTTACTTGAAATTTATGGATAATAAGCCTGTTTTGTTTGCAAGCAATTTCCATGGTCCAAGCGACGTTGAGACGGTTCCCAGAAAAAAGAAGGATGGTTCTTTCCAAGATGTCACATGCTTAAAACTTGTCAAATATTATAATGTCCATATGGGTTATGTAGATCAATTCGATACGTTCCTATCATTATACAAAGTAAATCGAAAGTCCAAGAAATGGTGGCATCGGCTTTTTTGGCATTTTTTGGACTTGAGCATTGTTAACGTTTTTATAATATTCAGAGACCGGGCGTCTGCGAAAAGCATGACATTGAAAGAATTTAGACTGACTGTTGCATCGGGACTTATTGGTGCTGATCCATCTACACCTAAGAGAGGCAGAAAGGATTTAGGAGCTTCCGGATCAAATAAACACAAAACGTCGGTTCCAGCTGAAGTAAAATTTGACAAATGCGCACATCTTCCTCTTCATGGAACAAAAGTTAGATGTGCCCATTGTAGTACTAGGGCACAACCGCACCGCACCAGATGGCACTGTTCCAGCTGCAAGGTCGGTCTTTGTTTGACAGAAAAATCTAATTGGTTTTTTAACTTCCATCAAAAATAATTATTTTTGAGAGGCGTTGCAGCCACTGCCTAGTGGTCATCCTATGGAACCACATGTTTTTTATTATAAACAAATATATAAATAAACATTTTTGCAATTTAACATCTTTTTTTAATGTCTAATAACAATTTGTTAGGAAGTAGTTGAATTTCTACGAAAAAAAAATAATGTCGGCTTCAAAGGGTTAATGGATTGATTTCAAATTATATGCTATAACTAATTGTGGTATAGAGATCAACTAGTAAAATTTTGGTGCAAATCCAAGATGGCGGATTAAAATATTGACCAAATAGAATGTTTATAATCGTGAAAAAGTCATACTCTCAGGTTTTACATATCTTCACGTTTTAGAGTACCTAGGTGCTAAAAATAAGTTCTCAAGTTCATTGGTCCGTCTATCGATTTATCTATCTGTCTGTCTGTTCGCGGCATAGCTTAAAAACTACTTGTCAGGTTGACTTCAAATTTAAGTCAAAAATTCATATGGGTATGACGTGGTAATATTTTGATAAAAATCCAATATGCCGGAGCAAGATGGTGGCTTAGTGAAACGTAATCAATTTTTTTAAATTCTAGTATTACATAGGAATGAACTGGTAACATTTTGGTACGTATATAAGGTAGCAAAACTAAACGCCCTAATAAAATATTTAAATTATGAGCCTGAGAACACTACTTATTAGATTGATTTCAAATTTTGTTCCCCCGTACAAGGGAAGTATGGTAATCGTAAAAAAATCACCCTCTGAGATTTTTCAGATCTTCAGGTTTCCGGGTCTCTAGATGCTGGAAAACATGTTTTCTCAATTCCGTCGGTCTTTCTCTCTGTTGGTTTACCTGTTCGCGGCAAAGCTAAAATGTACTTTCCCGATTAACTTTAAAATTTGCAAAACACCAATTCTTAATTAGTAATTAACTAGTAAAATGTTGGTATGAATTCAAGACAGCAAAATAAAATGGCAAGCAAACGAAGTATGCTTGAAATTGAAGCATACGGATTATTTAAAAAACTCACTTATAAGCTTAGTAATTTAGAATTTGAACAGTGGTTAGATTTCCAAAGAAAAATGTTCGTAGTTATCGATGCCAAATTTTTGAAGAAAATGTGTTCACTTAAAAACAAACTGAGAAAGTTGAAACCACAAAAACAAATTTCTTCGGAAGTCGAGAACATTGTCGAAAATCTTTCTTCTCAGTCTTTTGATAATAGAGAAATCGCCCTTTTGAATAAAGGTTTGAATTTTGCACAGCCTCCAGTAAAAAATAGTTTACCAACTATTATAGGGAATATCGAAAGTTCCATTCAATACGTGCCAGAGTCAACTAAGGGATTCATTAGAGAGGCTTGCAGAAATCAAATCCCAAAAAACGTTGTTAACAACAAGTCAAAATATGTTTCTCGTAAAAACACTGAAGTTATCCAGGGACTGAAGAAAAAGGAATGTTTTTATTTAAAAGCTGACAAAGGAAATAAGGTTGTTATACTAGACAAAACAGATTATTTTGAAAGAGTAGACAATTTGATTCAAACTGGTCCTTATGATTTAATTGAGAAAAACCCATTATCAAAAATGATAACAGAAGTAAAAAGTACTTTAAAACAGTGTAAAAACCTTGTGTCCGATAAACTAAAATTCAAACTAACACATAGTAACCCACAGTTATCTAAACTGTATTGCCTTCCCAAAATTCATAAACCTGGGAAGTCCATGAGACCTATTGTTTCAGCTGTTGGATCACCGACGTACAATATTTCAAAATGGTTAGTAGAAGAATTCGGCAAATTAAATATCTCGTATGATAACTTTGAGGTTACTAACTCGTTAGAATTCTTAGATAAAATTAAGAATGTTCACTTAAAAGAAGGTGAAATTTTAATATCTTTTGATGTAAGCTCATTGTTTCCTAGTGTACCCATACCACTAGCTTTAGAGTACCTAAAGGAACTACTTGAAATCAATAATTTGAAGAAAGAAATTATTGATGAGTATTTACTTCTCACAAAATTATGTATGAATCAAAATTTTTTTCAGTACAACAATAAATATTATAAACAACTAGAGGGAACTGCGATGGGCAATTGCTTATCTCCGTTCCTTGCAAATTTGTTTATGGGCAGATTAGAAACCCAATTCAAAAAAGAACTCAAGTATTTCCCAAGGGTGTGGTATAGATACGTAGACGATATATTTGCTATTTTTGATACTAAAACAGAAAATTTGGACACTTTCTTAGAAACATTAAACAATAAACATCCTTCCATTAATTTTACGTACGAAAAGGAGAACAATGGGCAATTACCTTTTCTCGACACGTTAGTTATTAGAAATAACGATAAATTAGAATTTGATATTTATAGGAAATTTACTAATACTGATAGATATATAACATCCGACTCATTTCATTGCCGTCAACACAAAATGGCAGCATTCCATTTCTTAACTCACAGGTTAGTCAATTTTCCACTAAGTAAAGAACGTTTTAACAATGAAATGAATCGGATTAAAAATATAGCTAAAAGTAATGGATATAATGATAATTTTGTACATAAACTAGTAAATAGACATAAGCATAAGAAAATATTAAAAGATGCCACTTCTCTTCAAATACCTGAGGCTTCCAATAAATTCATAGTAATCCCATATGATCCCAGATATACGAGAGGTCTAGAAAAAGTATTTAAAAACGTAGGTTTTAGAGTAGCCTACAAAACGGAGAATAGTTTGAAAAATCTCCTTGGAAACCCCAAAGACAAAGTCGACTTGAGGGAGAGGAGTGGCATCTATGAAATTAGCTGTAATGACTGTGATCTAAAATATGTTGGGTAAACTAAACGCTCCATAAACATTCGTTTTAAAGAACACATGGCACATTTAAGATACGGAAGAACAGAAAAGTCAAGCGTTGCCCAACATGCTTTGGAAAACAATCACCGAATAGGAATAAATAATCTTAAGTTGATTAAAAATGTATCTAATAATAGATTATTGGATGCATTTGAGAGTATAGAAATAGTTAAATGTGGTAAGAAAGCAATAAATAAAGACAGAGGGCCTATTCCCTATAGTCCCCTCTATTGTTTACTTGACAACGGTGCAGTCGGGTGCAGCCAAGTGTGACCACATTTACCTATAAATAGTCTCGGTTAGGATAAGTTACTTTAGTTTATATCACCTGCTGATGATGCTAACTTGGTTAGCGAAACGCGCGTCCAGAACGTAACAAGTTGTGGTGTAGTGTGGTTAGAACTCTTGTATTTTGATCTAAAAACTAACTGTATAGAGATGAACTGGTAAAATTGTGGTACGATTTTAAGATGGCGGAACAAAATGGAGGCCAAATTAAATGTTTGTAATCGTGAACAAAATTGCAGGTTTTACATATATTTACGTTTTAGCGTAAACCCAAACTCGGTATAGCAATAAAAGTCTAAGTAAATATAATAAAAAAATGTTTCGTTTTTATCTACCAGAATTCCAGACCTGTCGAAATTATTGCTATCTCAAAACATTCGTAAAATTGACATGTTTCCATGTAGACTGTATAATATTAATTTTGTTTTAAATGTATTTTTGTTTTTATGATCATTGTAATGTTTTTTGAGTGATGTTTTTTCAGTAATATTTTTAACCATTTTGAAATTTAAATAATAACTATACATGTTTTTATTGCAGAAAATAAATATCTTGAAAAAGCAGAATATAATGAGCGAAACGTCGATTCAATTATAGTTTCACTTCTCAATGAGTTCACCTATGCCCAAGAAAATAATTAACAAAATATATATATATATATATATATATATATATATATATATATATATATATATATATATATATATATATATATATATATATATATATATATATATATATATATATATATATATATATATATATATATATATATATATATATATATATATATATATATATATATATATATATATATATATATATATATATATATATATATATATATATATATATATATATATATATACACGGTGATCCATTAAAAATGACCTCCGGCTATAACTCTATAACTGTTGATTATAGAATTATAGGGAAAATATACTTATAGGTAAAGGACATTACTGGAAATTATTTTCGTTTAAGTTCGAAAATGGCCGCTAGGGGGCGTAACAGCAACTCAAAAATGGAAATGCCCATTTTTTCTTGAATTTTTAATTAAGGAGTGGCAAAAATAAATGCGTTGTATATCTTCAAGTAATTATGCAACTTTTTGCTATTTATCATTTTTTTTTCTGTTTTTAATAATAAAGTGGTGGGGGAAGCTTAAACTTTTTTTCTTTTAAACATTTATATCTCTGTTTTGGATGAACCGATTACAATAAACTTGGTATGTTAGAAAAAAGAGCTATTTTCGCTTGTTCACTTAGAGCTTTTAACTGGGCCGTAATGATTTTATTAGTAGTTACTCGGTGGCGTTTTTTCGTAATTCTTCAAATAATACGGACTTTCTCAAAAAAATCAAATGTTAAAATATGACTTTTTTATCATAATTTAATTAAAGTCCGAACCGTCGGATTGAAAAACTAACCTTTCCAATTTGTAGAGGACAGTATATATAATGAAGTAAAACATATTTTCATCTGTTATTTGAATTAAGCCTACCTACAATTATAGATAAACCATAAAAGTTATTTTTCGTGTTTTTTTCTAGTATCTCTATAATTGTAGGCTTAGTTGAAATGACAGATGAAAATAGTTTTCACTTTTTCACTTTATGTTTGTCACACACAACCAACAACTTTTTTAATTTAAACACGGACCTGGATTTTTTGACTATTCGATAGATTTTATAACTTTATACTAAATTATGACAAAAAAATCATATCATACAATTTAATTTCTAATCTAAAATCCGTATTAATTGAAGAATTGCGAAAAAACGCCATCTAGTAACCACTAATAGAAATACGGCACAGTTAATAGCTCTAATTAAAGAGCAAAAAAAAAGCTCTTTTCTCATTTCTCTAACACCAAGTTCAATGTAATCGGTTCATCCAAAACAGAGTTATAAACGTTTGAAAGGAAATAAGTTTAACCTTGCCCACCACTTTATTAATAAAAATAAAAAAAAATAAATAGCAAAAAGTTGCATATTATGGCCGATTTACTAGTAAATATTTTTTCTCCATAATTTTATGATCAACAGTTATCGAGTTGTGACAGGGGGCCACGCTTAATGGATCACCCTGTATATATATATATATATATATATATATATATATATATATATATATATATATATATATATATATATATATATATATATATATATATATATATATATATATATATATATATATATATATATATATAATATATATATATATATATATATATATATATATATATATATATATATATATATATATATATATATATATATATATATATATAGTTACCAAAATCACAGAATTCTTGAACCAGTGTGTTGTATATTGTAGGGTTATTTTCTTGGGAATATGGTTCAGATAGACAATTACGAGTTTATTACAAGGACTTTATATTGTCTGCAGGACGATTCGGTCGTAGGTACGGCCTTTTTCAACTGCGTTAAGCTAAAATTACATACAAGTCAATATAAAAAAAACTAGAAACAAAGAGTCATAACTTACCATAGACAAATAGTCAAACATTACAAAAAGACACATAACATAGAAAAAAAAAATAGACAAGATCGTCACTACATTTGAACATGTACAGGTTAAACAAACTAATTTGCATATACACAACAGTAAACGTATGCGTGTACGGGTGACAAAGAGTACTGTGTAATGTAACATATATAGTCAAATTGTGCCTAGCAATAAATGACCAACCCAAAAAAAACAAATTCTTAAGATAAATATTTGCCGTGGAAAGAAGGAACAACTTTTAATTCGTTTCAGTACTCTTTGTCACCCGTACACGCATACGTTTACTGTTGTGTATATGCAAATTAGTTTGTTTAACCTGTACATGTTCAAATGTAGTGACGATCTTGTCTATTTTTTTTTTTCTATGTTATGTGTCTTTTTGTAATGTTTGACTATTTGTCTATGGTAAGTTATGACTCTTTGTTTCTAGTTTTTTTTATATTGACTTGTATGTAATTTTAGCTTAACGCAGTTGAAAAAGGCCGTACCCACGACCGAAACGTCCTGCAGACAATATAAAGTCCTTGTAATAAACTCGTAATTGTCTATCTGAACCATATTCCCAAGAAAATAACCCATACTATATATATATATATATATATATATATATATATATATATATATATATATATATATATGTATACACTACGCATCAAAATTAACGCACCAATATAAATTGCACAGCATTTCAATGTGGATTTTCTTGCGAACCGCTGAACGGGTTTTGACTAATTTTTTTTTGTAGATTTGTTTATCGCTAAAAGTGCCACGATGTGAGTTATTATTAAAATTTTAGTTTTGAGCATATACAATGAGAGTTATTTTTCTCCGGAATGTTTGAAACACCCTGTGAATCGTTTCAACTGTAACAGCGGGTATACGCTTGATGCAAATTATAGCCCCATCAATTTGGTTTTTGTTTCATGTCAATATCTCTATTTTTAAATGAAATACGGAGTAAAAGATTAAAGCGCATTAATTTATTTTAACAATTTAACAACTTAAAAATAACAATAATAACAATATTGGTAGCAAGGACAAAAATTAGAAAAAAATTGAAAATATCAATATTACGTGTTTCTGCCTCTACTCTTGATCAATGTCGTTCCATAAATTTGTAACAAAAATTTTGAGTGTCGTCAAGAGAGGCTGGTAAGGGCTGATGGTTTTCTGTCTATGATCTCCCACAAATGTTTAATAGGTCTGGACTATTTGCAGGCCAGTCCAGAGTCTCAATACCCACCTCATGTAAATACTCTTGCACTACACGAGCGACGTGGGGTTTTGCATTGTCGTGCATTAACAAGAAATGTTGGCCTATGTAAGGAGCAAAAGAAACAATATGTTCGGATAAGATGTCAATAATGTACCGTTCACTGTTCAATGGACAACCACGTAAAGAAATAAGTTCTGTTCGGGCAGTCAAAGAAATTCCTTCCAAAACCATTACAGAACCTCTGTTAAATAGCGTGGTTTGACGAATGTTACATTGTGAATAACGCTCATTTGGCCTGCGTGGTACTCGTACGCGCCGGTCGGAGGTGTACAAACCAAACCTCGACTCGTCCGTGAACAAGACTCGCTCCAAATCCTCAAGATTCCAGTTTACATGCTGTATGCGAGTTGCAGTCTCGCTCTACGATAGTTTACGTTTAACCTCGGCCCTCTTGCTGGAATTCGGAATCTTAAATTCTGTTCTGCAAGTCGTCTTCTTACAGTGGGTACACTTATTTGGACGTTATGTGTAGCGTTAAGTTGTACCTGAAGATTTCTTGCTGTTACAAAACGTTCTCTGAAAGCACGTAACCGAATGAAACGATCCTGGTTCACTGTTGTTCCTCGGTGCCTTCCTTGCCCATGGCGTCGGTTATGATCGTTAGTTTGCTCAAAACGGAGGACAACGCGCGATATTGATGAATGAGAAACTCCCAGCTATAGCTACGCATTCGTCAAGAGACAAATTCCTTGTTTGACGCTCCATAGCTAAAATTTTAACACGTTTCAAAGATAAAATTGACACATAATAAACAAATATGACAGTTTGTCAAACTTGTTCATTTCATGGCCTACCCTATTTTAAGATGTTGAATTGTTAAAATATACTAGTGCGCTTTAATCTTTTGCTCTGTATTTCATTCAAAAATAGAGATATTGACATGAAACAAAAACCAAACTGTTAAGAAAACATGGGGCTATAATTTGTACCAAGCGTATACCCACTGTTACGGCTGAAACGATCTACAGGGTGTTTCAATATACTCAAAACTAAAATTTTAATAAAAACTCACATAGCGGCGTTTTTAGCGATAAACAAATCTACATTTAAAAAAAAAATCATCAAAATCCGTTCAGCGGTTCGCAAGAAAATCCACATTGAAATGCTGTGCAGTTTATAGTGGTGCGTTAATTTTGATGCGTAGTGTATACATATTGTCAATTACCTCACATATTATATGTAGAAAGAATTATAGTAGTTTCCAAAGATTTGTGGATACAAAGTCCATGTTGGTCATCGATAATTATATGTTTAACGGTATTTAATCGGCAATAAACAAGTGTTTCAGGCACATTTGGAAAAATTGATAATTTACTAATACCGCAATAATTTGTCACATAATTTCTATATTTACTGTTATGATATGTGACACTTTCCTCATATCCGGAAAACAAGCTGAACCTAATAATAAACTAAATATAGTGCATAATAGTTTAGATGAATTTTATTAAACATAAACTTTTTATTGGAGGTATACCATCAAGTCCGACTCCCTTTTGTGTATGACTATATACCAGCAGCCAGAACTTCAGTTTCTATTTAGGTGTATGTTTAGACAACTGATTAGTGCATGCTATCGTAAATCTTCAACACAAAATACAATATATCGTAAGCTTTTAATCCCTAAACTTTAGGGTAGCTTCAAGAGAGCAGACAAAAGTCAGTCATCGAATTCCCATTGTAATGCTGTGGAGCCAATAAATGCATTTCCCGTGTTTTAAGGCAAATAAACTCTATTGAAAATGCTTGTATGCATTTTAAATATAGACGAGCTTAAAGTTTAAATGTGCATACCTTACTCAAAGTGCTAACATGCTATTTTAAAGTTGGTTAGTTCAGAGTTAGAAGCGTTTTCCTAAAGTTCAGCAATATATTTTCGTTTAAGTAATTTCAGATGGAACTTTCTGTTGACTGACCCGTGTACTGTTCCAGAGGACCTTTAAAATATTTAATAATTTGCAGGGTATTTCTCATTTTTATTATTACTGTGTTGTTTAATATTAAGTGTGAAGTTTGAAATGGGGGTCTAATAATTTATTTGACTCTGAAAGATGTACGGACTGTCAAACTCAGTGTAAATTATTTTCTCCCCCTTTACCACAATCTCAAAATTGTATCAATTGTACTTATTCATGTTTAGATTACCCCCAGATTATGGTACTGGAAAAATGAGAAAATCTGATGTATTAAGAAATATAGGAAAATATGTTGCTTAGGCAGAAATATACCGCGTCGTTGATAAGTCGGTAAGCGGTTGATTATTGGGTAAAGTATCGAAAAAAAGTTTAATACAGGATTGTATGGTTTTTAAATGTCTACTAAGCAGTAATAACTTTAATTTTAAATTTTGGAAATAAGCCCACAAAAGAGTTTCATTTGCTGCGGGAATCATTCGATCTAGGTCAGTTAGTGAAGGAACCAACTCGATATACTTCACACAATGCTAAACTCCTGGATGTCTTATTCTGCTCAAATAACATACCTAAAAAAATCAGACCATTTTTACATACTTCTCGAAACCTTAATAATAATGATATTAACGAGTTTACCCAGGATATGAATTTGATGAATTTCTTGCCCGTTTACTATGCCATTAGACTCAAAGATTTCTCGATTCAACTTAATTATACTGAGTCTTTTTGATTCTTATGCTCCTATAAAAACCGTTCGTTTCTTAAAAAATTCGGCAACTTGGCTAATCAATGCTTTGAAGTTGCTCATGCGCAGACGCGATAAAACCTTACTTAAATTTAAACAGCACAAGAGACTTGAGGACTGGAATTTCTATAAGGCTTCGAGGAATGAGATCAACCACGCAGTTAACAGAGAAAAAAGGGTCAATTTTGAATATAAGATCTCTTTTGGAGATAGTAAGGTGTTCTGGAGGGAGGTAAAGAAGCTGAACAGGATTTCTACGAAACACAATAATGAATGGGAATTGTCAAATCAGAAGATTCGTGGAGGAAAAGTCTATACTCCCTAAGTTTCAATCAGGATTTCGCAGTTCTTTTTAAATATTTGAGTTTCTCGAGGGGTTTATTAGATCTTTTATATTCATACTTATGCAACAGATCTCAATCGGTTATGCTGTATGGAAAAATATTTGAACCCTCCTATATAACTTGTGGGGTACCTCAGGGTCCCATTCTCGGCCCTTTGCTCTTCTCTCTATATACTTCTCAGTTCCCAAAAGCGAGGAATTTTGAAGAGATCTGCTGCCCGCTTAAGATGCCTACCCAGCAACGACGTTTCGATGAATGGAGTACATCTTTCTTTGAAGGAGAGTTAAACAAATCTGGGTTTGGTTTTGGACAGCAGAATGAGATTTTCAAAACACGTCTCCTCTGTTATCAGAAGGGTTATAGTGCTATCGCATCAGAACTATGGCGATGTTGTTTACGAACCTAAAATAATTCAGGCAGACGCTTGGCGACTGCAACTAATTTACAACGCTGGCGTTCGGCTCATTTGTAGTTTAAGAGGCAGAGATCAATTTCCTCAGGAGCTTGAAATGGCTTAATATGGTGGATCGCAAAACATTACACTGCTCAGTTTTTTTAAACTTATTTCAAAGAATAACCTACATATCTTAATGACAAATTCAAATTTCTCAATTCAGTCCGTACGATAAATATTCGTCATAAAGGCCAACTGACTCTTCCAACAGACAGAACTGTTTAGTTCTGTGGATCATTTAGCTATTATATCTCTAAAGTATATAACGAAATTCTCGCGAATATCAAAAACTTTTCGCCAATTGTTTTTAAGAAACATCTCAAGGACTGGTTAAACAATCGATTGTAGACTTTTATTATACTTTTCTCGCTTTTTGCTGAAATCTGCTATTGTATTTTTTCTCCTGGTTTCTTTTACATTCATTGTCTTTTTCTGTATAGGTTATACATTATTATACTTACATTAGGTTTACGCGTATCTAGTTTTATGAAATATTTAGGTATAGAGCTTCTAGGGTGTTGTTTAGTACATTTCAGTCTTCGTATTATCAGAAGTAAAGATCTATGCGCAGTTCATCATATTCCATTTATTTTCCACTATTTGTCAGGTAGTCTTCGTGATTAACCTTTGGGAGCACCACTCACTGGATTATTTTTTAATATTATATCATTTTAATTATTATATGCTACTCTGTAACAATAAAGCAATAAATAAATAAATTAACAAATTTTACAAGGCTGATCATATATTAGTGGCACACCAATGTTGTATTTTTTTAATGGAAGACATGGTATATTGTTCAGTATTTTAATTCTTCTCTCGGTTCTAAGCAAATTTTTTTAAGGTTTTTAATTGTGTAGCAGTCAGTAATAAATTTAATTATACAGGATTGATTATAAAGTACTGGCCCATCAAAGTTCCATTTTTTAAATGGAACACCTAGAATAAAATTCACTATTTCAATTCTCCCAATATTAACCAAAATTTGTAAAAACCATGTTTGACTATATACCAGCAGCCCGAACGTCAGTTTCCATTTAAGTGCATGTTTAGACAGATGATTAGTGCATGCTATCTGGTAAATCTTAAACACAAAATACAATATATCGTAAGCTAAATAATTCCTAAACTTTAGGGTAGCTCGAATAGAGCAGACAATAGTCAGTTATCGAATTCCCATTGAAATGCTATAGAGGCAATAAATGCGTTTCCTGTGTTTTAGGGCAAATAAACTCTATTGAAAATGCTTGTATACTTTTTAAATATAGGCAAGTTTAAATGTGCATATCTTACTCAAACAAGCCATTTTAAAGTTGGTTAGTCCTAGATTTCCTAAAGTTCCGCAATATATTTTCGTTTAAATAATTTCAGATGGAACTTTCTGTTGACTGACTCTGGGGACCTTCTGTACTGCTGCAGATGTCCGCTAAAATATTTAATATCTTGCAGAGTATTTCTAATGTTTCGTTGTTTTGTACTAAGCGTAGATTTTGAAATTGTTCTAATAATTTATTTGACGTTAAAAAATGATAGAAATTGCCAAACTCAGTATAAATTATTTTCTTCCCGTTTAGTGCAACTTCAAAATTTAATATCTGTTCTTGTTTTTTTTTATATAGTATAGAAAAAATAAAAAGAACCGATATTTTTTGGCTTTTTCGCAACTGAATAAAAATATTTAACTTTAAATTAATTGAAGCAAATATTTAATAAAATTACATATCTCAACATGTAGACTAGTCTGTGTACGGAAGGTTTCGATACATATATAAATATATAAACATATATATATATATATATATATATATATATATATATATATATATATATATATATATAAAACGCATTTTAGCATTTCTCCTCTGCTCAGCCAACGAACATCAGAAAAATATGTCACATCACCATACTCGGCATTAATTTCGTGTAAAAAATTTTGGAGTTCCCTGTGGTTGAGGCCACCTGATTTAATGAAGTTCACGGTTTTTATTACCACTTTCATCACCTCATTATTATTTGTGGATTTTACACAAAGATTTTGTCCAAGAAAGATACAATGGTAATGCGTCAAAAGATGATCTTTCTGCTGTTCTTTCATCAAACCCACGAGCCCTTAATTTTTTCCTACCATGGATGGTGTACCGTCAGGTACAACTGCAGAAAGGTTTGTTAATTCTAAATTATATCGTGTCAATACTATCATCAAACACTTATAAATATCATATCCTTTTGTAGTTCCTTTAATCGGAAAAAGGGCATCTCTTCAGTGATTTCAAAATTATTATTAATGTCCCGAATAAATATAGCTAATTGAGCGGTATCGGTTAAATCTGTGCTATCATCGAGCAAAACAGAATAGTGCACGTACTTTTAGTGAATTTTCAATGTCTGCCGCTACCTCTTCGATTCTTCTGGCGACAGTAACACCGGACAAACTAACTTTAGAAAAAAGCTGTTTTTGAGCCAGGCAGAATACTTCAGCGATGGCCTCTCTACATTCCTTGATAAATTCACCATCAGTAAAATGTTTTGATTTCAAACCTATTTTTTTGGATATAGTGTAGCTAACTTTCACGCTTGCTTCGTTTTCAATATTCTGCTTTTGAAAGCTATCTTGCTGTCGTTTAAGCTGACTTTTTAGAGCTCTTACTTTATCTTGCCCTAATTGTCGTTCGAATGTGTCAAAATTTGTGGCATTTAAGTTGTATTCTTTCAAGGCTGAAAAGAAATATTGACACATCAAACAGACGGGTTTTTAATTAACACTAGCAAGTATAACTCAGTCCACTTTTCTAGAAATATGCGCTTTTCTTTACTATTTTTCATTTTTTACCCGAAATAGAAATAATCTCTTATCGCCAGGTAGCAACGTCACTGCTAGTTGGCACTCTATCGCTTGTGTCGCTTCGTTCGCTCTTGGAAATAGAACTGGCGGCTGCCGTGTGATACCGGCGCTATATAGGCCGAGCGCGTCAACTTTGAATCATACGATACAATACTTTCTTTAGCCTCTGGGAGCCGCAAGAAATTAGAAGCCCGCAAGTTGAAGACCCTTGCTTTACATCATACGTGGAAACCGATCTTAACACAGGGTCATGGTCCGGCGAGTACAAGTCGGATATGAAAGCTCGCCTAAATCTTTCCGAGCTCATTCAGTGTTCATGTCTCATGGAATAAAGATCCCTGAAGATGTCTCTTGCAATCGAAGGCGAAACGTCGGATAGTAATTCTAATCTGACAATTTCTAATTGAACAAAGCCTGAATGCTTGCGTTCTTTATAATTTTCAGGAATTGTGTCGTTTACGCTGTTTTGTCAGGAACCCATCGTTATGCAGAAACAGAAGTAATTATGTTGTCAAATCTCATTTACAAATAAAAAGGAAACACTTATCTAGGAAATGGGATAGCAAATTACACCGTCATTCCCATTAATATTCTAAATAATTTAAATATATGGGCCTAATAAGGGATAAGAAATTAGTTCCATATACATAAATTACGATCAGCAGACGTGTCCGTGATGGCGCGCCGGCAAGAGACGCACTAAATCGCTCCCATTAATCAGATACTAATACACAACACCTGATAATACCGTTAGTGGTCGGGACTGGGCTTAATGACAAGTGATTTGACAGTGGCTAATGTGAAGCCATGTCCGGAGGAAGATTATATTGCTTGCAGCGAACTCCCAATGTGGGAATAATTCGGGAAATAAGCCGCTTAACGCGGATTCCTTTGTCGTTTCATATCGAATGTCTGATCGAGTATTTAGAAAAATATCATTGGTCCAAGGGATTTATGCATATCTAGACGAAAAAGAAAATATTATTGAAAAACTTTTTAAGTTAGAAGCTTTTATTAAAATGCACTAAAGAAGACAAAAATAATCTTTCACCCATTTTTTGACGTGATACGATGTATATGAAAACAGCAGTAGCGGCTCGTGGGGTTTGACTTTAGAGAGGCGCACTCTTGCCAGATTATAAAAATTAGTATATTATTATAAATATAAAAAGGACAGGAACAAGAATAGTTTTATAATATAAGTTAGTCACTTCATTAGGTACTGTCTATGAAGGTAAAAAAGGCCAACATAATATATATACAAATATAACATACATTTTTAAAATTAAAATCTGCTCCAAAATGAGCTTCAAAACCTTCAAAGGGTAGGAATATGAATATTTTTTATAGTCAATAAAAATCGTTTCAGTAGTAACTGTCTTACTGTCTAAGGAGGCAAAAGCAATCAACTGAGCAATAAATATATACAGAAATTTACGTCAATTTTAAAATTGAAATCTCCTCTGCGGCCCTTCATAGAAATAAATTTTTCCATAACTTTCTCCTCAAAATTGTTATTTTCTTGCACTAAATTTTAGCAAGTCTTTAAAAATAGGGGGTCAATTTCATTTTTAATGAAAGTTTTTGACCCGGTTGCTGTTTCATCTTTAACCCTTATAAATCCCCAAACATTTTCACGGATTGATCCTTTATAAAAATATCTTAGTAATATAACCATTTGATAATAATTTGATACATCGGTGGTTTCATCGGCTTGAAGTTATAAAAAATCTGCCCTTTCAACTTGGTTAGAAAGTTTTTCACTACACACTTGTAGCATGCTGTCTAGAATATCATATTAGCAAAAGCTGTGCAAGAATTAATATGGTCGCGAGATGACTCATGCTTCCTCATTTTTTCAGGAAGGTGGTTTAAATCGTTTATTCCTTTCCTTGCCCTGTTAAGGTCTATTCTAGAGTCGACTTTATAAAACAGCAAACACGGGAAACAGTACAATACATTTTTTATTTCACAACCACATATCCAGTTAGACTCTTTCCTGCTTTCGGCTTTCGTTCACAAATTTGTGTTAAATTTAGATCGGGCAAAGGCCTGCCAAGTTCTTTAATTTTAAACTTATCCTCTAATGAGTCGAATTTTTTTGTATAAGATTGTGAACAGCATTCATACTGACATACCTTTAATTATTATAGTCAGATATAAACAGTTTATAAAATATAAAATTACCGACCAGAAACCAAACACACTGTCGATATCGGATGTTCATATGACGCGACCGACGATCATGTGTGGCTTAACTTCCAAGGCATATCCATGATTCATGAATTAAATTAAAAAAAAAGAGGTCCCGTCGCGAGAAACCCGCGCTGGAAAGGCAGCGAAACGAACGATATATTCCGGTCACATCGTATGCACTTCTCCGTGGAGATACTATCACCGAACCTAATGTTCATCCATACTACTGCGTATCGTGCTTCATCGTGTGGTCCTATGACGTGAAGAAAGCTTTATTTGAGCCACAGTACTAAACACGTGTTCGTTTTGTTCAATTCAAACATCATCATAATATAACCTCTATTAGAATTGTTTGGTAGGTTGGTTTTTTTACGTATATAATGATGTTCCTTAGATCTAAATCTATATAACAAAAAGGCAATAAAAACAGGGTTTAACAATTCAGAATTTGAGTTTGTAGCACGCGGTCAAAATGCACCTCAAACTAGTGACGTTGATTGCGATAGTTTTCGTTGGGTATTTCTACAGGCTATAGAAGGATTGCCCACAGGTTTTCAACGCTTTTATATATCGATTTTGTTATATTTATATTTTCTCAGATTCTTTCCTTCTAAGTATTTACAGATTTCCATTAATTGTACGAAAGTATTAATGTATTTTTTCTCCATATTGCAAAAATCCCTAAGAGTTGGACGACGTTTTTCCCAAGATGGATTTTTGTACAAAACCAGCACAAAAATTGATATAACGTAAATATTTTTGCATACATAATTTACAATAAGTTTTTGAATATAACTAACCTCAAAAGCTTCAGTCAAACCTTTATTTTTGCTTATTCACTAAACAATTATGTTTGTACCTACTTCTAGTTTTCACATCTATAAGTAATGGTTCAAGAGCTGTTAACAAGTTTTTGGTAGGTATTTGAGGCACGATGAAAATGTGTGTATCATTTCTTTAGTAATGTGTGAATACGAAATTGAAGGCTGAAATATTGTCCCAGAACTAATCATAATTACAAAAAAAATTGTGTTCTCAATCAATACAGAGTTATCTTTAAAACTATAAAAAAAAGAAAGGAGATATATCCTAAAATTCATTTGTTGACTAAATTCTTGATGCAATGGTGGATTCAAGTTCTACGTATTTTAATTTTAGGTTCTGCTACAGAAAAATTAGCTAGACTAATTTGTCTGTGGTTCTACTTTCCTCAAAAAAAAAAGTTGTATATAATCTTTGTAGGTGTTAGTTTAAAAAGAATATTTTTCATTTGGGGTGGCAGCAGGTTATTAATGTACAGTGATTAAGACATTTAAAGTGAAGTAATTGAGGGTTTAACTCCTTTTTATTTTACCTGTTTTTTAAATGTTCTATATTTTTATTTTTTATTTCTGTAAAACTTACCTTAATTTTTCCCACCGATTTGATTTTTATCTGTATCTGTTTTAAATATGATTCATGCTTGTTTATACTTATTCTTAGTAGACTATAAACTGTCTACTAAAACCAAACGACACCTTGCTAAAGAACTCTCTGTATAAGATCTCACATTTTATATTTAAACCATTGATATCCTATAAATATAAATTAATTAAACAAGTGTTATTTATATTTTTTTTTAATTTCAGGTGAAGCCTGGCAAGCCCCCCCCCCTCCTTTTTCCGCTGCCTTATGGATAGATATAACAGTAGCAGTTTCTAGAAAATTAAAGTTAAGAAAAAAGTCTGTCGGTCAATGTTAAAAAGCAATGAGTCAAATAAAAGTTTTCAATTGGTTACTTGAGTTTTCAAGCTTAAGGATTTTATTTATCTTTTTCTAATAAAAATATGTGTACAGTGAGAGCAATGTGAATCAAAATACAATAGTTCTAACCACACTACGCCACAACTTGTTACGTTCTGGACGCGCGTTTCGCTAACCAAGTTAGCATCATCAGCAAATGATATAAACTAAAGTAACTTATCCTAACCGAGACTATTTATAGGTAAATGTGGTCACACTTGGTTGCACCGGACTGCACCGTTGTCAAGTAAACAATAGAGGGGACTATAGGGAATAGGCCCTCTGTCTTTATTTAGTGCTTTCTTACCACATTTAACTATTTCTATACTCTCATATGCATCCAATAATCTATTATTAGATACATTTTTAATCAACTTAAGATTATTTATTCCTATTCGGTGATTGTTTTCCAAAGCATGTTGGGCAACGCTTACTTTAGTTTATATCATCTGCTGATGATGCTAACTTGGTTAGCGAAACGCGCGTCCAGAACGTAACAAGTTGTGGTGTAGTATGGTTAGAACTCTTGTATTTTGATATATCTTCCACCACAGGTTCCAGTGTTAGGACAGAGCAATATGAAAATATTTTATACATTTTTCATAGTCTGGTTTATTATGTCCCCTGTAAAAGAAAAGGATTCATCAAGTATGGCACCTACAATGTTTTTAAAATGTCTGCTAACCAAACATACAAAGTTTTAATAAAGTAGGATAATTTATAGGTCAATTCCAATATAGAGTATATTGATGTACCTACCACTAAGAAAATAAATAACGTCTTCAAAAGAAGTTTCATACCTTGAGAAGCATAAGGGAAAATAGTGAGGTAGAATCAAGTCTTATCAGATCTATTAACTCACAAAAACTTATTTGAAAATATAAATTCTTTTTATTTTGATTCAAAAGTAATTTTTAAACCTAAAATATTAATTACAAAAAAAAATATATATATATATATATATATATATATATATATATATATATATATATATATACATAATAATTATCAATGATATGACAAAAATAAACTATAAAGAAAAAATCTAAAACATTCTACATACTAAAATACTCAAACACTGCACTTTACATCCCATGTTACTAGACCTTATGTTATTATAGTATATTGTGTTACATCCTATTTTTAAAACCAGACAGTGGGCAGCCATATTTTACTATGATGGTCTAGTACACGAAGAGTTTTATTGGTAGGTGCTTGTCTACCATAGCTTGTAGCATCGAAAGACAGCAAAAAGTTTAAAGTGATGAAGACTACATTTAGTGACATTAAAACCAATCCTAGAAAGTAACTGTAGACAATCAATTAGACATGGCAAGGTCAAAAAGTAAACATCTTCTCTCAAAAGAGCTCAATCCAAGTCTAACAAGCATGTCCACTCTATGATACTCCTGAAAGTTGACCCCACACCTAAAAGCCGCAAAGCATAGAAGTTTAATTTCTATTGATATTCTCGATCATGTTTATGTTGACACGGTATTGAGAAAACTAGACCACTGTAGCATATTCCAGAATTAATCTTACCAGAGAAGTATAGGAAGTTTAGGGAATATTCAGTGGAAGTTCAGAAGTATTGAGAATGATAAGCCCAAGCATTTTTGGAACCCTCCAAGCTTATATTGGAAATATGCTGAAAGAAGTTCAATTTCTCCTGAACCACACTCCAAAGTCCTTCACTGATTCAGAGAAATTGAGGTTGAAACTGTGTAGCTTGTAATTTTAGATAAACTTCTTTATGCCCCTTACGAAATCAGATAAAGCAGCATTTTCCTATGTTGAGTTTTAAGTTATTTGTATGCGACCAGTCCCATAGAGCATAAAATCATTCTAGAGCAACAAAATGTCATCAATATCCTGGATCATTTTATACAGTTTTAAATTGTCCCCAAAAATAATCACCGTGGAAGGTTTTATGATCTTTATTGTCATTCACAAATAATGTAAGCACTATCGGGGCAGCAGTTACTCTCTAAAAACACAGTATTAGGAAAACTATTATAGTTACGCTTGTGTTTGATGAACCTATCTAACACCGAGCTGTAATGAGAATTCAGTTTCCCAAATATACACAGCATAACACATGTTATGCTCCTCCCTACGCAATGACCTAATATTGGCAAATGATTCATAATCCCAGTGGAATCGAGATGACATATACTTTCTGTGCACTCTCTTTTTCTTACAGATAAGATATTTCAATGTAGGACTAAACTGTCTCAAAAATGAAGAACTTTTAATGTGTTTTTAGGGAATGACCAGTTTATACCCACCTAGATTATCTGACTCAGTCTTACGGCAGCCAAGCTCGTACTCAATCTCTAAAACATTTAGCTCAATCAATATTCACTAAATAATTATTTATCATCATGAAATCAGCATTACTGAAGTCTTAATAGAATTCATCACATTATAATTTGTTTAAATAATTAACAAAACATGCTAAATGGTGCACATTATTTAGTAAGATATTATTTAAAGCAGGATATACATCAATACTTGCTACATTGGAAAACAGTAAAAAGAAAATACACTTCAAGCTAGGATCTGGGTAATCCTCACAACATTGCACTGCTGTCCGATAGTTCTTTAGTTATTAGGCCAGATTGCATTTGGAAGATTAAAAATAAAAACATAGCATGGATGTTTATCATGTATCTATCTTAAAAACTGACGCACAATGACAATCATACTTATCCTATCTCGAATTAGGTGAAATGTAATTTAAATATAAAATAGCGATTGCAAAAAATGGTATAGGATTCATTTTCAGTTTTTGCAGCCCCGATACCTATTATGCCTACAAAATAAAAATGAGTATAATTCTACTTTTTTGAGAATATCTTGTACAAAAATAATCGAAAATAAAGAAACAATTCTTAAGAAATACACAATCAATAATTGTAGCAATAAATGTGATCAGTAATTAGTAATTACTAATTAGGTAGGTCACGTTTATATTGGTAAAAAAAACTTCTGAAAAATTCGCCACATTATTTATATTCTACACGTCAGCACATTTGATTCTCCATAAATCCATCTCATCTTCTATCCTTGTCAGACAAAGCTCCATTCGGGTGGTAGGACAGATGAACATTAGAACAAATCCGACAATACCTTCTCCGTGATGCTGATGGAGCTAGTAATACCGACTGTAGAGGCTGCGCCTGAAATATATGTTTGAGAATTCTCACGAGTCAACGAGGTCTGGTAATTAGAGATAGGAACTGATGTCTTTTGGGGTAAAGAAATTTAGCATAATCCTATATTAATAATGTATGAGAATTAAAATTGTGTGTTATATTAACATTTTTCAGGAGGGACGCGCGGCCACGCGGCCTTATGGAGCAGCCGCCACTGCAAAATTGTCAAAATAAAAGCTTGTGTTGTAAGTTTAGTATTTCCCAATATGCACTACGCTTGTATTTTTGTCCTCTATACGGGGTGTTATTGGGACTATGTTACAAACTTGAGGAGGAAATGTCTCCTATTAAGAGTAAATTAGAAAAGAGCTCTCTTAATTATTTACCTCAAACCCCTGGTTTTCAGAAGTAAACACAAAATGATAATTAATCATTTATTTTAAGGAATTACTAAAAGTGCCGGCCACCACGCTCAATGCATTTATTGAGCTAATGCAGCCTATTTAAATTGACACGCCCGAATATGCCAAGCGTATTCTGGATTACCTCAGATCCGTCAGCAATTCTTCCACCGACTGCACTGGGGTTTCATAGGTTAAAGTTTTCATATGTCCATAAAGGAAAAAACCTAAGGGCGTTGGATCCATAAAGGACCTTGCTGGCCAAGCAGTAGGACCTCCACAGGCAATTCAACGATTTTCACTATGTTGATGTAACTATTCTCGGACTCGGAAAGTGTGAAATGAGCTAGGACTTCATCGTGATGATACCACATATTAAGCCGAACATTTAGTCTTCCAATAATTCTGGCAACACTTTACTTAATTACTTTGCTAAAATTTAAATAATTATTACCGTTTAGAGTTGAGGTAACATATATGAGCCAATCAATCGCTATTCAACAACGTTATGCCACTATTCGCCATAATAGTAGCGGACGTACGTCAAAACGCATGCCCCGTATATTTCTTACGATCGACCAGTTTAAAATAACTTGCAATTTGCAAGGGACATGATTCAAATGTACTAATATCAACAACTTTATTGGTGCACTTCCCCTTACCGTATTGTAACTCAGTTTGTACTTATATTTTGGGGGCGCAGTGATAATTACTGCTTTACCAAACGCACATTAATTCGACAACTGTAGACAATGAAAAACATCGAGCCTTCACTGTCTTAGACGGTCGAATACTAATAAATCTTTCTTCCTTGATGTCAGATAGGCGTAAATCGTACAATTCACATCTTCTACAAGAGCCACATATATCGCAAATGGCTACCACCTTCAAAAATCTATGTAGGTTTACCATCCGTCCGGATTTGTCTGGACATGTCCGGACTTTGTCCGGATTTTGACAATGTGGAAAAATGTTGAATAAATGTTTAATTTTCGAATTAAACTACTTAAAAATAAATCATAGTAAAGTATTGAATGAGTCTTCAATCTTTATTAAACCACATACAACTAGTTTAACTGGTTAATCAGTCTCATCTTAACTTAAAAGAATCTACTTCTAATTCAAATATAAAAAAATTAATCTTATTTTACAACAATCAACTAGTTTAAACATAAAATAAAAGCATTTTTTAGAAATAAAATAGTTTTACATAAAATAATCATATTTAACCTTAACGAGAATTTCCTTAACTTGTTAATTCTCAGTATTTAATTAAAACTTGGCACAACAACATAAAATTAAAAACTTAAAATATTAATATTATTTTAACAATCAACTTTACTTAGTTCAAACATAAAATATGAATCTTATTTTACTAACAAACATAAGTATGCAAAACATCATAAGTAAGTACATGTATTAAACAAAAACTAATAATCTTTCTTTAGGAATAAAATAGTTTTAACATATTTAACGAGAATTTTCTGAACTTATTCCTTTTCATATTTTTCAGCACCAGATACCTTCGTCAGCACCTCGTCTTCTCTTAAAATTGTCTTGGAGAAATCTTGAGATTATACTGAATCATTAATAAACATCTAACTGAGGACACAGACAATCTGTTTCGCTCTTTTGTAGATTACGCTGGATGGCAAAAACGAACTCGCAAATCCCCAATAGTTCTGGCAACCTCGCGATAATAAAGTTTTTAAAAATAGACTCCCATTTTTTATACAGCATTATACCAAAAAATTCATCGTTTGGTTGGTTTAAAAAAGAATTGACGGCAGCTATTTCATCAAACAGCTTCACATCATTGACAATTACTCCTTTACCATTCATATATTTAATTGAGCCCACAATATGTTCAAAATCAATTTTTCTGCCCTTTTTTTAATTAAATCCATTCGAAAACTTTAAAGTCAGATCATGGAGTTGTCCATTTATCAAGGTACTCGATACAAGTTTTGTACATAATTCTTACGTCTTCTCTAAACATCTCTTGATTTTCTGGGGTGTATTTCGTTAATAATTCTCTTACTTTAAGCTCAACCATCTTGTTTTACTGTGGTAGAATAGTTTATGGTAGTTCACATCAATATAATTGCTAATTTCCTTAAGCGCTTCCGTGCGGACAGTATACACCAAAAAATAGTTAAAAAGCTTCATGATTACGAATCCTAAATTTATTTTTAGAGTATTAGTTCCATGGTGAAGGCAATTATGGAGTACGTGCGCTGGACATCCGACTCTCGCTAATTCTTTTGCTAGAAGGGATTTTAATTTAGATCATACATTCTGGCCAGATTGAAACGATTGACGCTAGAAAAGTTGACATTGGCGTTATCACCAGTGAAAGAGGCGCATTTCGCCAGTAGGTCATACTTCTGAACAGCTGTCTTTATTATATCTGTAACGGTCTCGGCTGTTCTATTTTGTGTGCTTCTTCTAGAAGTTTGTCTGGATACCATCTGGCCAGTCAAAGAACTGAATTAAAATGGGGAATATTTTTTCAGCGCTGTGATTACTGGCGTCGGTCGAGATACATAACTTACATCTTTAAGTGATGTCTAAATTTGTTTTATTACCCATGGAGTTATGACATTATTTCCGAGTCAGAAAACATAATTCTTATAAGGCTGCCAGTGCAATCCATCGATTTGTATGATTGATGGTGTTTCACGGTATGAAACGCCAGGGTCAATTCTGCAGCCGACTCTTTTACAGCGATGGTTGTACTTTTAGGATGAAATATTGAGTAAATTTTTACAACATTTGAAGTGCTTCTGCTTTTCCTCACATGTGTTTTGATTTTACCATGCTTTTCAATATCTCCCGCCCCTTTATGCTTGATTGACACGTAACTATTACAAATTGTACATTTCGCTTCGTTCAAATTTCTTCCTTCCTTCAAAAACGGAAATTTGGCTTGCATAATATCCGTGAATGTGCATAATCGCTTACTATTTGAAGCCATTTCGGACTGAAAATAATATTATATAACCGCAATTATCACGAAAGTACAAGTGGTCACCAATACAGAAGTGAAAACGCGTGTGTTCGTTACATTGCACTGGCCGGTTGCCGCGCCGGTCCTAGCGATGGCAGATGTCAAAAATATAATTATAGCGCAGCGATACCAGAATTATCGAATTTTAGGGAAATGTATGGCACAAATTTTGTCGTCGGCCCAAATAAAACACTAATGGCCGATTGCAAAAAACTCAATTAAAGTTTAGAATGTTTAACAAAATGTCAAATTTAACAGCGGGTTCCTAGATTTCTGTAAGCAGCTTGTCAAATCCGAAAGCTCGATTAAATAGTCTAAACAGCATTATCCCATGATGTTGGAAAACATTTTTTTAAAGTAAAAGTGGCCAAGAAAAAACTCTGGAATTTTTTTTTCAAATTTCCAAGTCGGCCTCTAGAAGAGAGTTACAATTAGAAGAGGCAGATTTTCTCAAAAATTCGGCCAGTGAAGTTATATCAAAGGTTTGTTTTTTAAATCGGACATAACTTAAGTAATAATTAACAGATCTTGATGATTTTGGTCTTGTTGAAAAGGGCATTTACTAGGCTTTCTTCACACGACGTATGCATTATATTATTTTAAGTTTAGTTCGATCGCCAGATGGCTCTTTCTGGCAATTTTTTAAATTTAACGTGTTTTCTTAAAAATTTCAAATGGGTTGATATATTTATTATAGGCTCAAAAAAGTCAAGAAAACGGCGCAAAAAGCAAGTTGATGACTTTTTTAAAACGGAGATTAGAAGAAAATTGTGATTTTTTTAGTTTAATTTCGGAGCAGGTTGTTAAAAGACGCATTAAATACATGTAGATTAACAAAAGATGTGGCATATCATTTTTTCATTTTGACATTAGGTAACTAACGGATGAACCAGAGTAGCTATTTGCACAAAGCTAACAAATGAAAATATGAAAATAATGAATTTTTCTGAGAAATAATATGAAGAGGAAAAGGTTATAAAACAAATAGCGAAAACTAATCAAAAGTATTATGCTAACTAATAATTAGTGTCGAGTGAACTGCTCAAAGTGCCTGCCGTCATTTGGAATGCATAAACGGAACCTCTCTGCGGTAGATTGAGCTGCGGCTTCTATTTCCATCGCACGAATAGCGTTTTGAATTCGGCTGATAAGGTTCTCCGTCGTTGTTGGTCTGATATTAAACACCATGTCCTTCAGTCGTCCCCATCAATAAAAATCCAGACAAGTTAAATCCGGGGAACGAGGGGGTCAGGGGAATAAACTACCTCCACCTATCCACCCCTCTGGAAACCGATCGTCTAGGAACTGTCTGACATTGACAGAGAAATGAGCCAGACAGCCATCATGTTGGTAAATCATGCTCTGTCTCGTCTGTATATCAATGTCTTCCAGTAGAAGAAACTTTAAATAAATTCTCCCATTTAAAGGACCATCGAAAATTATTGGACCTAAAATTCTACCACCTATTATGCTACACCGAAGGTTGTGTTCCGACCAATAATGTAAGTTATGTAAATTTACCCCACCATCGGAACGAAACGTGGATTCATCGGTCCACAAAATTCTTGAAAGGATCTGGGGATCCTCATCTATCATTACAAGAAGCCAGTGATAATGGTCCAGCCTCTGATCATAGTCTTGAGCCGTTAAAGCCTGGTGCAATACCATGGTAGTATGGTACGGATGATGCCTGAAAATTAAAAAATAAATTATTGGATTACTGTTTCCTACGAATTAAAGTTTAAACAGTGTTGTCACGAGTCAAGATAAAACATGTGTTTTGTATACTTTCCAATTTTCTTACTTCAATAGTTGTTGGCAAATTTATTATATATGTAAAATATATAACAATTTTGTCTTGTTTGCCGTTTTTAAAAATATTAAAAGTTTTTTTACTGAACTTTACTATTTTATAGTATAAAAACTCAAAATTTAAATTTTGCTTTTAGGGAGTCATTTCACTTCCGTAGATTAACCTTATATAAACGTAAATATCGTTTATGTAGGTTTAAAAAAATCTGCCCTGTGTCTTGCCGTTTTTTTGAAAGAACAGCGTTATGGAAATAAAAACATTTGAATTTTTAGTGCGTATAGTGGAAAGAATAAATTTAGCCGGTTTTGCTGGTCGAAAATGTAGGTTCATGACTTCTAATATTTTCTGGGGCTAGATTAACTCCGATTACTTCTCTTTTCAATTTGGCTATTATAGGTTTGTGAGTAGGTACTAAAAATATGATTAATTTACACCTAAAAAATATCAAAGATATTACGCAACGAGATGCTGAACTATTTTTTATGCAAACTTAATATCATTTTGACCGTTCTCCTTATCGCTCTCGGAAATATTGTTTACGCACAAATTCAATACAATCATCATAATTTTTTTCTAAAAATATGTCTTTCTTAGTTTAGGGTGAACATGAAGTAATCTAAACTTATATTTTTCTGAAATCTTTGTATTTCCAATACTTACCTTATATAGTGTATTTTTAATATATGGGGAATTAAAAATATCAGCCGATCTAGTCTTTAAGACACTGGGTTACTTTAAGAATAACGTATTTCTGCGAAACTACATTGTTATTAGAAAATAACATTGCTCACATTCTTGATTTTTTTTCATTTACACTTATCTATACTCTTCTAATATATTCGCACAGTTCCATGAGCTATACCTAAATCTCTAGATGTAGCTCTACAACATTATAATGTTTGCTTCTGTAAGGCCTCTTCTTTTGCCTTCGATGAAGGGTACCAGTAGCACGAAAAAGTCTTGCTAATCGTGTAAAAACCCTTTTAGCATATATTCTTGCTGCAATGATAGCATTTTGAAAGCATTCAAAGTTAACTGCAAACATATCATAGCCGTCTTCATTATAAATAGGCATTTTGCTTTCGTAATACACACTTACTACAAACACTAAACTTAATAATAATTTGACAACACATTTTGTGATAGTGTTTTATTTTGACGCTCGCTCTTAATTTTTGCCAAAGCCTACTACTAGCACGTCGCATAATTGAATAGAAACGCATTTGAGATACATTCTTTATGTGTGTTAATTAAAGCAAATAAGTTAAAAATGACTTAAAGTATTTGTAGTATAAGAATAAGATTAGTGTTAAAAATTGATAATTAGATACCACGTAAAAAAGTTCCTTATAAGCGTGCCAAGTGATATTTTCTTTTGCTTATATCTCCGTAAATAAAAAAGATATCAACTTGCAGTTTGCCCTGTTTTCTTGTTTTTTTTTGTGCTCTGTAACAATGACCTATAATAAATATATCAATCTATTTGAAATTTTTAAGAAAACATGTTAAATTTAAGAAATTGCCAGAAATCTAAAATAATATAGTTTATTCGTCATTTGAAAGACTAATAAATGCTTTTTTCAACAATATCAAAATCGTCAAGATCCGTTAGTTATTACTTAAGTTATGTCTGTTTTAAAAAACAACATTTACCCTTTCCCCCACCCTTTATTTGAACAGCTAGAGAAAAAACTCTTAATAAACATTATTCGTAATTTAGCAGAGATTAATATAAAGTTCAACTTTCAGTGGGTGAATTTCTGAGAAAATCTGCCTTTTACTAAAAGAAACATTTTTCCAACATCGTGGGATAAACGGTTTCCGAGATACAGCCGGCCTACATACCTACTTTTAGCCATAATTTGATTTATTTGCCTAAACATAAATTTATCGTATGATGCTTAGATTGTTAGCAAGATCTGTTAATTCGAGTATTCTGACATTATTTCTTCGAGATGGTAGGTACTTAGTTTTCTAGATTTGTTGTTGACAAGTATTTATCAAACAATTTTGCTATGCCATTTAATTCGACTGCGATGTTTGAATTACCTTAGGAAAAAACCAAGTAATTGCAAATCACAGGTTCTTGCTGGCCATTCTATGGAAGTATCTATGTGGTTATTTAGCTAAGAATGAGTTGGACTGACATTCTGTTAAAAACCAATGTATGTTTAATTCTAACTAATATCTCGCACTTTTAGTAATAAACTAAACGAATAATTCTGTAACGTATGTATAAGTTTTAGAGAAATTACATATTCATAAATCTTTTTCGTTATGATTTAATAAAGACATATTTAGCAAGTTTATTATTGTATAAAAACAATGTCATTTCGTGCTATACCGAAGCAGAGTCTCACATTGACAAATTTATCAAAGTGGCTGGACACGAGTGATATTTGTTTAACTATTGAATGCTACAAATGCAATTTTCCAGGTATAAACACATATACGCATTGTAATCACGTATCGCACATACATGGGACTCGTAAATTTAAAGTTTAATTACAATTTATTGTCTACTCGGGTAACGTTCGCATGCCTATTCAGTTAAATGATTGATAATGCCCTAATTTATATTGTCATTAGTATCCACGACACCAAACTACTCGCATGAAAATATGTTTACCAAACGGATGAAAATACATAACGGCAGCTGTTGACGCATTTGTTTATTTTCAAATTACCCCTCAATTTTTATACAATTCATTTTGTTTTTACCGTGTCCTCCACAATATTTGCTACATGTTATGGCATCTTTTATTTATTTGTTTTTAAACAACTGTTTAGAGTAGAGATGCTCAAACGGTCGATCGCGAGTGCTTTTCGAGTAGATCTCGAGAAGAAAATTTTTTTTAATAAGTAGGTACCAAACTAAACTACAAAAAATTATTACGTAATAAAATAACACTCTGCTAGCGGCAAAAGGCGGCTTTATCAAAGGAACGCGCGGTACTTGTCAATTTGACGGGAACATTCGAGACTTTCGTTCACACCGATATAAATGTTGCGCCTGCAGGAATTGGAGTCATTCTGAATTGCAACTTGAAGGCAATACTATGTCGATACAAAGTTTATTATTAAATAGTACAAAATGAGTGCAGCGAAGAAATCTAAAACGTATCATTTTAATAACGATTGGGAGGAATAATTTTTGTTTTTTATTGGTGAAGGATAAGTGCATTTGTCTTATTTGTCGTGCCTGATGCAATACTTAAGCGTGGTAACTTAGAAAGGCATCATAAAACGGTTCATAAAAACTATGAAAAGGATTTTCCGCCACAGCGTGAATTAAGAAAATGAAAAGTACGTGATTTGATATCTTGTTTGAAAAAAGAACAAACCATGTTCACAAGACCAGCCAAACAATCAAAAGCTGCTGTGATCGCGTCATTTAAAATATCTCATATATTGGCGAAACACAAGAAACCATTCGAAGATGGATCGGTTGTGAAGGAAGCATTTATTGAAGCGGGTGAGACTTTATTTGGAGATTAAAAAAAAAACAGAAATCATGTCTGCTATTAGAGAAATTCAGTTATCTCGTCCGACTGTCACAAGGCGTATTGAAGTCATTCATATCAACATTCCATGAAAATAATATTATGGAATGTTCATACTTTCCTTTACAGTTCGACGAAACCACCGATATGACAGACACTGCCCAGATGTGTATTTTATTCGGATGGTATACAATTTTTGACAATCATTCCTCTGAAGGGGAAGACCCGTGGCGAAGATATATATGACGTTTTCTTCAATTTTGTAAAAAACTACAAGCTCCAATATATAAATTAGTGTGCATTACAACCGATGGAACATCAGCAATGACGGGAAACGAAAACGTTTTTGTGGCATTGTGCCGAGCTAATGAAGATTTCCCTTCATTTTTTTCAAACCATTGCGTTATACATCAACAAGTTTTGTGTTCAAAAGTTTTAAACACGGAGGAAATTATGGGCATTGCAACAAAAATTGTGAATTCCATCCGTGCACGTAGCTTGCAACGGCGGCTCTTTAAGTTGCAGTTGGAAGATAGGGAGTCAACTGAACACACTGATTTAGTTCTTCACACGGACGTCAGGTGGTTGAGTGGCGGAAAATTCTTAGAAAGGTTTCAAGAATTATTGCCCGAAATAACGGCTTTTCTAGACAAAAGAGGTGATGACACTCAGATGTTGAAAAACGAAAAATGGCTGACTGATTTAGCATTTTTGACTGACATCACAATGCACTTAAACACCATTAACTTGAAGCTTCAAGGTAAAGGAAAAACTGTTATTGAGATGATTATCGCAGTAAACGCATTCAAAAGTAAATTGCAACTTATGATAGATTAACCGAAAATAAAGAATCTGAAACATTTTTCGTCTTTGAAAGCAAGGATTTCTCAGTTGAATTATGATACGTATGAGGCTGAATTATCAAATATTTTGGGACAATTCGAAATGCGTTTTTATGATTGTAGTAAATTCGCAAATGTAGCATCATTTATGAGTTATCCTTTTTCATGTAAAAACATTAAGGAATTAGCTACTGAAATAGCAAGTCAGTTTAATATGAACTCATGTTCTGTTGAAAATGAGTTGGTGCAAATTATATCAGATATACATCTCAAAGCTACAGCATCTGGTACAAATTTCTGGTGTTTTATATCTGAAGATAAATATCCGAATCTAAGGCAAATCGCCCTTCAACTGACAGCAATGTTTGGGTCAACTTACTTGTGCGAGTCTGCATTTTCTGAAATGAAGATAATTAAGTCAAAATATCGCAATCGACTAACTGACGATCATATGTCATCATGCTTGCGATTAGCACTCAGTGGTTACGTACCATCTTATAAAAAGTATGCTGAGGACACGCAGTGCCACGCTTCAACATCCAAAGTCACTCCTTAGTTAAGTTTAACACCATATGTAACTCTTTTGTTTTGTAACTAAACTCGCAATTTTGAATAACTATGAGTTTTTTCATCGATATTGTAGAGAAGAACCTAACTAAACCCAACCCAAACCTTGACTAAAATAATGTATACTGTGCGGAAAGCTAATATCTATATATGCTACGGTACCCTCTATCTAGGTAGGTAGGTAGGGTGTATGTATCGTGTATGTACGACAACCCTGCATGACACATACTTGCAGCCTCTCAGAGTCGATCGTAAGTAGTCTAAAAATATTGAGGTAGATCGCTAGCAGTTCAAGTTTGAGCACCCCTAGTTTAGAGGGTTCAACAAAAAATTGTAGATTCAGGTAGCTTATTTTAATTAGAGCTGTATGTATGTATAGTATTTTAAACCAATTTCTTTTGTTCTTTATATCTGGCAAACCAAAATTGCAAAACTTGTTAATGTATTTGATGATTTGGCAGTGGGCGCCAGATCTAAAAGAGCTTCAAGAAGAAAATATGAAGAAATAAATATAACTACATACAGCGTGTAACAAAGGTAAGGAAGCGGCGAAATATCTCAGGTACCGCTTACCTAAATTTAATGAAAATATGTATCTTTAGATATAAAATTATACCGGATCCAATGGCGAGTACCACATTGCTGTCAAAGTTACGGTTTTTCTATTATAAAAGGAAAATTATTTTATTACTTTTTTAAATCTGCGTAAATATATCAATATTTTTAATTAAGAGCATCTTTTACAAAAAATAAGTGTCTAATATCCAAAATTTAATGTATTACCCCAGATAAAACCGGACCAGTTGCGAAAACTCCCGTATCGCTTGTGCTGCATGCAACAGTAAACAAAGTAGTGGGGAGCCGAGCGGCAGGCCGCTTAGCAACTAGTTTCACGGCCTTCTCGGTAATGTGTCTTCCAACTGCCGTGTAGTATGGGTGTTTTTGTCAGAATTTGGATGTTTTTAATTTATTTTTATTTGTAATTATGTGAGAATCAAAAAAAAATATTTAATCGTGTGTACAATATCATTGTACCTACGTATAGAGCGAAAATACCCGGTTATAAATGTCTTCACTTGTTATGTTCTAACAATAGCGTGGCTTGAGGCTGCTGCAAGAGCAGATCCTCTAAAGAATAACTATAATAATTACAAACTGTGCGAAGACATTTTGAAAGAAAATTTATGTCTACGATTTCAACAAGTATCAAAAGGCTATACAATGATGCTACTCCCTAAATTTTTTGTGGACCAAAACGATCTATTACCGACGTAGGATCTGAAGAGGCTCCTCCAAAAATGGTTACCTATATTATCAATAAAATATGACTTCTACATCTCCAAGAGATATAAAAGTATCAAAACTTGTAAAACACATTATTTCGGCGAAGAAAAAATTCTATCTGTCGGTCTGTTAGTTTACGCGATAAATTTTGAAAGAATTGGGCCATCGAGTTTAAATTTGATACGCAGGGAGTGGTCCATACGAGAACGTTTCGGATGGTTTTTGGACAAACTCGGCTGAGGGGAAGGGGTTGAAACGGGTAGTTAATTGGTAATAAATAGGGATTTTTTGTAAATGATCGTGTATTATGTCCTTTCATGGGTCTTTGGTTACATAGATTTTAATAATAAGTTAAGGAAAAAAGAAAAGTAATGTAATTTTCAGTTTATTCGCCTAGAATAATATTGCATCAATAATAAATTATTTGTTTCAGTTACCAATAAACGACATATTTATTATAAAATGATAAATGAATGAATGAAAACTTAACACGATCTAAAGAGAACTGCATTGGTGCTGGCAATTTTCTTACAACGCTGCAATAGCTATAAAGATGATGGTGCAGACCACTTAAAACTGACAAGTCAAGGTCACTGAAACGATAAAATTTGACAGTCTTTGGCATCTGGTCTAGTTTTATCTCGGGTATTACCTTTTACTAAAATACCTGCACAAGAAAGGTTACCTGATATATTTGACAGTGTCAGTTTTGTTGATTACAAGAATGGATCGTTTAACTGAAACCTAAAGAACTGAAATTTTAATTATACTGGGTTATGGGGATAGAATGCGAAACCTACAAGATACTTGTAACATTTTTCATGATAAATATCCTAACAGATATCTAATAACTAAACTACCGTAAGTAAAATTATCAAAAAAATTTCGTGAAACTGGAAAGGTAAAATTTGCTGTATGTTCTGGCAGGCCTAACATCGCAACAGATGGTGATAAATCTCTGAATGTTTTAATCATTTTAGAAGAAAATCTGCACCTTTCTACCAGAATATTAGGAAGAGAAAATGACTTCTCACACATGTCCGTAGACCGACTTCTAAAAACCGAAAAGTTTCATCCCTGCAAAATAACTTTGTTGCAAGAACTCTCTGAGGATAATCACGATAGGCGCTTATTTAAGAATATTTAGACAATGTTTTTTTGGAAGATGGATTGGTCGGAGGGGAAACAATAGAGTGTCCACCTCGATCACCGGACTTGGCGCCTCTCGACTACTTTTTTTTTTGTTAGTATTTTGGTAGCAAGATGAGGAATTATTATGCCTTCTGGTCTGCTAGAATGTAGAGCATGTTTTCTTTTCCAATTTCACGAATTTTTTTATTAATTTTACTTACGTTTGGATTTCTGTTAGGATATTTGTCACTAAAAATATTACAGTATAATTAAAATTTCAATTCTTTGGGTTTCAGTTGAACGATCCATTTTTGTAAATCAACCAAACTGACATTGTCAAACATATCAAGGAACATTTTGTGTGCAAGTATTTTAACATTAAAAAGAGTAATATAATATATTCATACACAAATAATGTTTCTTTTATAACAGAATAACGGTAAACATGGCAGCAATGAGAAACTCGCTATTGGATTCGGCAAAATTTGATACCTAAGTGTACCTATCTATGTTCATTAAATTTTAGGGAAGCGGTAACTAAGATATTCCTTTTTCTTAGTCTTGTTACACGCTGTATAATTGTCACTTTATAATATATTATAAAATAAATAAAATAGAACGCCTTAGGTGTTATTTTATAACACATATCAATATATCAAATGATATAAAAGCCATGGACTACACAGTAATATTCAATAAAACCCCCAAGACAAAATCTTATCTAGAATTATAAAATAGAAGTAGATTTGTCTATTTTCGACCATTTTTCGACCACTTTTTGACGCAAATGCCGTCGCATATAATTTTTTTCCACTAAATGGCTCTTTACCGCCTTGCACTGATCCTTTGTCTACGTAACTGCAAAATTTGAAATGCTAAATTGTACTCATGTGTTTGTATTTCTGCAGCGCGTGCACCCTGTTGAACCTATTTTTAAACGAAATATAATTTAAATTGCCTATACATAACACATTTTTTTGAGGTCGGACGTGCAGGAAGTTTTTTCTAATACCTTTTCATCTTACTTTGAACTTGACTAGACCTTGTCGCTAGTTTTTCACTTTTTGCGTGCAGTTCTCCCTTAAAAAAGCCATAAATAAAGTAAAAAAACAGTTTATAATTATTGCGTTTTTGTAATAGTTTAAAGATATAACGAAACTGGGAAATTTTACACTGAAAGAAGATATATCAAAATAGAGAATATATGAACCCAGAAATAAAATTTTAATTTTAAGAAAATTAGTTTATTGGGAAATATGCTCATAAAATATATAACAATTTAGGACAACTCAGATTAAGAAAATCATATAGCACGGTAGAGAAATTGAATTATTTAAAATTTAAATGGTAGTTGCCAGTTTAGTTTTTTTATTCACTGATCTATAATCAGTTTGGTGCAATTTAGAGCTAGAAGATGTCCTTTCGGAGTATACATACGACAATTCAACAATACCATCCAAAGATTTTAAAAAACAATGCAGACAGCAAATTAGATCAAGTAAAGAAACATTTTATCATAACATAATTCAAAATTCTAATAATAAAATAAAAGAAGTCTGTAAAATTGTTAACCCGAATTTAAATAGCGGCAAAAATAACTCATATCTCATACAATTAAACCGCAGCTTTGTTTCTAAAGCTAATCGTATAGTAACTGAATTTGTAAATTGTTTTAATTCTATTTCGCTTTATAAATGAAAAAATAAGTATGGTAGTGTAAAAATGGAAATCTCTCTCTAACTAATTGAACCCGTCCCCTCTCCAAGTAATAAAAGTGATTGCAAATCTAAAAAACACAAATGCAGCTGGTTCTGATGACATAAATGTAAAACTTATTAAGGCAGTTAAGGATTACATTAGATATTCACTTACATAGTTAATAATGAGGGTTTAAAAAAAGATTTTTTCGGGCAATTCTAGAAACTGCAAATAAGATACAAATACACAAGAGAATTGAACGTGATAGCATAGAAAGTCATCGTGGAATCTCAATCCTTAATGTATTTTCTGGAATTTCAGAGAAAATAGTACCTATATGATAAAAATACTTAATTTTGTTACAAAATATAATATTTTAAGTGGATGTCAGCATGGTTTTTTTACCAAATAAGTCAAATAAACCACGTATATTCTATGTTTGACCAAGGTAAATAAGTTGTAGCTCTCTTTTTTGATCTTTTAATAGCATTTGATACTGTTAGTAAAGATATTTTGCTTTCGAAGCTGCACAGTATGAGTATACGTGTTGAAATGTCTGACTGAATCAATTCCTATTTATCTATACGACAGATGACAGTAAAATATGGGGACGTGCATTCTGAAGCTAGGTTTGTAAATATTATTATGATTTGATTTAATTCTTTCATTTAGTTCAGTTTTTTAGTTAGTTTTTCATTTTTACAATAGAAGAACCAACTAGACTACTGACTTGTATTGATAACGTGCTTATTAAGAACAATCAATGAATTTCTTCTCATTGTGTAGTTGTTGACCTGGGCATATCGGACCATAAGGCTGTGGCCATTTCACTTGACCTACAAAAAACATGTGCACCAGGTAAAAAGGGTTATGTTTACAAGCGGTTATATTCTCAAAAACACAAGAAAACATTTTTTAATTTCGTGTCTAATGCGGATTGGCCTTAAAAATAAAAATATGAATATTTAATGCAAGTCCTCTCAGTTTGTTAATTTAATAAATGTTGGCTTGCATGAAGCTTTTCCTCTAAAGAAGTATTATTATTTTACATCTTATCTAAGTAAAACTAGAAGTGATTCAACTCCTTTCAGAAATGTGTCATTCAAATCCTTCTCGTAATTTAAGGATGTACCGTAACAAATATAGAAATTATTGTTAGACAAAAAGTTAAAAAGGAAAATTAAAAGCAAAAATAATTTATATGTAGAGAGCTCTAATAATAAAAGTAAAGCGTGCTGGGATATTAATAACGTGAACCGTAAAACCAAAAAAAAAAGATGCAAAAATGCAAATTAAAATAAGCTTATATAAATTTAATAATTTTTTTTTTAAATATTGCAAGGAATATTACAAAGCATCTGCCTTCTACAAAAAGAAATTGCCATGGTAATGATGAACATTTTAAATTAAATGTCTCAAAGTTCAGGATTTTAACAATAAATTTTAGTAATATTAGTGAAATAACAAATAATTTAAAAAATAAAAAGACCTTAGACTGCTACAGCTTGAGTGTTTCAATTCTTAAATTGGTTAAACATATTTCAATAGTTCTCTTTACTAAACTCATAAATGAAGCAATAGTGAATAGCTTCTTTTCAGATTCATTAAAAATAGCAAAAGTCGTTCCTGTGCACAAAGGGGGGATGAAAGTTATATCAGTACGTATAGGCCAATCTCTGTGCTTCCGTGTCTGTCTAAGATCTATGAATGTGTATTAAAAAACCAAATAATAACTCATTTTGAATTAAATGATTTTTCTTCTAAAGAACAGTTTCGCTTTAGGAAGGAAAAAGGTACATTTGATGCCATTAACAAATTGATTGAACATATTGTAAACTCTATGGAAGATGGGGAGTATGCTGGCTTGATAATGTGTGACTTAAGTAAAGCTTTTGACAGTATGTGTTGACATTCTCATTAACAAATTATGGAACTATAATTTCGACAAACCTAGTATCAATCTCATCAAATCGTTTTTAACTAACAGAAAACAATTTTCAGTAGTCAATGGAGTACCTTCGGGTGAGGGTCGTGTTGTTAGTGGGGTGCCCGAGGGTTCTGTCCCAGGGTTCTCTTCCTAATTTATATTAATAAATTGCAGGAGGCAGTTACTGAGGCGGACACTGTGCGATTTGCGGATGACACTACCATCATCCTTTTCAATAAAATATTTTCAACTCTTAAAAATAATTTAAACATTACTCAATAGCATTTAACGGATTGGTTTTCAAAGAATAATTTAGTTCTTAATCTCTTACATATCAAGTATCAAGAGAGATGCTACTGTTAACTTATGGTCACTCGACTCATAAAAAAAGAATTTTCGCCCTACAAAGAAAGGTTCCACGACTCATATCAGGTATAGGGTACAGGGATGACGTTCGACACAAATTTATCGAATTAGACATTTTAGATATCCCTTGTATGTATATTTTTCAATGCTTAAAATATGTAAAATTAAATAGTGGAAATTTTAATACAAACAGCTAGGTACAGAGTTTTCACGTATATTTTTCCACCCACCTAGAGAGTTTATTTGAATAGATACGGAAATGTCGTAAATACAAAGTTGTTGGGTTTTTTATGAAGATTTAGAATATTATATCACAAGTGCGAAAATATTATTACAAATGTCAAATTTTGACAGCTTGTTAGTTTTCTTAAATGAAACACCCTGTATATTAAATCATATTCTTGAAGATCTTTTTTTTCTAATTTTAAATATATATACTCTTAATATATTCTGTCAATTAGTTTTGGATATATAAGCGTTTAAACATTAATGAAATGGTAAGGTAATTTGCGCTAAAACATAATGAGCCATGGTCAAGACAATTGAAGGGTGCAGGCAAAGAAGGGGGAATGTCAAAAATCGTTATTTTTCAAGAAATCAATTTTTAAGTTAAAAACCCTATTAGTTTTTATTTTATTACTTTGCACTGAATTTCTTGACGGATAGAAATAGAAATATGTATTTAAATTTGTGATAAGAAATTATTAATGAAATTATTTACATATTTTTTATAATAATGCAAAAAATATTAGGAGACTACACATTGTAACGAAGAAGAAGGGGGAATGTCAAATATTTTTGCAAATTTGTAGTATTTCCGATTGTTTACCTACAAAACCCATTTTCGAAGCAAAATATCAAAGATTAATTAATTTGACTCTATTAGATTTCACATTTCTTTTATTAATTTTTAAAAATACAGAATATGTTTAAGCACTTTTTTTTGGGCCTGTTGTACGCCGAGATTTTGGAAAGGTAGTTTTGTCTTTGACATTTTCAGTATGTGCTAATGTAGAAAAATATTTTCTAGCAGTTGGATTGAGACAGAATTTCATCAAGCATTGTAGGTCAGTGAATTTGGCCAGTGTTATTGGAAGCAATCCGACAAATAGATAAACATCCTTAACATCGGAAAATAATATTTTGTGTATAGTTACCTTTATATAATTGGCCTGGTAATCGGAATTCATTGTTTGGCAATTCATTGATATGGCTGGTCTTTGGCTCAATCATAACAGCGGTTTCCCACATGCCATTCCAAGTGGAGCGATGGTAAACAAGCCTGGAATGATCTCTAACGACTTTCAGTTCACGTATGGGTCGTACCTTCATTGGACACTTACGTTTGTATATTGGAGAAAAATGCGTACTCCAGCATTTAAAAAAATCAAAAGTGATCTCCACAACATCAAAAGGACTTGGTTTTACTCTTGCAGCTCTAAAAACTTCAGCCCATTCATATGGAAGTTCCACACGCGCCTTTTGCTTTATAAGACCAAAATCCTTGTCGCATTCCATAAAGGAATGTCCTCTAATCGGAAAGCTGATCTTGATTTCATCAAACCTTTTCTGTACATGTACTAAATGATGGAAGTAACGGATGACTGTATAGTTTTTATTCTGACCCCCACATGAGTCGCAAAATGTGTAAAGGACTCGAACACTGTTGGGCAAAAAGTTGTAGACGAAATGGTGCAACATCGAACATACTTCGTCAGAGCCTTTTCGTCCATTTGTTTCAGGATAAGTGTAAAAAATACTTTGGCTAGTCGACAAAACATGAATATTGAAAGAGAATATAGACAATTGCCTCTTATAATAAATATCATTTGTGCTGATGTTGGGCACTGGGAGATTTTTAGCAAAATCCATACATATAGCCTCTTTATTCTCATTTGTTCGACTAGATAATTTTGCAGCCTTTTTTCTTGAAAAAAATACTTCAGCTTTATGTTTGTGCAGCAGGTTTTGCTGCTGGAGTGTAATGATTTTGTTATCTAGTTGCTTCTTCTCATTGACATCACCCGAAACATTTTTTATTTTGGCTTCCAAAGACCTAATACTTGCTAAATATTCGTCACAGATACTGCAGGTATCTGACCTTGAGTATCCAAATGATATGTTGAATTCTTGTGAGAAGATGGATCTATAAGTTTCATATGACACACAATATTGTACTTCAGTGATGTTTTTATACATATTGTACATTTTTTTGATATTTAACTCTTCGGGCAGGTAGGTTTTTGACGAATCCTTTAGGCTGTAGTGGCTTTGACGACCTTTAAAAGACTTGATATGATTGACTACCAGATCTTTAGCTTCCGGTTTCAACTTGAGAGGCCTGTTAAAGTGTTTTCCTCGTTTGTCACTTGGGGCCTTGCCAGTCATTTTTAAAGATTTCTGGAGAATTTCAAGTTTTTTTTTGGTTATACCATGTAAGGAAAGAAATGCCTTGTAACAAACAGGTACTTCTTTTATTTCACCATCTACAAAAATTCTGACACGATAAGTAAATGAACTGTCATGTAATATTGCTACTTCTTCTGCGTTACGTGGACGCCGGTTTTGGACAGGACAGACACTAATAAGTCCGCACAAATAGATGTTTTGCTCGTCCACAGATTTTAATAAATTAAACTCATTTACAATTTTTTTTCTTGCGTCACCCGGTACTTTATCAAAACATTTGAGACGCTTACAGTGGCAATCGCTCCCTGTCTCGTGGCTTTGTAAGTTAAGCTTCTTAGAAACATCGGTTAATCTCCCGTAACGTTTTCTCTTTTTCCCCTGAACTTGGGTAACAACAAAGTCTTCACTGGCACTAACACTTGGGTTCATTTTACTAATAATTAGCACTTCAATGTTTTACAAATTTCCAATATAAAAATAAACAACACAACTGTGAAACACAATCAAAACATTTGTGACATTCCCCCTTCTTAGCATGTGCCGCCTTTTTAGCCAGTACAGCATAATTTAAATTGTCCATATCTGGTGACTATTCCCCTTTTTCGCCTGTGTGATGTTACTACGTGATATATCTCTCTGTTTGAAACCGAATGAACTGAACAGCTTAAAATGACCAAAAATTGACATTCCCCCTTTTTAGCCTGTACCCTTCAATTGCAATGAACGACGCCTTTTTCACGTTTACCGGTCAGAAGTAATTATTTACGAGCATTTTTAATATCTAATACTTTGGACGATGGGTTATTCGGAAGAAGAGAAACTCGACATGATAGAATTATTTTATTTACATGGTAAAAATGCATCGATAGCTCGTAACGAATATCATAGACGGTTTCCAGATAAACCAACACCGACTTGTAGGACAATATTAAACATCCCTAAACAATTAAATAAAAGAAAAGCACTTAAACGAAAAGTTAGAATAATGGAAAGAAACGCTGAAGAAGATTTAAATATTTTATTATATTTTGAAGGTAATTTTGAAACTTTTGTATTAAAATAATTTATTTATCTTATTTATTCTTGTTTTAGAAAATCCTAAGCGCTCAATTCCCGATGCAGCCACTTTTTTTAACAAATCATGGCATAAAATCCACTTAGTTCTAAAACATTATAAATATAAGCCATATAAGTTTTTACCTACTCAAAAATTAACCGATCAAAATAAAATAGACCGATTACACTTCTGCCAAGAAATAGAAGGAAGTATTATGATGAACCAACTAAATCTGTCAAACATAATTTTCACTGACGAGGCAACATTTACTACCACTGGAGGCATGTTTAACCGGAAAAATAAGCATTTTTGGTCAAAAGAAAACCCGCGAGCTCTTCAGGCGGTCAAAATTCAGGAAAGAAGATCTTTACATTATTGGTGTGGCCTTCTTAACAATCATGTTATTGAACCTATATTTTTAAATGTGAATTTAACCGGACAAAGGTATCAGGAGTTATTAGAAAATAAAATCGAGGGGCATTTAGAACAACTACCGATTAATTCATATCTTAACTTGATATGGCAACAAGATGATGCCCCTCCTCATAATGTTCAGCCGGTCACCAATTTTTTAAATGACAGGTATCCATTTTGGATTGGAAGACATGGACCATTAAGATGGCCAGCAAACAGGCCCGATCTCTCTCCATTGGGCATATTTTTGTGGGGTTATCTGAAAAACAAGATATACTACAAAAGGCCAAGAACCATATAAGCTTTAAAGCAAAGTATAGCCCAAACAATCGACGATTTAAACACCCAATCACCCCATTTTATCTAAGCATCCATACACAGAAAATTCAGAAGAAATATTCAGAAATGCATTATAAACCAAGTAGGCTATATAGAAAACCAAAACTTAGTTCTTTAAGCTAATATTATTATTTACCTACTTTATATTATTGATATTTTATGGTAGTGTTTCTTCCCACTATTCTAACTTTTCGCTTAAGTGTTTTTCTTTCATTCAATTGTTTAACGATGTTTAATATTATGCTACGAGTCGGTGTTAGTCTATCTGGAAACCGTCTATGATATTCGTTACGAGCTATCGATGCATTTTTACCATGTAAATAAAATAATTCTATCATGTCGAGTTTTTCTTCTTCCGAATGACCCAACGTATTAGATATTAAAAATTCTCGTAAATAGATACTTCTGACCGGTAAACGTTAAAAAGGCGTCGTTCATTGCAATTCTCTTGACCATGGCTCACTATGTTTTAGCGCAAATTACCTTACCATTTCCAAAACTTATTGACAGAATATATTAAAAGTATATATATTTGAAATTAGAAAAAAAAAGATCTTCAAGAATATGATTTAATATACAGGGTGTTTCATTTAAAAAAGCTGACTGACAACCTGTCAAAATTTGATATTTCCAATAATATTTTCGCACTATTCAAAATAAACACTCTAGAGGGATGGAAAAATATACGGGAAAACCATGTACATTATTATGGAACTAGATTGAATGATAATTTAAGGACAGATTTTTTTAGATTGAAATCCAGCAAGAATGGTACAAATTATTACGGTATTAAATTATTTAATGCATTGCCACTTGAATTTAGACGTTTGACGCTCAAATCTTTTTTATCAACAATAATTAGGTTACTTAGAAGTAAAGCATTCTATAACCTGGAAAAATTGGGATTTTAGATAGTGGAACAATAAGCATTATGTAGTTAGTCTAGCAAGGTGACCTTACCATTCATTTGTACCTGATTTGGTGATGTTATTGTTGTACATTTTGTTTCATGTTTATCCTAAAGTAAGTGTGAGTCGTGTGATGTAATATATACATAACTGTTTTAACAGTGTTTTTTTGCTTGTTTTTTTTACTAAGCAACTTGACATGTACAAAACATTTTTGTTAAATACGAAATAAATTAATTGTTTCATTGTTTCATTGTAAGCCTGTATTTATTCAAAAGAGAATTTTAGAATTGTCCTGTATATGTATTTTTAAGTGTTTTATTGATACAAACAAAAATTTTAATTTATTTGACAAACTGAGAGAAACTAATAATCTCCTTAACATAAAAATTCATTTTTAAGAGATCTTCGTATTACGCCTTTATAATAAACTTGTAAAGTGCTTAGTTTATGATAAGGCTTTCTATTCGGTGCAGGAATATTTACAATCCTAAGTAGTACTTAAGTAAAATGACAACAGTTGAAACACTACAATATTTAAATATTAAATTATTACCAATTAACTATATGCATGAGTAAACTGTATAATTTATCTGTGACAGAAGCTTCAAGGAAATTTCCGGAAAAAGGCAAAATTACCCATTTTTTACGTTTCTTTCGTTATTTGAATTGAAGTGGTAAGATTGCATTTTCGTAAAAAATCCATGTTGTAATTTTAAAAATGATTAGAATTTTTATTTATAATGTTCAAAACGTTGAATTGATAGTGACTGGATTTCTACCAGTTTGGCGAGTTTATGTGATTAAAAAAACGCATTTTTGACAAAGAAGAAACAGATATTGCAAAAATGGTCCCCCAAAACTCCAGAAAAACCTAAGTTGGTGCCAGTTTTTTCGAAGTTTTTTTTTTGACTTATTTTATTGGGCTCAAAATGCACACTCCAAAATTTTCACCCGATCATTATCAAATGACCGTGACAGGGTAAAACAAACCATATTACTCAGGATTACGAGATTACAGCAAAATTATTAGCAACTATGTTCGGATAATAGGGTCCAAGCAAATTGAATTTGTTTGATAATGATCAGCCAATATCTCTGGGACGTGTAATTTGATAATGTCAATAACAAGGCGTGTATATCTACAAACGTATGCCTCCGGCAGTGTTTCTTTGGATTATGTTTAGACAGGCTTTTTGTTTGATTTTTACTTCCCTCGTAAAAGGGAAGTATTATAATCGTAAAATAAGTACTCTCCGAGATTTATTCAGATCTTTACGTTTCAGGGTACCTAGATGTCGACACCGAACATTAACAAGACAAGCAGTGGGGTTGGTGAAAAAGTAAGTGAAGTGCAAATGAAGCAAGAAAATATCGCAATATTTTTTTTATCAGAATTTTTTTTTATATGTGGAAGGGGTAGAATATTTTTTTACGACTTACCTAAATTTTGTATACTAAATCAATTCTCCTATTCTTCATGGCAGCAAATTTTTTTATAACATCCTCATAAAATAGATGAGTTGCCCTCATCTCCTCCAGACATTCCTTTTGAATTGAAATATTGCCTAGAGAAGTAAGTCTTTTTTGAGATATTGAGATTTCTTAAAATGGTTAAAATATCTTTATTTTCGTTAATTTTTGTCACTTGCTCTTGCAGTGATACATTCCAATTACTTTTAAATATTTCAATTACTGTCAAAATTGGCTTTTTCGCAACTGAATAAAAATATTTAACTTTAAATTAATTGAAGCAGATATTTAATATAATTACATACCTCAACATGTCATTTAGTCTGTCTACGGAATGTTTCGATAATGTGTCTATAAAAACTTAAGGTAAATGATATAATTTCTTATGCTTGCTTAAATAATATTATTTATATTATGTATCGAAACATTCCGTAAACAGACTAGTCTACAAGATTGTAATTATATTAAATATCTGCTTCAATTAATTTAAAGTTAAATATTTTTATTCAGTTGCGAAAAAGCCAAAAAAGATTTTTGTTTGTCATTCCAATTACTGTCATTGGCAAAAATAAGACTAAGCTCATTTTTAAGTCGATGACTTCTTGAAAATATGTCCCCATATAACTGTCACACGTTTTCAAACTGGCCAGGCGGAAAATTTAAACTATATTCGCAAAATTTAGCAGAATCTGCCAAACATAAAAATGTAAGTTTTTCAGAGTCTTGAAAGCTTAGTGTCATTTCCATTAAAATATGGTCCAATATTTCATAAAAAAGTGTTCTATACTTAGCCCTAATTTCTTCAGGTGAAATCTCACGTTTGTAATGATTTATTTCTGTAATAGAATTGGGTTTATCAAACATGGTATTAAAAAAAATGTCTATGTTTACAGAGCGTCTCACGACAACGTTTTATATTGAATATGCAAAAATGAATGTCAAACGATTTTTTTTTAAAACGCAACTTGAACAATCACATTTACTAACTTCGAATTTGAAGACCAACGAATTTCTGTAATTGTTGGTATACGCCTCGTAGATGCAGATGTAAGAGCATACGTTCGTTTGGCTGAGTGATGAAAAAATGAGGGAATACCACTAAGGCTTGGAAAAAAATACGACATTTAGAAATATTTTTAAACTTTGCATCATCACACCTGCGCCATAGTAACATTGCCCTATTAATTTATGTTTATAGTCAAATTGGTCCAAAATTTGATCCACTAGAGAATATAAATTCTCCGACGTTCTATCGGAGCTGACATTATAAAATCCTAAGAATCTCTCGACTACTGAACCTTCTGAATTAATTGCATAATATCAGTGGTGTCTTCCACTTGCACAGAAAAAAACTCTGTGTTCATTATTCCATTTACATGATCATTAAATAATCAGAAATGCATTCAATTAAATTCAATTAATAATTAATTATTTGTGTGTTCATTTTTCAATTTTTTGTGATTATCTTATATTTAAATAATCGATATTAATAAACCTAAAAGCTTTTTAAAATTCCCTATATTTATTAACTCGCTGCTCTCATCATGGCCTCGAAAGACTAACTCTTGTTTTGCAAGATACAAAACTGCGTCAATTATCAAGCACATAAATAGTCTATTTAATCGGACGTTTTCGTTAAAATGTATTTTATATAGTGTAGCATTTTCTTTTAAAGTGTCAGCTATAGTGCTTTGATTTTTTACAAATGTTTTTAGCATTAATTCGCATTTTAAATGCTCCTCCGAGTCTTCATGTTTATGTAAAGACCTTCATATATTTAACATACCTGCAAATCCTTGCTTATTCCACACTGAATATTTATTGGAAACTACTAAACAAGGCCAGCAAAACAATTTTTGTAATATTTGACTACTACATAACCATTTATACGCAGCAAACCAGGATGACGATTAAAACTCTGATCTTATTCCTTCCATCGATTAAATGGAGTTTCCAAGAAAATGCAAACCACATCCGTGATCGGATTCATCAATAATGTAAATTAATAAACCCGATACCAAATAAAGTTGCAACAACACCATAAATAAATATAACACAAAACAGTCAAGTAAACTAGAAAGGAACTAACCGGTTGCAGCGAAATCCGCGAAAATAAAAGTAAACAACCACTCCAAACTGAACGACATGTGGGTGTAGTGTATTGCGTTAGCAATTCACCGAGAGCGTTGTATGGCGCTGGTTAACATTAATCTTCCATGCGGTCGACCTCATCGCGAACGCGTGGTCATGGCAACGGAGTAGGAAAATCGTAAACTAAACGTAGCACCTCCAGCAAAGCCGAAGCGCTTTGCGCCACTGTTATAGTTGTTATAATAAAGTTCGATTGAAAGTTTTAAAATGGCATTTTAGTTTCTTTGTAAACGTTTTGCAGGGGTCACACTACTCTCAAAATTTCTCATTAGGTAATAAAAATTAATATTTCCTACAACAACTGGCAACGTAGCCACAGACTGTATATATATATATATATATATATATATATATATATATATATATATATATATATATATGCATTCCCGGCGTGTCAGGCGAGGTTAAGTCAGTGTCTTTTATGCTGTTGTACTGTAAGTAGTACTAATATTGATAATTTTAAACAATGCCGAAAACGCGGAAGGACGTATTTTGTACAGTTTTTGGGGCTTCCAAACAACTTAATAATACGGTTTTCCCCACATATTGTGATGTTGTGAAGCATTATTTGTATGTGAGGTTTGAATTGTCACAAAAAGTAAAAAAGAGCCAACTTTTGCAGAAGTTGCTAACACTGTTTTAAGAGATATTAAAGGTGTATGGGACAAAGTGTTTTTGCCTTGTTTGAGTGGCCGTAGAATTTTTCAAATGTTAAAGGACTATTTTGAGAAGTATAAGATAAGAAAGTTTAAAAATTGCCAGCGTCTAGACGATATTCAAAGTCCAAAATATTTTTAAATGGAGCTCAAAAGAAACTGTTTGTCATAAGTTTTTGTAAATGTCCTGATTTCAAGAATTGCAAGTGTTTGAATAAAGTTCCTATTAAAGAACAAGAATTTTTAGTAGACCAGCGACGAGAGAGAAAAATGGTTGTTGCTGGTGTGGATGGTCACAATCCAGTAGATCGTTAAAAAGACGAGCTACTCGAAGAAAAAAATAAAAGAGATAACAGCCAAAGCGTATTCATCAACCGTAACCTTACCGTCTGTTAAAAAACATGAAACCTCCTTTAAAATCCTTAGATGCTCCCAGCACATCTCAAATGTGAATTAATATAAACAAATTGGCTTTAGTGTGCGATAGAACGGGATTTCTCATACAGGGCTGCTGCAATGTTGGCAAGTGCGGTTCTCCAGGATGTTGGGATAATAACTCAAGAAGACAAGTCCAAAGTTATAGACAGAAGCAAAATTAGACGAGCAAGAAAAAATGTTAGAAAGTCGATTCGAAACAATGAAATTAAAAGTGACATTGAAGGAATTTATTTTTATTTATTGTATGCTAAATGATGAAAAACGTTATATTCGAGAATTAGCTTTAAGGCGTATTATGAAAGCCAAAAATGTGATTCGTGAAGGCATAAGAGAATTTATAATACCTAAAATCCATGTTGAAGCAACTACATATGATGAACTAATTGATTGGCAGATATGTAAACTAAGTGAACCACCTATTTTAGTAAGCATACCAAATTTTCACCTAAATTAGCTAATTAAAAGTGTACCTGAAATGGATTTAGTGAGTTTTCCATGCCAAACACAAAATGTAGAAAGAATGGTAAAGATAGTGTCTGAGGCTTTACTGGCTGTAAAAAACTGAGAAGAATCTTGAGACGGCTACGTAATGGGAAAATTGTAATCAGAATCAGAAATGCCAGTTTTTAAAACCAAAAAAGAATTTAACTATATATGAGGGGGAGGGACGGAGGAACTCTAGGTCGGATACCTCCACGTGGTGAGTTCTGTCTAGTTCATTGCCTATTTTTTTCAAAATATGCAATGAATTAGCGAAAGTCCGACATAATTCAACCAATATCAAAAAATGGTAATATACTTAAATTGCTATAATTTTGAGGTGTGTGTGACCCCTCAAAACAAAATAGTAGGAAATTGAAATTTTGTATAGGAAATAGTGTTTATAGATAGAAAACTTTGGCTCCTAGCCATTATCAAAATTTTGAAAAAACGGAAAAAAACATTTTCTCTCCACCGTACGCACAGATGTATGAATTTCTCGGATTCGTCGGTGCGTTATTGTAAGCACAACATAAAAGTTCTAACGGACTGTGCCCCTTCGTGTCTTGCTAATGTTCGGTGATGCCGAAAAGCATGTTTTCTTAATTCCGTCGATCTCTCTGTCTGACTGTTCGCGGCATAGTTAAAAAACTACTTAACCGACTGACTTCAAATTTTGGTCAAAAAATCGGAGTCATATGTAGATAACTTGGTAAAATTTTGGTATGGCGAAACGAAATGGTGGCCTAGTGAAATGTTAAAAAAAATATTATTAAAAAAACTTCTTTTTCAATTTACCAAATTTTGCATAAATACCAAGTATTAACTTTGAATCAACTGGTACCATTTTAATACGTATCGAAGATAGCGGAAGGAAATGGCGGCATACTATAGCATAATACCAGTTTATGGCGGCCTTATGAGCTCTAAAACAAGGGAAATCGCGATCGTCATTTGACTTGTTTTGATGTGTTGACCATGTTTCAGACAAGGATCATGGTATCCTTCTTATGACGTTGGTGTAACGTAAAACAAAAATACATTAACATTATTTCTCCCAACGAAAGTCAGGAATTAATAGTGTAATTCAATGCCGGTCGTGGTATTAACCAGCGGAGTAGTTGTTTCTTTCGTACTATAACAACAAATATATTTAAAATTACTGAAAACTTTCGCAAATGCTCAAAATGCCGACCGTCATTGTCAATACAAAGTTTCAATCTTTCCTGTGTCGATTGGACTGCATCCTCCACTTCTGCTATAAAGATGTTTTAGATTGTATTTCTAATACAGTCCACCATATCGTTTCTTGTAAATCGAGTCACATTTACTAAATCTTTTTACCTTAAGTAGATTTTAGTAATTTTAATTTTATTTGTTGTTAGTTGTTTCATTTATTTCGTCGTTTTTTTTTGTTGTTTCAGTGAAGCAAGGTAGAACTCGGTTTAAAGTTTTTACCTAATCCAAGTCCTGACCTGTCTCGCCCTAGCTTTAGCTACCTTATTACGAAGCTCATGTGACTATAAGACTCAGTTTTAGTATTTTTGTTTTGTTGCTTTGTTACATTTTAATATTTACATTTAAGCAAGATTACTAAAGTTTCTATTGGAGCCTTGTTTTTTTCCAGTTTTTTGGTTTTCCTAAAATTGTAGGATTAATTGAAATGAAAGATGAAAATAATTTCCACCTTGCCATTGTCACTTTTTGTCCTATACAAAACGACAAAGTTAGTTTTCCATTCCGACGCTACGTGCTGGAGAGACTATCATCAACATTTTTATTTTAAATGCGGACTTATTTCACTATTCAATGCCCTTCATAACTATAGCAATATTTGAAGAATTCTGAAACATCGCCATCTAGTGACAACTGGCAAAGTCGTTACGGAGCACTTTATATCTCCACGAGTAGAGCAATATAGCTCCTTTTTTCGATATTAAGTTGAATAAAATCGGTTTATCCAAAAACACCTTTCCCCACCACTTTATTTTTGAAAACAGACAAAAATGGTGTGAAGCAAAGAAGTTGGAAATTTAAGAAAAAAATGGCGTTTACACTTTTGTGTTGCTGTTATGCCCCCTAGCGGTCAACTTTCGAACTCGGAAATAATTTACATCGATATCTCTGAGCCGATTTATCTATAAATGTTTTTCTTAAATTTTGTCATTAAAGGTTCCCGAGCTACAGCCGACGTCCTCTATTATTAGACCACCCTGTACAGTGTTTAAACATTTAAGGGTAGATTTGCTAGCTTATGAGTAGATTAAGCTACCATAGTGTAATGTGGAATTCATTTCGAGCTTTTGTTTTCATTTCTATATAAATGCGTTGCGTTGAATTTGAGTTATTATTTCGAAGTAACGATGGCGAGCAAAAGAGGAAAAACATTTCGAAGCGGTCCTCGTGAAGTTATTGCGAGCGTTATAGAGGCCTGTACTAGAGAAGCTGAAAATAATAGTTTGACTATTCCAATTCAAAATCGAACAGAACGATCTGCATTGTACACTAGTGTTTCGGAAAGTAGTGTAAGAAAAATTCAAAGAGGACATAATGATCACTCATGTTCTACTTCACCTTTAAAATGTCCTGGTAAAAAAAGACCCCGATTATCATACAAAGATAAAATTGACGATGGTGATTTTCAAGTAATTCGACGAACAATAGAGGATTTTTATATACACTTGAAGAAGTTTCCGACCTGCAAACCCCTACTTCGTGCTGTAAAGAACAAAATAGAGATTGAGAGACCAAATATTTTTCACTGGCGGGTGAAATATCTATCAACTGTAAGGCAATATAGTCAAGAAGGACGCAATATTGTGTATCTAGACGAAACGTGGGTAGATAATGATATGACAGTGAACAAATGCTGGCAAAGTGAAAGTGTTACAAGTGTTGTTCAGGGAATCCGCTTTAGTAGTCGCTTTATTATAGTTCATGCTGGTTCAAAAGCCGGATTTGTTCCAGGTGATGCTTTAGTTTTTCGCTCGGGACTAACAACTGGAAACTATCATTGACAAATAAATAGGGATAATTTTGAAAAGTGGTTGCTCGAGAAGCTTCTACCTAACATTCCTCCCAAATCATTCGTGGTAATGGATAATGCGTCTTATCATTTTCACGTAAAAGATAAAGTGCCAACTAAATACTCTACAAACGCTCATATGATATCGTGGCTTAAATTGAACAATCTTGTATGTGATCCAACATGGAGAAAATATCACCTATATGAAGTAATATAGTAATATCAGCCAAAAAGCCTAGAGAAAAAAAGTATAAAATTGACGGTCTTTTACGTAACCTCGGTCATACATCTTTAAGGCTGCCTCCATACATGTGCGACCTCAACCCTATTGAACTTGCGCGGGCAGAAGTAAAAAATAGAAGCGACTGACTCATTATCGGCTGAAAATTGGAAATCGTATGTTAAACATGTTATTGATGATTTAGTTATCACACTGGGATCTTCAAGTAGTGACAACGAAACCTCATCATTTTCAGAGGAATACAACGATTTGGAAGGAATCGAACCATTACAATCACAGAAGTCAACCCCAAAAATTGCTTAGTTTTTTTTCATATATTTTGTAAAATTGTTCATAAAGTAGCTGTCAATAAACTGCTTCAAAATAATTAATTTTCTGTTCAATACCGGGTGTCAAAAAATATCTAATATTGCAATTAATATTTGAAAAACTACAGAACTCATATTTTTCCAAAATTAACACATCAGTGTAGTTATAGTAGGGGAGACAGCATTGATTCCAGTGAACAAGATTTATCAAAATTTTAACTTATGCAGTTCGACTTTGGGCTATTCGGGTATGCCAAAAGTGACCATTTGTCTCCGTCTGTCATATTACTTTGTACAGGGGGCGTCATTGTGAAGTACTATACAGGCTGTTTCCTAATTGTATGCTAATGTTAAAGGGGGGTGATTCTTGGAACTTTTTAAGAAAAAAGTTTAATATGAAGCTAAAAGCCTTAACTTTGGAGATACAGGGTTTTAAAAAAAACATTTTTTTTTAAATCCTAATTCTGATGCTATTATAGATAAGTAACTGTGTGAAATTTGATACACGTCTTTTATGCATAATAGGGCATTTTTATTAACAATGAATGTTTGAAATTCCTACCAGTGGCCTGCATATGTAATTAACCTGGGTAAATCCGTACGCTCCTTAATGCATAGGAAGACGTGTATCAAATTTCATGCAGTTATCTACAATAGCATCAGAATTGGGACGAAAAAAAATGTTTTCTTTTTAAACTTTACCATCCTGTATCTCAAAAGTAAAGACTTTTAGGACATAGAAACACCCCATTTAACATCAGCACGCAGTTAGGAAAAGCCCTGTATAGTACTTAACAATGACGGCCCCTGTATAAAGTAATATGACAAACGGAGACAGACGGCCACTTTGGCATACCCGAGTAGCACAAAGTCGAACTGCGTAAATTAAAATTTTGATAAATCTCGTTCACTGGATGTGTGGTGTATCACTATACTGGGTGGTCCAATAATAGTGGACGTAGGCAGTATTCCGGGAACCGTTAATGACAGAACTCAAGAAAAAATATATTTATAGGTAAATCGATCAAGAGAAATCAAAATTAAATGGTTTTAAAATTCGAAAGTTCGCCGTTTTTGCAACACAAAAGAAATATAGAAGTGCGGTACACGAAAAAAAAAACAGACAAATATAGAAAATAATCTGAAGTGCGTATAGTCAAAAAGGAGTGCCATATTATTTAAAGAACAACGGGACACCACTGGTTTAAAGAGATTTCTTGGTCGACCTTCCTAAACCGATTGACTCCGCCCGGTTTTCTTTCGTGTCCCGCACTTTATTAAGAATTACAATTCTAATACAAATAAGGACCAAAAATCAGGGGTATATGAATTAAAATGTGGTTCTTGTGAAAAAGTATTATATTCGTCAAACGATGAGCTCTTTTTATAAACGTATCAAAGAACACAAAACATCATATATTAAACAAGAAACTGATTCTAATTATGCAAAACATTGATTAGAAACAAATAAGAATTTTAATAAATGAATTTAAAACGTTGCATTCAGCTAATAAATTTACAAGTTAAATTACTTGAAAAGGCTAGAAATTAATAAGAGGAAAAACATAATATTTTATTGAACGATCAGATGAATCTAAACGGTTCCCCACTGTTAAATCTTTATGGCTAAAAATCTGCTAGGGTTAGGTAGGTACACTCTTTTATTATTGTTAAAAAATCTAGTTTTAGTATAAGTCTTATGTTGGTTTTTGAAAAAGACATACTTTGTCGAAACAGCTGTCAAACGGAAATAAATTACTGGAAATTACTAAACAAATATAGTTTGTTTATTTATTATACTACAAGTCAAATACTCCTTTCTGACCGCTTGTTCAGGTGAGTTTACTATCGAAAGTTATGCCCAGGAATTTGTGATTTTCTGCCACCATTAAGGGAACATCGTTTAGTGTTATGTGTGGAATATGGTCTGTTCTTCTTCGGCTAAATCTGATAACTTAAATAGATTTTCATGTTGAAAAAGTGAAACCGGTTGCATTAGGTTGAAATAACTCTTCCTGTACTTTTAGGATTTTAAAAGCGCATTTATCATCAAAGTCTTTAAAAAACTTTGTTGATAATTAGTAGAGACGTTTGTGCTAAATTAAATTAACAGGTTTTTAACTGATACTTATATTAGTTTTAAAATTACAAATATCCGTTACCAAATAAAAATGTTATTTATTTGATTGATTTTAATTTAAAATAATTTTCAAATTCTCTAAACTACCTTTTAATTAATACACCCGATAAAATATTTATTCAGCATTCCATAAATGTAATACGTTCACTTAATTGAAGATTAAATTAGCCAATCAGCCACAAGCGAAATTCATTAACATTTATGAATTTTTAATTAAAATTATTTAATGTGCAATAAGCGACCAAATTTCGGTTAAATTAACGTGTTTTATATATTAGAATATAAAGCTTTATATTAAGGTTATATAAGATTGTTTATTAAATTTATGAAAATAATTAGTTTCATCGGTAGGTCAGGTTAGGTGTTGGAAACAAAATGTTTTGATTAACATTTTTAGAAATTTTCATGAAGTTACTCTTGTTGAGTTTGAGGAGATACTTATTTAATAACTAATCTAAAAAAATAAATATATTACACAGGGTAACAAAATGAAAACAAAAATTTGGTGCCGGAAATCTGACATCTAATTTTAGATATTTTTAATGTGCTGATTCCAAAAATGCCACCAGATTTTTTTCTATCAGCACTAGTTTTTGAGATACACGTTACAGGTTAATTGATATTATTTTCTGACAAAGGACAACAAATAAGGACATAAATATGTACTTAATCGTCAAAATAGAAATTTCCCAGAATCTAATTAACCTAATGGATACCTAGAATTGTCCCTGACCCAATGTTCCTATACTAGGAACTACTCAATACACCGCTCTTAATTACTTTTATACCTGTAATTGCCTATGACCCGATCCTTCTATACCTGGAGCAGAAAAACGATTTCTGACTTTGTGAAAAGAGCTTATCTTGCCTATTTTGGCGTTCATTTAGGAGATCAAGATAAATCTTGGGCCCCACATTTCATATGAAAAGCATGTGTTGAACATTTGCGACAGTGGACAACTGGAAAGAGGAAGTGCCTAAAGTTTGGTGTACCAATGGTTTGGAGAGAACCGCGAAACCATCATGACGACTGCTATTTTTGTCTCGTTAATATTACAGACACAAATGGACATATCCTGATCTAGATTCTGCAAGAAGGCCTGTAGCGCATTCGGAAGAAATACCCGTTCCATGATTCAGCAGTCTACCTGAAATGACAGAAGATGATACAGAAACATCAACGTCTGAGGAAGTTCAAAGAATTCAATCGAAAAACGACAGCGAATTTGAACCAGATTTAGCAACTCCGCAATGTTTCAATCAAGAACTAAACGATCTTATAAGACACCTAACCTAACCTAACCTAAATCTCTCAAAGGAATCCGCTGAATTACTTGCATCCAGATTAAAAGAAAAAAATCTACTTTGTCCAGGTACTAATATTACATTTTATCGTAAAAGAGATAAGGATATGCTGCCTTTTTTCGCTCAGGATGACTTGGTATTCTATAACAATATAAAATGGCTCTTAGAAAAAATGGGTTTGCCTGAATACACTCCAGATGATTGGCGCCTTTTTATTGACAGTTCAAAACGTAGTTTAAAATGTGTTCTTTTACATAACGGTAACAAATATGGCTCAATTCCTATTGGTCATTCTATTACCACGAAGGAAGAAAATTAAACAATTGCATCAGTTTTGAGAAAAATTAAATACGAAGAACATCAGTGGGCAATTTGTGGTGATTTAAAAATGGTTAACTTCCTCCTTGAAGAGCAGAGTGGTTATACAAAATATCCTTGTTTTTTGTGCCTTTGGGATAGTAGAGCAAAAAATGATGAGCACTGGGTTAACAAAAATTGGCCTTCAAGAGATGTCATGATTCAAGGAAAACAAAACGTGATTAACGAACCTTTGGTTTCAAGAGAAAAAAATCTTACTTCCGCCCTTGCATATCAAGCTAGGCCTAATGAAGCAATTTGTGAAGGCTTTAAATCGAGATGGAAATTGTTTTGGGTATTTGTCACGTAAGTTTCCTGGCATTAACACGGAAAAACTAAAAGCTGGTATATTTGATGGTCCTCAAATAAGGCAACTTGTTAAAGATCCACAACTCACCACATCAATGAACGAGACTGAATCTAACGTTTGGTGTTCATTTGTTCAAGTAGTACAAAATTTTCTTGGCAATCATAAAGCAGAGAATTACGTAGAATTAGTGGAAACTATGCTTTCAAATTTTAATATTCTCGGCTGTAACATGAGTATAAAAGTTAACTACCTCCACAGCCACCTAGATCGTTTTCCAGAAAACTTAGGTGATTGTAGCGAAGAACAGAGGGAAAGATTCCATCAGGATATTAAAACTATGGAAGATCTTTATCAAGAACGATGGGATAGCCACATGATGGCGGACTACTGCCTTCAGCGAGACTGCCCTAGTAAACCCCATTCTAGAAAGTCGTATAAAAGAAAATTTTTATGTGATTAGTGACTAATGTAATTACGTAAATTAAGTTTTTGCAATAAATACTTAAATCCATGAATCTTTGTTTTTTTAACTGGCAATAGTAATATTATATATTATAACAGTTGTAACGTAAAATATATACACAATTTAAAAAAAAAGCTAGATTTGATAGACAAAATCTGAGAACTTTTTTACATTCTGCATCCAAAAATTACCCAGGAATAGTTAAAAAATCGCAGGCACCAAAATGTGTGTTGGCCTGTGTTATATATTTAGAGGAAAGTAAGCATCAATTGTGGAATTTCATAGCTAACAGGTATTAATGTTTCCGTATGTAAAAAACTGTAAAATACAGATCTAATAATTTTTTATAATATCTGTAAAATACAAATCTAATAATTCACTAGTTTAAAATCATGTAGCCACTGTGGTGTAAATAGCAAGTTTTTTTTGTTAATTTTTGCACGTTAAATGATGATAAAAACTTCTTAACACGTAAGATTTTTTGAGTTATGATTTTGCAGCAAAAATTAAAAAGTATTTTAATCACCTTATTTTAAAAAGTAATTTTTGTTGGAATTAAAAAAAATCGGGTTTCAGCGCCCTCGGAAAATTGGGAGGAAGATTTAGAAAATGTAAATATAATTTTTATTACCTGTATGTGAAAATTCTATTTTAAATTGTATCACTAATCTCAAGCATTCTGATGCTTCAGGGCATGATGGTGTAGCCAATAATTTGCTAAAAAAATGTAAATATGTTTTGTGCTTATAAATATCTCTGTTGAGTTTGTGATTTTTCCGGCACAATTGAAGTTGGCCTGTCATACCTCTTTATTAAAATAGGAGTTAAGAATGACTATTCAAATTATAGACCGATTAGCCTGTTATCTAGTATAATATTATCCAAACCTTTTGAAATAAATATTAAAAATCAGTTATTTAAATTTATGAATAAAAATAACCTACTGAGTGACGCTCAGCATAGTTTTACCGAATCACGTAGTACTGAAAGTGCTCTATGTGAATTTCACACGACAAAAGTTAATGCAGTTGATAAGAATCTCTATGTGTCAGGCCTGTTTTTGGATTTTTCTCGTGCGTTTGAAATGGTTAACTACAACATTCTCTTGTATAAACTAGAAAGATATGGGATTAAAGGGCATTAAAAAGCAAATTATTTGAATAGACGTATACAATATGTTCTAGTTAAAGGGGCTGAAAGTAATTTTTTGCTAATAGAGCAAGGAGTGCCACAGGGCTTGGTTTTTGGGCCATTGCTCTACCTAATTTATTCTAATGATTTGATTTCTCATTTGGAGCAAACTTCATCAGGTGTAACAGTTGTGTCAAATGCCGATGATACCAAATTGTTTTTCTAAAGAACGATGCTCATTCACTTAAAACTACTACTGAGACTGTTTATACAAATGTTATACTTTGGTCTCAAAAAAACTTTCTAAATATTAGCGAAAACACAACTAAGTTTATTGTGGTTTCAAACACTAAGCAAAACCACTTGCACAATCTGCAAATTGACAATAATTGTCTCATAGCATGCATCAAAAGGAGTGGGCTAGTTCTATCTCTAGTCACTATGTGGCAAGTACTGAGCAGGACTGTCATCTGGATGTCGATGAAGGTGTTAGTATGCAGTCTTATAATTTTGAGGTTCTCTTCTAGCATTTTTGGAACTAGTCCAGTTGATGATACGATGATCGGTATCACATGAACCTTATTCAGTCGTCACATCTGCTGTATCTCGATGGCCATATGTGACCCTTTTCTCTTGATATTTATCCAACACCTTGTTATTGTTGGGTACAGCGATATCTACCAAATAAGATGTTTTTTTGTTTCCTTATTTAACAGTACCACATCAGGCCGATTATTCGTCACCCGTCTGTCGGTGATAATTGCATTATTTTTTGAAGCACTAAACTTGGTTGGTATTTATAATAGGGCACAAAGGTGTTCAGGGGTTCGTATTTATTAGCAAGCTTCTGTTGTATGTTGTTACATACCTTGTTATGTCGCTCAAGTTTTGCAGCTGTCGGGAGTGCGAATTGGTCAGGTTAACAAGGGATCTTTCTCTTCGTGGCAAAGTTATTCGGAGAGGGGATGACCTTGGGTAGTGTGACTTGTATTTGGTCATTATCACGCGAGTAGTTTGTTATAGTCCTTCTAGCTCCAGGTTTATTATTATTATTATTATGCAACTTGCAATCTCCGGAAGATGGTTGGTCAAGTTTGGTGAACTAGTGAGAAAACAATTCAGTTCCTCCCACTCAGTTCAGAAATTTACGAACAATATGGCAGGTTTGAAGTAATACTGCTTTTTGTCCGTATGCGGCACAATTTTTGGTTAGTGCGATGGTTACTTTTTAATAAAGTTCCTAGAGACTATCCCTTCCGCCGAGATAACAAGTGGTATTGTAACCAACTTGTCTAGTTTCCAGATATTCTTGATTTCTATAGGTTTTCATATTTGCTAACCTTCTCAACCTCTGCTTTTCCGATGTTATTGGTTAATGGAACTGAGATATCGATTATTGTTCCGGTCCTTTGTTTCTTGTTTATCAGAACAATATCGGGTCTATTGTAATCGGCAGTCCTATCATTTGTTATTGGTCGATCCCAGTAAAGCACCGCTCTGTCAGACTCCAACAACGGTGATGGTTGATACTTGTAGTAAGGAGGGAAGGAATGAAGTATTCCATTTCTTAGAGCGAGCCGCTGATCTTTGCCACTTGGTTATGACGACCAAGGTAGACACTGGCAGCGAGGAGTGCTTGACACCACGTCCATCTTAACTTTTCGTAGTTTCTGATCCTAATGACTCTATCCTGAAGGGTAGTAAGAAATCCCTCGGTCTCCGGATAGATTGGACCAGACCGAAGCCACTCTAGTGACCTTTTCGAGTCGATCTTTTTAGATTGCAGGCTGCTGATGTATCTTTCGGGCAATGGTTGCTCCATCCAAAATGCGTGTTCTTGTTCCCTCGTTCAGACATCAAATTATATCTCTTTTAGCGGTTTTAGAGGGGTGAAGTTATGTTCTTGCTGTGCTGCTAGCTGCATGACTGATAGGTTAGACTGAAGAAACTGCAGCCTCATATTTTCCTCCTGAGTTCTACATAGACTATAGATGTTGCCTATCAATTTCATTTAAAGGTGTAGATAAGTACAGGAAACGCTGATTTTTACCTAGCAGTTTGGTGTTCATTATTTTAGTTATACGGTGTCTATACTTCTCTGTAAATAGTTCTTTCAATTGGATGTGGTCTATCTGTTGATTCTGAGACTGTCCAAGGTATTTGTAGGTTTCTTCTGGTGGTAGGGTCTCAATTCCAATGTGCGAATGTCCTGATACGCCTACTACTCCTTTTTTAATATCGACAATAGCATATTTATCTAACCCAAACGTCATTTTAATATAATCACTGAAAGGTCGAACAACACCAATTAAGTTCTTCAATTTATTATTGTTCTCAGCGTATAACTTCAGGTCGTCCATGTAGAGTACGTGTGATAACTTTTGGTTCTCTTTGGTATTAAGTTTGTAGCCTATATTTGTTTTTCGAAGAAGCGTAGAGCAAAGGTTCATAGCGAGACAAAACCATACAGGTGACAGGGTATCAACCTGAACCTCTCGAGATGTTTGTTTTCTTCGCCTTATTGTTGTTAACAAATATATTTGTTTCCCATGTGCTCATGAGATGCTTGAGCATATTTATCACCTCTGGAGATACTTTATATATTTCTAGAACTCGAATCAGCCAATCGTGGGGTACAAAGTCAAACGCTTTAGCGTAATCGATATAACACATGCTAGCGTTTCTTTGTTTGGTCTGGATCTGTTTGAGAACTATCGCGTCTATCGTGAACTGGTGTTTGGTGCCCATAGATCTTTTTATACAACCCCATTATTATTATTATTATATGATGATAAGGCAGAATCCGATAATGTATCACACAAAAACGATCTTTATTTTCTTGAAAGTGAAGAAAATAGCACCCCATTTAATAGAATAAGTTGAATTAAATGATCTACTTCGGAACCCCACTTGTCTAAATGCCATGCTGAACTATTGGGTTCAATATTACCACAATTAATAGTACTAGCCACACACTGCTAGCCACTGGAACCAATGTTACTATATTTAGGAACCAGGAGCTGTTCTTGTTTTTTGCTATGCAGAATAAAATGTGTGTTTGTGTTAATCCAAATAGTGTTCTGGGAAAAAATAGGCTTTGCACATAAGCTGGAAGAATGACGCTTATTTATAGATTCTTGTAAAATAAGTTTAAAAGCAGTTCTGTTCTATAATGGCACAAAAGAACCTCCATTTTTCTCGCGCATGCAGTTGACATGAGGAAACATACGAAACTATGTTACTGGTTCTAAATGCAATAAGCTATGACACGTATAATTGGCAGATACGTGGTGACCTAAGTCATAGGACTTTTACTAGGGATGTAGGGTGGATTTACCAAGTAATGCTGTCTTCTTTGCCTTTGAGACAGCAGAGCCACACAGAGCCGTTAGCAAGTGAAAGAATGGCTTCAAAGAGATCAATTCATTCCAGACCAAGCTAACGTGGAAAATATACCTCTTGTTGATTCTAAAAAAAGTTCTGTTACCACCATTACACATTAAACTGGGATGGTTGAAAAATTTCGCAAAAGCATTAGATAATGGAGGAGATGCGTTTAAATATCTCAAACAAATTTTTCCTAATCTAAGTGATGTAAAGATAAAGGAAAGAATATTTGTTGAATTAGCTGCGTGGGGGTCTTTTAAAACAATTTTTTCGGAGTCTTCAGGAAACAAAAAAGTAGAAAACTTCCAATATCTTGTAGAAGAACTACTGGAAAACTACTGCAACATCAGCTGTCGCATGTTTCTTAAAATACGCTTTTTGCACTCACATTTATGTTTTTTCCCGAAAACTTGGTTAGTGATGCGCAAGGAGAAAGTTTCCACCAAGATATACTAACAATGGAGCAACGCTACCTAGGCAGATGGGACCCACAATGATGGGGGATTATTGTTGGTTTCTTATGAGAGAAAGCGATTTGCAACAAGGTATGAAATCTGTTATCCTTAAAATATCTTGACTTTTTTTTTCTTGGTTTGAAATTATGTACAAATTTTGAAATTAAATAAAAATAACTGATGTATTCTGAAACTCGAAATCCATTCGTGGTGGCCGATTTAGGAAGCGAATTCGTAGTCAGAATGCCTTAAACTCCCACGTTCAGCCATTATAACATTAAAAAACCTGTTTATAGGGATGAAAACGAGGCTGCAGCATACAATCCGCGTCAGCAAAACAACAATAAGAATGTACCGTTGATTATTATGATTTGAGTGATGATAACAGTGATTATGAAGATGAACCAAAAACACAAGTGTCTTTTATGGAGAATCTAAAAATTGAGGCAGTTACACATAAAATTACGCATCGTACATTAAATGAGCTACTCAACTTGTTAAAAAAAATCGAGTCAAGTTATCTACCTAGAGATAGTAGAAAATTGCTTGAAACGCCCTCAGAAGTAGATATTATATCAACGGCAGTAGGTAATTACTGGTACAATGGCCTAGAAACATCTTTAATCCACCATTTTGATAGTTTAAATAAGCCAATAAAGTTAACATTAAGTTTCCACATCGATGGTTTATTATTTATGCTTATAACGGTGGTGGCAGGCGGCAAAAACAAAACTGAATTATGAGAATTTCGAGGTTAGAAATTCCTTGTAGTAGGAATGTGTCCAAATCGAGCCCAAATTGGAATCGTCGATACAAACATATTTTACACGCAATGTGTCTGAAAAAACGGACCCATTTGAGGAACATTATTTATATTAAAGCCAAATAAATCCTATATCAAATATCGGAACCGCGGGTCTAATATTCCCCCGGTTTTTATATGTCAAGTTAGGCATTTTTGAAAAGAATAGGGGGGGGGGGCTATTATGGGAAATATGTGTTCAGTTAGGCACAATCATTAAGGCGCCATGTTTTGTTAAGAAAGTTCCACAATGTTTAATGTGATAACAATGGAAGAAAAAGTAAAATTACCTGTAATTTAAGTCAGGTTTTTAGACGAGTTTTATCAACTAGTATAGAATTTTTAGTGCGCGGATAAGTTAGGCTCGCGTATCATCAACATCTCCTACAAGATAAGGCCAAGGCGCTGATTTGTGACGTCATCGCCCGTGGTCATATGAAAACAACGCAGTATTATGGGCTTTTTTCCTGGACTTGTTTATATTTTAATAATTGTTACAATTATTTTTATACAGTTAGGATGTTCTATTGTAGTTTTTCGAAATAAATAGGTACCTACCTAAAGCCGTTTTGACCCCTTGTTAATTATGTTCCACCACTTAAGTCTTATTTTTTAAAAATCGGCTGTATCTTGCGCATTCAGGATATCTTTTTCAAAATTTTGTAGGCCTTCAATTACAAAAGAATTAAAATTTTTCAATGCAAGTTTTACAATTTGTCTTTCCATGCTAGATGGATACAGAGCTTTTAAATTGAAAAAATAGCCAAATTTTAGTAACATGTTTTGTTCTAAGTCATGCTTTTTTTTTGAGAGCTTAAAAACAAGCAGTTTGTTTTTTCGTCGGTGCAAAAGTCCGGATATATAAGTGTCTGATCAAGTTTTAAATTTAGCCAGTTATTGAGAATGCATTTTAAAAAGTGTACAGAATCAAACAAATAGAAGAATAGCCTTTTTGGACCGACAGGATGTGGATACACTGTATTAAATTCTTTTTTTGGGGAATATTGCTTTTCCATTAATTCAATTGTTGTCACATTGAGTACACAAAAAACTCATCAACACACTCAGACAATCCTGTAGCCTCTGGACGAGTAATTATCGTTTTGACAATCTCACCCGTTTTGTAGTCCTACTGGGATATTTGCCAAATAAAATCTTCCCTTTTAAAATGACACTTACATACTCGGCAGTCGGCTGCTAGCACTAGGAACAAATCCCTCGCGATGAATGGCACTTTGCTATTTTAGTTGGCGATCTTCAGTTTCGGAAAACGAAATACTCGCACTGTTGGGCCGTTTGGGTAATTACCTGTACAACCGGGTACACAACATCTGTAAGGCATTTTGAAAGGATATAAAACACTTATAAACGTATCAAAAACCGTTCAAAACTAAAGAACAAACAACAGTCACTCAGTGACAATGATTTGATATAAACTAATAGATTGATTAGTAAAAAGGTAATAGATTTTTAAAAACACTAACAGATCATAGTTTGCTTAAAAGTTATTTCTGCTAAAATCTATTTTTTTAATGTTGTGCTTATCTTTACTTACGTTAAAACTGGGAACAGGTAAAGCCGACAAAGTTTACCTGGCTTAACTTGGCTCCTAGTTACAAGTTATATAGTAGATAATACATCCAAAATTTAAAATCAGTAGTGTAAAACCGAGATCGGCCAAAACCATACAATTAAACAACGACGCAATCGCGACGGCTTAAAAATGATAACAAATAGTGACAATAACTAACTATATTGTAGGATCATACAAATACTTGTGGCTACGTTTATAAATGCATGTCTAAAATATATGTAGCTTTTTTCTTTTATATTAATAGATTTGGTCTATTAGGTAATTGAGTAATAGATCCTTCACAATAGTAATAAATAGATCTAAACAATGCTAGATCGAGTTTACTTGCAACCCTTGCTCTGGTTTATAAACGTAGGGTGCAAGACTGCTATGCTCTTATTTTTTTTTGAAATAATAAAGTAGGAAATATTTTTATTAATTTACTGAAATAAAAAAGCTCGCAAAGGTATTAAAAAAAGGTAAAGGTATCAAGAGACAAACTCGTGGTCAACAGAGCGTGCAATATCAATGCCCTAAGCCCGTTTATCCCGGAGAGTGGGCATGGGAAAAAAATAAAAAATTAAAAGTAAAAAGGTGATGTGATGTGTTCGGCACTCACTTATTCTGATACTTTCCTTACCGTTCCTACTGAAAAAGGAGAGAAAATGTGAGCTAAATAAAACACACTAAACAAAAAACAATAAAATCTATTTAATCAAAGTTGGTTTTTTTTTGGAAATACCTGTACAAAAAAAATACAAAGAAAAAAAATAAACTAGCAGGAAATAAAATAGGTTCACCAATTGGACAAGCGTCCCAGCGTGATACGTCACTGCAACCGGTGGAAGTTGTACAAGTAGTTGTAGGGAGGAACGTTACTCGTTTACATCAAAGGGAGCCTTAAAGCTTCCTACTAAGACCCTAAGAAAACAAAAGGTTTTCTAGTTCGCCCCGGACAGGAAGATTTCTTCACAACGTGGCAGGAAAATGGCGGCCTGGTCCAATTTCAGCATCAAGAATCCTCTCTCAAAGAGATTACTTGGAGGTTACAAAATATTATAAAATTCACAAATACAAAACCCCAAGTAAATTATTACAAAGCTGAGGAGAAATCCCACTAACGGATTTCCAAGAAAAACTTAATTTTATTTTCCGCAGTTCGCGCTGAAGACCTTTCGACGTTACAGGAGACCAGAACAGTGAAGTGAAAAAGTAGTTCCTTCCTGCAACCAGCTGCGTTGTACCTTCTAGAATTTACTCAACTCGGATGCCGAACTATCATTGGATAGATTGCCCCAGGTGACATCAGTGTTGTCAAGAGGAACTCGGAGTGATTTAAAATAGGGATTCCAGGGCAAGAAAAACTTGGCAACAGTTGGGATCTTAGCATGCGCTTACTGAATGAGGGCATATCTTATGCAGCGAGTGAAGCGCATAGGAAGTGACACGTCCCATAACCCTAAATTATACTGTGAACTAGGCAAAACGAATAGTAAACAAACATCTATCTTCCAGCTTCCAAAACTTAGATAATTAGAATAATAGTTGAAAAGGCTATCCCGGGAAATCAACTTGCAACTAAAACAGAGAACAAAGCTATGGGGAAGTGGAAAAACTCTGACAACAAAAAGGTACTTAGAATTAATTTAAATGAAATTTTCCTACAATACAATATAAATAAATTTGTTATTTTACCATTAAAAGAGATTTATTCATAACGACATATTTTAGGCAATTCACATAAACCAAAAAATGGTCGAGTAATAATTCAGGACATAAAAGTGTTTTAATATTCATGCACACAGGTGAAAATGATTGAAAAAGGAAATATTTAAGGAAGTAATTTGGTTTTCCAAAACACAAAACATCTTATATATATCTAAAATAGAAATATTTATCAAAGTAACCGTGCCTCATAAACCTAATTTCCTACATATGAGTATTAACACAAAATATCGACCTTACATGCAAAAAAAATTCGGTGCATTAATGCCAGTATTTTATTATTTACCGCAATAGAAAAGATATGTTTGGACCCAAAAATAGAGGTTTGAAGTCGAAAATGCAACATCCTGACAAGATTATCGAAAGGCCAAAACTTGCATAAAGGAGGCAAACAGGTTAAAATTAAATTCTTATTTACTCTTATTTTTAAATAATTATAATTTTAATTGATGATGATATTGTATGAATCTAGACATCGCCATCTAAGTAACAACGTTCGAACTTGCAGTAAAACGTTTCTTTAGAACGGGGTGGTGAACTACTTTAGTTTAAGAATACTGATAGTTGTTGATAATAGGTGGCGCTATACGTACCGATTAATCAATATAATATAATCCGGTATAACAAATGAAATCTTTGCTTGAGGTATGGGTCATCTAACTAAACTATTAAACCAATATATAATTTAAATAAAGCGCATATATCAATTATTAAAAATTAACACTGAAAGAGTATATTATAAATGTTAAACTTAAAGATTAAACTATATAGCAAAATTAGAGTGTTACATACTGTTTCACTTTGTTTCATGAGGGATTTAGAATAATTATTATTCTTACTGTTAATTTTGACTCCAAAATAAAAATATAAAGTATATGAATGGGCGAGAACTATACCTTCGTTAAATGCATTGGCGAGAAGCGATATAGTACCTACAAAGGACCTTGAGAATTACGCCCGTTTAACGTTGCTTTCTGAATAAGTATGTAACGTAAGAAAAATAAGCATGAAGCAATAGCCCCTAACGGAATACTGCTGTAAAATTATTTTAGCCATGAATTAATAATGAATTTGAGGTATTTATAAACTGTTTACGAAAAAAAAATTGTTTCCTCAAGTTTCTTAATATCAGAGTTTTGGCCTAGTTTCATAACGTCGTTTCAACCTCACAAGCTAAAAATGGCTGAAGACGAACGTGATCCGACAACTACCGATATTAGACGAACGGCAAAGAATGGGTGGCCTTCTGGCCTTGTCTTATAGGAGGTGTTGGTATCACTCATATACCTACCTATTAAATATGCATATTTCTCGTTTGGAGGCCTGTTGGAAACAAAAATAATAATTGATATATTGTGTCCATTGTGCAATTAAATTGTTAAGTAGGGATATATTTGGTGTCCGTAATGAATTTAATTTTATACTAAATTGGATAAAAGTGTGTCGATTTTGCAACCATAAAGTCGCATTGCGGGGGCGTGCGATGAAATTTTAAGAAAGTGAAGCAATTTTTAGAAACTTACCTATTTGTAATGTAATTCGATTCTTCGATCATTTTTTGTAAATTCGTCAGTGACGTCATCATAAAAACGTCGATGCTCCGACATATTTTGGAGAAGTTTATTTTCTGGACAACAGCGATGTTGAAGTCTCTCTCCCGTTTTTTTATACGTTTAAGTGTTGAAAAATTGCGTTCTACTGATGAACTTGTGGCAGGTATTGTCAATACTAATTCACACAATTTCGACTCTTCGGTGTAGGCATCTTCCAGCTCCTTGTTTTTTTAAAATTGCATTAGTTCCTTAGCGTTACTTTTTGCGCTGATGTAATCAGTTTCGTAAACACTTTTAGTTCAGATCGCAGTAACACTCAGTGGAAGAACTGGCCATAATGAAGAAGAAGAGATTTGAACGCATCTTCTGGAAAAGTTTTTCCTTTAAATGCATCAAAATTGCAGAGCTCGAGGGATATAAAATCATTTAAACCGTTAAATCTATAGTTTATTTGTTGCTGAATTTGATCGATTGTTTCATAAAAGAGGCGTCTGTATGATGACTGAACATCTCCCACCTTGTCTGTTCGAAGACGCTTGACTTGTGGCTCTATATTTAACGTCATCATTTTCTCCCAAAATAGGTCAAAGTCATCTCTTTTTTGGCTTAACATGAACTTAAAATCATCCACTTTTTTTTAGGTAAAAAGCAATATTATTCGTTTTGATTTGTAATATATTAAAAACACTGTCCGAGAATGAAAATATTTCTGAAAATATGTTCAACAAATAATTAAAATTAAAATCTCGTTTCAAACAGTCCAAAAATCCCCTGGAACTATTTATTGCTTCTGAGCCCCACGTTTCATTATTTTCTATTCTATTCTCAAATAGTTTAATCAGTGATTAAAATTATAGCTCCACCTAGTAGGAGCTACTTTGGGCAATCGTTTGTAGGCAATGGAGTCCAACGCTTGTGTACGTTTTGTTGCCATGCCACTTAAAGTAACGAAAAATACTTTACACTCTTTAATGCGATTGATGAACTGGGATAAAACTAAATTTAATTTGTGAGCATAACAATGGACAAACACAGCACTTACTTACGGGGCTTACGGACCCCCTAATTATCCTGCCATCACTGCCAGCATAGCTTTGAGCAACTAATTTTTTCTCTCCGTTAATTTCTTTAGTAACGTTATAAACTACGGTATATAATGCATCTGTACGATTTTCAGACACACTCTTAAAACCTAAAAATCGCTCTTGAATACTTCCGTCTGTTTTAACGTAGAGTATTACTATAGATAATTTTCTAAAATTAGTGATATCAGTTGTTTCGTCCAGAACAATAGCAATGAACCGCGCCTCGCCAATCTCCTGCTTAATTCTTTTTAGAATAAATGAAAAATAAAATAAAGGTTGCAACACCGGAAATTAAATCATTCTGGATTCGATTCGACGTTCCGCGAAAAACGCTAGAGTGCTCTAAATGATTTTTTAAGCAATCATCATATTTAGCCATTAAACTAAGTAAATGTCCGAAAAAACAAACAACATCGATAAGTCTTCTTGATATTTGCCTATTTTTATCGACTAGTTCATTGTGTTGGCGGTGACTAATTTCCAACTGTTTATTAAGGGCGTGTTCAATTCTGATTTTGCCGAAGACTTTTCCTTTTATGACGGCCTGCAAATGCGTTTTGGATATAATGTGTCTTTTAACAGCTTTATGGAAATTGTTTAAATCGGAAAAACCAGTTTTATTCCAGAGTCCTTTAAATTTTCAAAAATAATTTACTTATATTTTCACACCCCGTTAGCCATTTAAATTGTTCGTATTGTTTTTCCGGAAAAAAATGTCTAATACAGTTTTTCACTTTTGTGGTTAAATTTTTCATAGGCGGTTTTGCCCTTCCTTTGAAAATTATTTGAAGCTTATCAGCGAAGTTTAACGTTGAAAATCTCTTTATTAATAAGACACACACCACACATTCGCACACACTCTTCTTACTAAATTCTCCAACATTTTCAACGTTATTACCGACAGCCGAAGTTGACTGTATTTGCATATCCAGGTCCGTATTATTGTCTTCCATATCGCACCATGCACGACGCGACGTACGTATCACACAACACACGGATAGCCGTTCAAAGAACCTACTCCAACGATAGCTTCCGCCCCCATTTAAAGCACGCGACTGAAATGCAAAAATTGCAAACAGCCGGTGGAAAGTTTAATAACCTCTGGCTCGATTCACAGGAAATTAAGCATACAGGACTCGGCTGCAGAGAAGCTAGCGGCCCACATAGGTTCTATTCGATTCTATTGCTTAGTCGGAGTCAAGGCCGCATTTATTATGAGCTTGATAATTAAGATAATATTTTAGCATTTTTAATATAAGCTAAATTAATGGGTTTCTATTAGAAAAATTATATTTTAGATGTTTTGTAATTTTTTTTGGGGAAGCACTGCTTCCCTTGCTTCTTTGGATGCACGCCCCAGACGCATTGCGGTAACATTTTGGAAAAAATGCGGGCTAATATTGAGCATATTTAAGTTCCATTTTACAAACGTGACGGAAACACAAAATAACACTTTGTAACAATATGGTCATATTAAAGGCCGGACACATTTTAGTGAAAGGAAGGGCACATTTTGGACTAACCTTTGGGTACGTTTTGGGCACCATCTGGCATCTATATTGAACACCATCGGATTTTCCACTTAAAGTGGACGCCGCGTCGACATGGTAGAGTAAAAAATATGCGGCGCCAAAACTACGTGCCGATACAGTGCCGCCACTTTGCCCAATAAGTGTCTATAATTGCTCCTTGGGTCAATGTGCAAGCATTAAGTGGTAACATAGAGATAAACTGGTAAATTGTGGTACTAATTTAATATCATGAAACAAAGTGGCAGCCAAATAAAATGATTAAAACATCAACTTAAAAAATCTCCTTAATCAATCGACTTTAAATTTTGCTAGGAACCCAAAATGGTGGAACAAAATTTGCTAAATTACTATGTACAGAGCTAAAAGATTCATGACCACAGAAGTTCCGGGTAATTGAAATTTATCGATTTTTTGTATTAGAGTTCAATCCTATTTATTATTTTTGCGGTCAATGACGCAACGTATGTTGGAGCTAGAAGTTGGGCGGTTTAACTATTGTTTCTATTTTATTAGCGTTTTGTGGTTTTAGCTTTATTGTGCTAAGTTAGTAATTATAGGATTATTATTAGGAGTTGCTTTTGAGTTTTTTTTTAACGCCTTAAAACTTTAAATATGTCCTAAAATTAACTGTAAAGGTCTTTGAACTTGGAGCCACTTTCAACAAGTTATTAAAGATAACATATATAGGCTAGACATCTATAAAATTCACAATTGTTAGTAGTCGAGAGCAGGGCAGCGAAAACAAAATAAATTACGACTAATTAATAATTTTAATCACAAAATTAATTTGCACTTCACGAAAGAGGCACAAATTTAAATTAAATACTTAGCGAAATAACAAGAAATTTTAACGCGCAATCAAAATGTCTGCTCTCAACCCCTCTCTACATGCGAGAACAATAATTATAAAATTAAATCCACAACGAACCTTGTTCGAAACACAATTTGTGCTAATTATCTCGAACACACTTCCGCATGAACGATGATCTGTTTAATAAACAATTCGAGCAGATGTCAATTTCCCACGGACTCATATCTGCCTTTATATTCCGGGTTTTGTGAAATGAACCGTCTAATTATTACTCGCAGTCAGTTATGAATAGAACAAAACGAGTTTTGGGCTTCGTGAAACCTCGTCTATTGTTCTCCATCCAAAGGAGAAATTTAGTATGAAGGAGCATAGTTGCTTCTAATATTGATTGTGAACATAAGAACAAAATATTATTCGGGGTAATTTGTTTTCAAGATTTCAGATTATGTAGAGTGCTATTATGTTCTGAGCTAGACCTTTTAACGTCGGTATCTAAAGAGCTCTTTGTGAAAATATCAGGGAACGACACAAATTTAGATGAATAAAGTTAATATAATAACTGCCGATACAATTTCAGAGCTTCGAAAAACAGTTTTAATGAAAATGTAACTGTTAATATTTCTTATTCTTATTCGAGTACTTAAAAAGTACTCCAATAAATTAGTTAAGTTTGTAACATTTCGTTACCCGTTTTTCATTGACCAATCAAAAATACCTGCTTCAAATTAAAATTTCAGTTTTTGTCCTAGAATATCAGACCAGGGTTGTCAAGAGTTCTATCGATTCATAGGTGGCGCTATTAAATTTTTCCTTTAAAATGCTATATTATATTTATTTTGTATGGAATTCGAACATTAATCCCACTGGCCCATAGATGCCGCATCTTAACAAAGACAAACAATTTATTTTTCTGAATTTATTCTTGTACAAACATGACAACATAAAAACTCTTTTATCAAGTTTAATACAGTAAAAAAAAACATAAAAATTCTTAAATGTAATAAACAAGTACAAGAAAGTCCAAAAACATATGTTGTTGTCTGTTGTCTTTTTGTTCCAATAACTCGGGGTTGCGGAAGCTTAAAAGCGATGTCAGCTTTGTCAACTTCAGCTACATCTTTAACATTTTGAAAGATACATTTATTTTTGCTTTTTCACTCTTAAAAAAGAGACTCCATATTAATTTTCTTCTATTGCTCTGATGTGCCGACGTAAAAAATTTCTTTTTTGTTTGGTTTATTAATTTTCTTCTATTGCTCTGATGTGCCGACGTAAAAAATTTCTTTTTTGTTTGGTTTAAATCTACTGATTTTATTATCAGCAACTTTTAAGTTGTCGACCATTCCATCTAAATTAATTTCTTAAACAAATTTTCGATTACAGTTTTCTTGTTGTTTATAACTGAATATATTTCATTTAAATGGAATATTGAGGAAAGCCTTTCTTGTAATTTTATATAAAGTTAGAGTCGGTAATGCAAGATGCTAGATTTCGTTAATGGGAATCGACTTCAACTGCGTAGACAACTGATGTGCAGTTATGTGAAATCAGGGATGTCTTCTATAATTCGAGGGACGTTTTAACCGCCTATGGTAAAAGGGAAGATTATTCCCAATTTAAAGATATTCCATTTTATTCTTTGTATATGATTTCTTTTATTTTTTGTCATTTATCAGGCCAATTTTCTTTAATCAAGAATATATGAATAAGAAATTGCATTGCCCGATTTCGGTATTGGTAACTAATCACCCAGGTTTCGAATTTAAGGCTAAAGATTTATCAAACCTCACCGAATTGATACCGTTGATGGCTGTTAACGCCATGATAAGTCAGTATATAAAAAGAAGATTTAAATCGTTTCCGACCCGGAGGTTTTTATTATTCAATCAGATGTGCAATATTGTTTTTTTATCTGGCTTTTCCTTCTATCGTAAAAAAATTCGTTAATGGATGGTTTTGTCTTATTGCAAAGCTTTCGAATTTATCGGTTAATAATTACCTGAAAATATTCAATCACCAATTAGAAAAAGATTGGATGATGCCTTTTTTTAATTCCCTCACATTTCTTTTACCTGGTAATACGTAAATATTAAACAGATCAGGTTATTTAACATATTTTTAACAAATTTGTAACAAAATTGTCGCTCTTGATTAAATTAATAACACAAAGAGCTAAATATTTCTCTTTGTTTATAATACTTTAGTTGATTATAAATTATTAATTACGTTTGTTCAGATTATAGACACTTTAAATTTTTATTAGTTTTTTATTTCGGCAGTTAAAAACTTTAATTTTGTTTATGGGAATATAAAACCGTGGAGTACATTTATCGATTTTTGGTATACAGTAGAAAATAAAATCTTTAACTCATTGCGAATAATATTAATATTTTAAAATACAAAATTCCACCAGGTTCACATGCCGTTCATATAAATTTTTGGTTTTATCCGTCTAGCATCACAGGCTGATGGGTTAAATTAATTTCATTATACCTTTGTTGCTGGGTAAATCCATCATTCCATATTTCCATAAAAATATTTAATCATTCTTTATATTAGTTTACGAAACAAAATGAGTTGACGCCTTACTCTGTTCGTACTAGGTATTTTTTTTTTGACGTAAATATATATATATATATATATATATATATATATATATATATATATATATATATATATATATATATATATATATATATATATATATATATATATATATATATATATATATATATATATATATATATATATATATATATATATATATATATATATATATATATATATATATATATATAATTTCGACGCGCATATAAAGGACAATGTCTTGGTTGTGAAATGTGAACGGTGATGAATTTACATACAAGGATTTGATACAGCTCGAAAAATCCGAAAGCCATCTGGCAACAAATCATATAACGCCAGCATTACCAGCAGAGGCTACTAACAATCAGGACATCGACGCAGCGGTTATAAAATCTGTGGTTGTGCAGCCTGTGATTCAAAACCAGGGAGAAGAAGTTAGATCAACTAGTTCGGAATTAAACGGAACAAAGCGCAAATTTAAGGTAATTGATCAGCATACACAAATCCATCAAAGAGAACTACTCGTTCAAGGACCACGGCTGAAAATGTATATTTCATTTGATGAACTTTTTTTTTCTCTTTCTTTTTTTATATTAGTATAATATTATGTAAATTGTAGGTGTCGTCATTTTTTACATTTTTTATTGTGTATTTTTAATTTTTTTACGTTTTTTTGAATAATTTTAATGTGTAAAAAGATTAATCCCATTTTGCTTTTAATTCGCCAATAGTATTGTAAAGTCTATAAAGTTGCATGGTACTGCTCCATCATTCAATGGTATTTTCTATCATCCACGTGTTCGTCGCCTTTTTTAAGACTAATTTATTAAATACGTTTATATGTATGTATTGACTTTCACTATTGAACACTAGGCATTTGTATTTCATATGTATGCATTTGGATTTTTTATTACAACGCAATGTTTAAATATTTTTTGATGGCATAAATACTTGTAGTTTAAATATTTTGAACAGGAATTATTATCTTTTTATCAAACATAAATACCTTATTTTATGTATAGGACGATGGCTCTTAAAGTATATCACGTTAATACTCGTTCGCTACCAACAAATTTTAACACATTTAGAGACGTTGTCTGTAACAAGTATGATATTGTCACGTTCTTTGAGACCTGGCTACATGCAGGTGTAACAGATGAACTGGTGGCAATGCAGGGATATCGGCTGCATCGTAAAGATAGATCTACGGGCAGAGGAGGTAGCGCGTTGCGATCTATGTCCGCAACTGCATAGAGTCGAACGTTGTTATTCTTGGTGGCATTGACCATACTGAACAGATATGGATATCAATAAAACATTTAAAACGCCGGTATGCTGTGGGCTCGTTGTATTGACCACCGGGCTTTTCTATTCCCGGAGAACTGGAGACTGTCCTTGGTATTTTGATACCTGAGTTCGAATTCTTGATTGGTGCAGGGGATTTAAACATTGATATTCTAGATTTCAAAAACTAGTCCACAAAAGATTTTTACTCGCTGATGGAGTCATTCGATCTAGGTCAGTTAGTGAAGGAACCAACTCGATATACTTCACACAGTGCCAAACTCCTGGATGTTTTGTTCTGCTCAAATAACATACCTAAAATTATTTCCCAAGTATCCGCTTCTAATGAAATATCTGATCATCATCTTGTATCCTGTTTAAAATTAAAAATGACACAATTTTTACATACTTCCTGAAATTTTAATAATATTGACATTAACGAGTTTACCCAGTATTTGAATTTGATGAACTTTTTGCCCGTTTATTATGCCGATGATATGATTTAAAGATTTCTCGATTCAACTCAATTAAACTGAGTCTTTTTGATTATTATGCTCATATAAAAACCGTTCGTATTTCAAAGAATTCGGCACTCTGGCTAACCAATGCTTTGAAGTTGCTCATGCGCAGACGCGATAAAGCCTGACTTAAATTTAAACAACACAAGAGACCTGAGGACTGGAATTTCTATAAAACTTTGAGAAATGAAATCAACCACGCAGTTAAGAGAGAAAAAAGAGCCTATTTTAAATATAAGATCTCTTCTATGGATCTCAAGGTCTTCTGGAGGGAAGTAGACCGGGGAAAGGGAACCGACAAGTGAACTAGAAATGTATCGCACTCTCCTCTCAATAAAGTCCAACTCCTTTGGACCAGATGGTACAAGCACGAATATGCTCCTTTACTGCTGCCCTCGTATCCTTCCAGTGATTGAACCCATATTTAATTTTTGCACAGCTCATAGCACGTTTCCGGCGCTTTGGAAGTAAACATACGTTTTTCCTCTAGCTAAAAAAGCTGATCCTAAAGACTTTCAAGACCTGAGACCAATTAGTTTATTATGCGAGATCTCTAAAGTACTACAAAAAATTTGGGACCGTCAAATTAGGACATTCGTGGAGAAAAACTCCCTACTTTCTGAGTTTCAATCAGGATTTCGCAATAATCACAGCTGTGTTTCGGCATTAACTAAGGTCACAGATGACATCTAGATTGAATCAGATACTGACATTATTAGCCCTGCTTGATGCTGTCTCTTTTAAACTATTTGGGTTTCTCGAGGGGTTCATCAGATCTTTTACGTTCATACTTACACAACAGATCTCAATCGGTTAAGCTGTGTGGAAAAATATCTCCTACATAACTTGTGGGGTACCTCAGGGTTCCATACTCGGCCTTTGCTCTTCTCTCTGTATACTTCTCAGTTCCCTAAAGTTCTGCGATTTTGTAGATATCATATGTATGCCATTAACACGCAGGTCTATTTTTCATTTTCTGAAGTCTTCTGTCATCTCTCGAAAATACTGCTTGATTTTGAATGCCTCTAAGTCATGCATAATGCTGTTTGGAGGGTCTGCAGCTTGCTTAAGATGCCTACCCAGCAAGACGTTTCGATGAATGGAGTGCATCTTTCTTTGATTGAGAGTTCAAAAAATCTGGGTTTGGTTTTGGACTGCAGAATGAGATTTTCGGAACACGTCTCTATTGTTATCAGAAGAGCGTTTATGTACCTTAAAATGATCTACCTTAACAGACACTTACTAAATAAGAAATGTCGCCTAATTCTCTGCGAAGCTATGGTTCTCTTCCATTTGAACTATGGCGATGTTGTTTATGGGCCTAACATAAATCAGGCAGACGCCCGGCAACTGCAACTTATTCAGAACGCTTGTGTCCGGCTTATTAGTGGTCTTAGAGGCAGAGATCACATATCATTGTCCCTCAGGAGCTTAGGATGGCTTAATATGGTGGATCGCAGAACATTACACTGTTCAGTCTTTTATTATAAAATTATTTCGTAGAAAAAACCTACATACCTTTACGATAAATTTAAATTTCGCAGTTCAGTCCATACGATAAATATTCGGCATAAAGATCAACTGAATATTTCAACACATAGAACCGCTCAATTCTGTGGATCATTTAGCTATAACATAGCTAAAGTATATGATGATATGTTTCTAAGAAACGTCTCAAGGACTAGTTAAATAATCGTTTGTAGATTTTTATTATGCTTTTCTCGCTATTTGCTGGTATCTGCTCTCTTTTACATTCATTGCTTTGTACTGTATAAATTGTGCATTATTATATTTACATTAGGTTTACACGTAGTTTTATATGCTATAGTACTCAGTTTTCGTTCAAATTAAGTAATGTTGAAGAAGTTAATACAATTCTACATTCTCTAAAAAAAGATAGCATTGGTTTTGATAATATTTCACTTAGAATGTTGAGATATTGCAGTCCACATATTGATATTATATTGCTTCATATTATTAACTGTTGCATAGAAAATTCTTATTTTCCTGATAAATGGAAAAATGCAATAGGTATCGCACTTCCCAAAAATAAGGATCTTCAAACTTTTTCTGATTTAAGAATCATAAGCATATTGCCTGCGGCTTCTAAAATCTTAGAAAAAATATTATATAAACAAATTTTCGATTTTGCCATTTTTAATAACATAGTGCCTGAAGTGCAGTGTGGCTTTAGACCCGGGTTTAGTACTTCCACTGATCTTGCAACTATTACCAGTAACATTTTTGTAAATACTTGACTATTCAAAAGCCTTTGACACTATCAACCATAACTTGCTCTTAGCTAAATTGAAATATTTCGGCTTTGATAACATCTCAGTAAAATTAATTAAATCCTATCTATCATGCAGATCGCAGAAAATCTCTTATAATAACTGTGAGTCACAAGAACTTTCTATATTGTCTGGTGTACCCCAAGGGTCTGTCCTGGGACCTCTTCTTTTCAGCATTTATACTTCTGACATTTTAACGTCTCTTAATAATTGTAAGATAATAGCATACGCAGATGACACCCAGATTTATTTTTCCTTTAGACCCGAAGAGTTTGAGTTTGGCTAATAATATAATAAATAATGATTTAAATGTAATTAATACTTTTTTTAAAGAACATAATCTAAATTTAAATTCAAAAAAATCTAATGTGGTGATATTTGGTAATAGGGACAAATGCAACTTTTTAGCTTCAAGCTTGAATATCTCCATTGACAATAATGTACTAAACTTTGTTGAAGAGGCTTGGAATTTGGGTATAATTTTCGACTCGAATTTGCGTTTCAGCAGTCACGTGCAGGAACTTAGACCAAAGGCGTTTTTTAAGTTAAAAATATTATTTGCCAATCGTCATATTCTTAATTTTCATCTAAGAAAATTGCTCACAGAATCCCTAATTCTTTCACAATTTAATTATGATAATTTTATTTATTTTCCATGTCTGAATTCTTTGGACAAAAATAAAATACAGGTCATACAAAATTCATGTTGTCGTTTAATTTTTAATATATCTAGAAGAGAACATATTTCTCATAAAATAAATGAATTAAATTGGTTATGTATGGAAAATCGATGGATACATCATCTGGGAAATTTTGTTTTTAAACTTATTAATGATCCCAAATCCAGTTGTTCTTTTAATAACATATTTCAAACGCGTGAATCACAGCATTCAGTTAATGTAAGATTTAAGGATAAATACACAATGCCTCATTTTCGAACAACGTTGTTTAAAAGATCTTTTTCATACATTTCAATTTCCCTTTTGAATTTATTGCCCAGAGAATTCAGACTTTTCAATTTTAATAAGTTTAAATTTAAATTAAAACACTTTATTTTAGATAGGCAAAAGGCTTGCAGGACTTTTCTGTCATAGCTTAAGCTCATTTTAATCTGTGGGCATGGATCTTCCTAAAGAAACACCTCGGATATTTTATATTCCTTCCGTACTTCTTTAATTTTAATTTCGTCGACCTTCCACACTTACATAACCTTGAATATTATTATTCACACATATTTTTGTGATCTAAGAATTTAACAAAAAAAATTTGTGTCAATCTGTTTTGCCATGTTAACAAACAAACCGCCATTTTTTGTCAACTAATTATGTATCTTATTTTCTTACGCATTCCATAGCACAGGATAGTCTCTCTGCTGGTTAAGTAGAGTAGCATTTATTTGCTAGACTTCGCCAGCGCAGGGATGATTCCTGGCAGTTTTAATGTAATGTTCTCGTTTGTTTTTTATACGTTTATTAAAGGCCTTATTTATTTATTTATTTATTTATTTATATGTTGGTAAAGAGCTTCGAGGGTGTTGTTGGTACATTTCAGTCTTTATCTTATCACGAGTAAACATCTTTGTGCAGTCCATCATATTCCATTTACTTTCCACATTTGTCAAGTAGTCGTCGTGATTAGCCTTTGAGAGCAACAGAACATCGAATGGATCTTTACATCGTAGATTTGGGTTGAGTGGATATATAATATTATATAATATCATTGTAATTATTATATGCTACTCTGTAACAATAAAACAATAAATAAATAAAAAATATCAATCGGTAAACAAAAGAATATGGAAACATTTGAGACTAAATTTCATTAAAATGCAGGAATAGGACACATATGCATAATACATACCAACATGCCAAACTAATTAAGTTTCGAACAACAGTTTAGCTGTGGTATGCTCCATATAATCTTAGATAATATGATCAAAGCAAATCGAATTTATTTGATAACGATCAGTCGTGTTCTTGAAGCGTATAACCAGATAATGTCAGTAACAAGATGTCTGTGTATTTGCTTCATATACGTAGTAGGTGTACACAATACATGTAAGCCATTGTGATATTGGCATCGTATACTGTGGAATTTTTAATATCTGCTTAAATGAAACTCCAGAATAAAATTGTTACTTGTAAGGTATATTTAATGGAAAAATAAAATATCCGTCATATACATTATTAGTATGTTTATATCTGAACTAAAAAATTCATATAATATCAGTAAATAAAAATGTGTTTTGGCAAACATGGCACTTTCCCGTATATGTTCGTTAATAAGTTACATAATTTGAGATATAGAGGGTGTTTTTAATTAAAAGCTAATAATGCAAGATGTATTTTTTTGGCCAATTCTAGTACTAAAATTTTATATAAAATTGTGTTTACCAGGTCTTTCTTTTTGGGTTACCGGTTGATACATTTTTAATTTTTTTTTTAGTTTTTTTTCATGGACCTCTTACATTTCTAGAGATATAATATTTAAACTTGACACACAGTATACTCCGAGGGGTAACGGCTATTATACGTTTTAGAAAAATCTACAAGGTGGTACCAAGTCGCCTCCCAATTTACCCCCACCAAATTTTACTACAGCGTCACTGGCAAATTTTTACAACTTTTAGGATTTTTAGATTACTTCAACACTTTGCACCGCTTAGAACTTGTTTAACAAATTGTATATTCGTGTTTGGTCATGATAGATAGGACACAAAAAAAATTGAAAATTGTAATAAGGTTTTGTAATAAGTCAATGTGTAATTAAAACAGGAATTTCTTTGCAACAAAACCTATACTTTTCAGTGATTTATCCCATTAGCATAAAGTAAGCTGAAGTTCGTCGATAGAACCATCATTAAAGTCACACCTCAAATCATAAATCACATTTTGGGTCATCAAAAATCAGATTTGAAATATACGCGCACTTTAAAATGGTGTAATTGAATATCAGATCAAAAATATTTGATAAAACTATCACTCTTTCTTATTTTAAATATAATGACATTATAAACATTATATTTTTAAAATCCACGAAGAAAACACTATTTTCAACTTTAAACACGTGTCATAAAAATAAATACTTACTTTAAAGAAAGAAATGCTATATTCTTATCTTAGGTTTTTCGCAATCATTTCTAAAGAAAGGAAAAAAATATGGTATTGAATAAATATATGTAATAATTTAGTGCATATAAATAGGCTTGAAATATTTTTCCATATGTATTATATTTCTTCAGAGGTTCTCTTACAAACTAAGAGAACAACACTAAACTAAACTCCTCTAAATAGTGTCACGACGCACAATGTTTTATAGAATACAAGATGTGGGACAAAAATCGAAAGTCTTGCTAAACGCAAATAAAAGATAAAACCTATAAGATATAAAAATACAAAATATCAATATAAATAATCGAAAGATATATTTATATATATACAGGGTATGCACTGTTAGTCCAAAATAAGTAAATAAAATTATAAATTAGGGAAAAATACGCCAACATAATATAGAATTAATAAGTAGAACATGTTCGTAGATTTAGGAGAAGGGGGCGTTAGTGTTTGCTATCTTAAGCACTCGAAGACGCGAGAATAAATCAGTGAAATATAATGAATTAGATATTTTAGTTTTTCACTAAACCGTCCATCCTAAATCTACAAAGCTGTTCGTTTTATTTAATAATAATATGTATTATTAATATTAGTATTTACAACCTACAGATAAAAAAAATATTGCAATACTGTATTAAATCTTCGAAACGTTTATTATTTAAAATTTCTGCTAATTTCATTATGTAGTGTATGTGTCTAGAGTCTGGACTTCCCCCTTAACTTTCGATGGATCGGTATATATTTTTATGAAAATTTGAGAGCTTTAGTATAGCAACATACACCAAATTTTAAGCAAGAAGTGACAGATAAAAATGTCAAATTGACAGCTTGACAGCATTTTGAGAAAACAAGAATAAATTGTAAGGGATCGAGTGATATAGTCGAATGCGGTCTTATCGTGCGGGTCACCAACATTATGAATCAAATCAGAAAACACAGTGAATACCAAAATGATGTGTGATTCTTTTATCGAGCTATTAAATCTCGCTAGGCTATTTACAAATATACAGGGAGAAAGAAAATAGTTTTTTTTTATTATATTTTTAAGACAGCCACTTAATATTATTTTATTATTAAGTGTCGAGGGACTAAATAAGAAAATTCGCTAAATATGTATTTGTTAAAATTTTTTGGTTGGCAAAAACAAATATCACATACATCTGTTTATACAGCCACTTAATTAAAGTGAGATCTTTTTATCAATCACCAAAAATTATGAGCCTCGCTTGATCTAAAAATCTAACCACTTATACAGTGTCATTTATTTAAAAGCGGGGTAAATTATGTTGCACTCTGTGCAAAGAAAACTTTTTTTTTTTTGTATTGTGATAACAAAAAAATTTTATTTTGCAAAAATATTATACACTTTTGTTAAACACACAAGAAAATTAGTTATTACTTCCCTTGTGAGATTTTTTCAGATCTTTACGTTTAAGGGTCCCTAGATGTCCCGTCAGTCTGTCTGTTCGCGGCATAGCTAAAAAACTACCTCTATATATATATATATATATATATATATATATATATATATATATATATATAATAAGTATCCTATAATTATTTATTTATTGCCTGCAAAATTACAAATGTACTAAAAAAGTAAGCAAAAAAATGGTGTCAAAACTAATAAAACATTTTTAAATTAAAATTCACTGGCTAGTATCCAGGAGCCAGTTGAAAAAGCTCTGAGAATCGGTATAAGGAATGTACAGAAACTTGAGCATAAAAAAAACATAATTTACTTCCGAAGACGATTAAGAAATGTATACGAAAAAATCCAAAGGCAAAAGACTTAAGTTACAATGCAAAAATGGGTATTCATAATGCGATTTATGGTTTATACACGTCAAAGACTATTATAATCCTTCAGAAACTTTTTAATATTATAGACTAAAAAATATCATCATCACTTAAAAGGTCCTCATATTCTGAGTCGTCCTTAAATGGTGCAATGATCATTGGTGCTATTTCGACATCTAGAACCCGTTCTCGATTCCACCAATTCCATATTAATTTCTCCGTAGCTCCACAGATTTCTTCCAGTATTCCGGCGTAATATAACTTAATGAATCTTGCCAAACAATTTGCACTTCATCTGATATAAGACCATCGGTCACGTCGTTTTTCGTAATTAGATTTTGCCCCAGCCCATATTAATTCTATTGCGTTAAACTGGCAATGGTGTGGCGGCATCGTAAAACATCACATCGATTTTTGCAATTAAAAAAAGTTCTAGTTTCAGCATATTGGGTAAGAGGGTAAAGATGGAGCATCTAAATTCGGAATCAGTTGTTCTTTTAACCACTTTTCAAACACTTCACAGTTCATATTATCATGATAGTCTATACTTTCGGATGTTGAAGAAAACAGTAAACTTGCACCTGGGAGAAATCCTGTTGAAGAACCTGCATGCAAATTGATGAACCGTTTTCCTGTCCCCCATCCCTTTTTTTCTCTTGACACTTTTTTACAGACTCGTCCTGCCAAGATTTCGAACCACTTCCACTAGAAAATATATAAGTCTCGTCTAAAAATACCACTTTTCTAAATTTTGTGTGCGGGTCATACGATTTATCAACGACAAACTTAAAAAGTTTTTCTTTTATTACGTGTAATCATATCCTCTGCATAAAATCCGGAAAACGAATTAGATAGACCTATAATATTTTCATATGAAAAAAGGGGATAAACATATAAATACCAGCAGTTGCAAAAATCTTTGAGCGATGTCACTTCAAAGTCAGATTGACAAGTCAGTGACAAAATAAGCAATAGAAAACAATTTTCGGGTTTTTTGTATCCACAAGCAAAAAAAATGGTATTAAATCTAACAAAATATTACGAAAATAAAAATTCACCGGCCAATATCCAGGAGACAGTAGCAAAAGCTCTGGGAATCGGTATAAGGACTGTGAAAATTGTGCATGAAGAAAAGCATAATTTACTTCCGAAGGAGATTAAGAAATGTACACGAAAAGAGCCAAAGATAGAAGAATTTAGCGACAATGTAAAAATGGATGTTCGTAATGCAATTTACGATTTATACACATCAAAAACTAATATAATTCAAGTTTTAAAAGAAGCTTTAAAAATCGAGGCATATTGGGAATTGGACTAAAATCGTTGTCAAAAAGGGGTATTTTTAGACGAGACTTGGATATTTTCTAATAAAAGTGGTTCGAAATCTTGGCAGGACGTCTGTAAAAAGTTTCAAGAGAAAAAAGGGATGTGGGACGGGAAAACGGTTCATCATTTTGCATGCAGATTCTTCAACAGGTTTTTTCCCAGGTGCAAGTTTAATGTTTTCTTCAACATCCAAAAGTATAGACTACCATGATAATATGAACTGTGAACTGTTCGAAAAGTGGTTAAAAGAACAATTGATTCCAAATTCAGATGCTCCATCTTTAATCATTCTGGACAATGAGTCTTATCAATCAAGAATCTTAAATAAACAACCTACTTCATCTAGGAAAAGAAGTTATATTTATGACTAGCTACTAAAACAAAAACAAAATCCTTTACCCAATATGCTGAAACTAGAACTTCTTTTAATGGCAAAATCTATTAAAATACCAACAATATATGCCGTAGATAATATATTACGGGAAATTGGACATAAGGTTTTACGGCTGCCGCCATACCATTACCAGTTTAACGCAATAGAATTAATATGAGCTGGGGCAAAATCATATTACGAAAAACACGTGAACGATGGTCTTACATCAGACGAAGTGCAAATTGTTTGGCAAGATTCATTAAATTATATTACGCCGGAGTACTGGTAGAAATCTGTGGAACATACGGAGAAATTAATATGGGACTGGTAGAATCGAGAACGAGTTCTAGATGTCGAAATAGCACCAATGATCATTGCGCCATTTGAGTACGACTCAGAAGATGAGGACTTTTAAAGTGATGATGATATTTTTTAGTCTATAATATTAAAAAGTTTCTGAAGGATTATATTATTCTTTGACGTGTATAATTCATAAAATGAATTATGAATATCCGTTTTTGCATTGTAACTTAAATCTTTTGCTTTTGGATTATTTCGTGTACATTTCTTAATCTTCTTCGGAAGTAAATTATGTTTTTTTTTTCACGCACAAGTTTCTGTACATTCGTTATACCGATTCTCAGAGCCTTGCCACTGGCTCCTGGATATCAACCAGTGAATTTTAATTTAAAAATTTTTTTATTAGATTTGATACCATTTTTTGCTTACTTTTTTAGTACATTTGTAATTCTGAAGGCAATAAATAAATAATTATAGAATACTTGTTCCAATTTTAAAGCGTGTTTAAAATAAGTAATTTTTTTTATTAGTTATAAGACAAAATTTGATATATAAAAACCGGTATAATCGCTTTACCAGAAACTCGGGGCTAACGAAAAAAACAGGCTATATATATATATATATATATATATATATATATATATATATATATATATATATATAGCCTGTATTTTTCGGATGCATGGCCCTTGGCCCTTAATTTTTGACTGAAATTTGAAGAAATCGAATAAGTAGTTTTTCAGCTATGCCGCGAACAGACAGACTGACGGATAGACATACCTACAGACAGACAGACGGAATTGAGAAAACACGTTTTCCGACATCTAGGGACCCTTAAACGTAAAGATCTGAAAAAATCTTACGAGGAAAGTAATAACTAATTATCTTGTGTTTTTAACAAAAGTGTATAATATTTTTGCAAAATAAAATTTTTTTGTTATTACAATACAAAAAAAAAACAAGTTTTCTTTGCACAGGGGTGGCCTGCATTTAAATAAATGACACTGTATAAGTGGTTAGATTTTCAGGTCAAACGGGGCTCATAATTTTTGGTGATTGATAAAAAAATCTCACTTTCATTAAGTGGCTGTATAAACAGAACAGCCAGTGCTATTAAACCCTAAGAATTGTTTTTTTGTTTTCGACCAACATACAGGGGATACGTGAAACACAATGTGAAAAAAGATTATAGAAAAACGTATTTGACCAAAATTTTTCCAACTTATTGGAGAACATTTAAAATAATATAAAATAAAGAAAATCAAACAAAGAATGAAAAACAAAATCCTATAAAAATTAGTCCAACAATGCTTCGTTCAGAACAAGTAAATAATGTTTACTTTTTTGATTAAAAATATCTTTTGGGGTTTTCTTGTAAGCTGTTTGATTTTCTGGATATTTAAAAATATATAAAAATCCTAAAATTTGTATCATTTTTGGATAAATGGAAAAGTTTTTTTTTTGTTGGACAGCCACCCCTTAATATTCATCGGGATGGACACCTGTATAGCAGATCCAATATGACAACTCATCTTTTTATTGTATCAACATTTTCATTTAAACGGATTTTAGTTTAGTAAAAAAGAGTATGAGTTACCTTCCAAACAGCAGTAGAGTATAGCTGATAGTAGAGAGGTATAGCTGTCAAGATAGTTTTTTTTGCTAATTTTATTGAAATGTAGTAGAACACAGTCGTTTAAGGGTAGTTGAAAAAAATCTATTGATAGATTTAAATATGATAGCCAAAACATATTTTTCTTCTTACTTTTATGAAATTGCGACATGATTGTCTTTAAGGTTAAATGAACACAAAATATTAATTATCAAACATTAAGAACGGCCAGCAATAATGATAATGTTAAGTTTTAAAAAAAATATCCTTATATTTACGTAGAATTCATAGAATCCAACAATTAAAATGTTAAAAATGGCGCTACTATTCATTTATTAAGTAGCAAAATTGTATAAATACTTCTATAAAGCAATCGGAAAAATTGAGGGTAGAAATTCCAACTGCATATAGAGATACAAAGTAGGTTAAATTATAAAAAGTTAGTTCAATAGTCAGAGGTAAATTTTGGAATGATACAATTAGGGTAATATATAGATGGTGCCCAAAAAATTACAAAATGTTACTCGGTGGAACTATATATTTTTTAAACAGATCTTTTTAAATATCCAGTTTAAGTAAAACAAATAAAGATGTAAACAAACTGTGTAAAGTTTTTTCAACAAGAGTTATAAGGCATATCAATGCGTTTCTCATGGTTTCCAATGTTCTTAAGAACTTAATGTTATTCTGGATATCCTGTATATATCTATATACATATCTACAGTTAAGAAGCTCAAAATGAAATTAAAATTATTCAATTAGTCAATTTTAATAATTTTAGAAATACTCTCCCATATCTTACGAATTCTAGATAGAATAGAATTTTAAGCACATCTACCCTTTATAATTTTAATTAGAAAATACAATAAGAAAATATTTGCAAATTAGCTAATTACTTACTTACTTATGTCTTTTAATCCCGATGGGGATATAGGGCCTCAATAAATGAACGCCATCAAATTCTGTTCTGAGTCATCGCCTTAATCTTTCCCCAAGGTTTGTTTTCTTCAACTATTTCCCTTTCGACTGTTCTACGCCAGGGGTTTCTTGGACGGCCCCGCATTTTCCTTGGATTTCAATCCTATGCCCCTCTGGCTATGTTGTTCCGTCTTATTGCTTAATTGTCAAGTAGACTGGGGTTTGGTGGCATAATTGCCAAGGCCAGTGTATGTTTAGGATATATCTAAGACAGCGTTTGATGAAAGTTTGAAGCAGTCTTGTTGTAGCTGCGGACATTCTCCAAGTTTTACATCCATACAGGAGATTCGACTTATCCTTGGACTCGAATATTATTATTTTCGTATGTCTCCTGTGTTGGTGAAATCTCCAAATGGGTCTTGGGCTTATCCTTCTTTTAACATCTATGTCTGTGCCCCCGTTTTCAGAAACCATACTACTTAGATATAAAAAGATTTCGACGCTTTCTATTGGCTGGTTGTTCGTTATTAGCTGCTCGTTGTTGTTACTGTTGACTCTCATTTCCTTAGTTTCCCCTTTGTCGTTTTTCAGCAATATCGCCTAGCAAACTGAATTGGCAATTGTTTACAAACAAATAACTGTGGAAAATGAGGGTCTTGGCTAGATTGTTATCTCCCTCTCCCTGTCTCACTCACTTTATAACTCTATGGTGGAAGCAATTAATTAACTTAACAGTCTGGGCAAAATATATACCATAAAAATATTAACTGGACTCTTATTGACAACACGAATCAAATAAAAATCATATAACCCCATTGTACCAAGAGGATTCAATTCGATGCGATAACGTCAGTCAATAAACTGCAATTAACCTTTTGATTTACGAGCAGTATGGATATATCATACGTGATGACAATATATCTCCGCGTATCTGCTAGGAAAACTACATTTCCAAAATTGAATTATTCGACGAGGACTTTGTAGTGCGCTATAGATGTCACAATTAGCTTGAAATGAAAGGCGCGTAGTGTAAAATTTATAACTCTATTATATGTGCGATGTTTCTAATCGAGATGTCTAGTTTTATTATATATTGCAAATATAAACCGCTATTCAGAAATTAATTCCTTAGGTCTCGGAATTTATATTATTACTTGAACTATATTATTTACACACATTTCACATTTCCCTGCCTATTTTCAGGTGACACAAGACACAAGACACAAGAGGTTGTCCATTCACTGAAAACTAAAATGAAGTCTTCAAATATTTTTATCAACGACCATAGTTCATAATAAAATATAACTTGTTATGAAATTTCCTTTATAAAAAATGCCCTGTTGGATTAAATACTTAAAAGAAAATACGAAAGTTGAAAGTTAATTTGATTGGATTTAAAACATCCAAACATATTAAAATTTTTATTTTTGAAAATTTTAAACTCAACTCTTACCTCAAGTTTTGTGATATGAGCAATCATGCAGGGTAATATTAAATGGCACACCAAGATCCATATCTGCGATAATCTGGTATAACTGACATGATAGCTCACCATTTACTACATAGAACTGCACAAGGCAATGACAAGGTGGTAATGCCATTTCGGGAAAATCTATAGGATTCGAAGCACACGTTCTTCTATCTGAAAGTTTAATTTTTATTGTGTTAATAATATAAGCAAGTTGATCTATCCACTTATTTTTATAATGTGCATGCATTCCTTTATATTCCGCTCCAAAATGTCTCCACTGAAAACCATAAACAGGCCCAAGATCTTCTTCCTCTCGATCTTTAAGACTGACAGAATCTAAAAACTCACGTGTACTGTTAGCATACCAAATATGAACATTTCTGTCCCTCAGTTCAAAAGCATTGGTGCTGCCGCTAATAAACCAAAGCAACTCCTCCACCACAGCTCTCCAGAATACTCTTTTTGTGGTAACAAGAGGAAAAATATTATCTATTTAAATCTTAACAAAACGATAAATTAAATTTACTCGGAACTTCCCCCGTTATTAATGTTTCCTTAATTTAAGAGAAGTGAAGCATTGCCATTTTAGTTAGACGCGTAGTTATTTAATAATCTTTATTAAGTTATTACTATTACATATACAAATTATTTCACTTTTATTCCGTTTATAAATAGAAGGATTCATTACGAGGGAAATTCCGGGTAATTAAGTAAAATAGAACTATAAACCCTTAGACCGGATATTCCTTCGTAGCGTATTCATATTTTACAAGTTTTCTCCTTTATCACAATTGATATTTGGATAAAACTTAAAGTCAATTGAATAAGTAGTTTTTTAACAAAATACTAAAAAAATATTTTAGGCTACCCTTTTGTTGATATTGAACTCGTACCATAATTTTAACAGTTTTATCTATACCGCATCTAATTTTTAAGTTAACTTGAAGTCAATTTAAACTATTTATTTGCAGCCATTTTGACCCGCTGCTAGTAACCAGAGGCAAGTAGTAGTAGTAGTAGTTAGGGGGAGGTTTAGAGACCTGACTAGTAGGCCTATAAGGCCCTTTCAGTCTACCCCAGCTCCTCCCTCAACCACCACCTGCCACCAGGTGTACATCCTTGAATCTACCTGTCCTTACTATGTAAGTCTGCATATCCTTCCATGCAAGATCCTTAACTTCGTCCCTATGCAAGACCGTAGTGCCGAAAATACCTCGTCGTAGTCTCGCTCGCGCTTTACATCTGCACAGGAAGTGAAGCGGAGTTTCCTCCTCTTCCTGACACTCCGTGCAGATAGAATCTTCCTCAATGCATAACATAAAGAGGTGTCTCCTCAATCGACAGTGCCCCGTTACTATTCCTACGATGGAATTTAGAGCTTTCCTGTCTCGGGCTAGTAACCACTCTGTTCGGCCCTTATCGGGCTTCACAATGAAGTCTTTAGCTTGCCTCCCGACCCCGGACTGGCCCCATTCACGTTGAAGTACATGTTGTGCACATTCGACGAGTGTTGTCCTTATCTGCTGCCTAGTGATGCCTAAAGCTGGTTCTGGTCCTACATACGGGCTGGTGGCGCCGAGTCTAGCAAACTCATCTGCCCTCTCGTTGCCCTCAATCCCACAGTGTCCTAGCACCCAAACCAACTTCACTCTTTTACGTCGCGCCAACTGCTCGAGCCTGTTACCGCATTCCTGAACCAAAACTGATCCCGCCATGGGTGAATCGAGCGCCTTAAGTGCTGCTTGACTCTCTGAGCATATGACAACCTCTCCCTCTGCCCCCTCTATGACTTCCTTCATCGTTATTGCCATAAGAATGGCATATACCTCAGCCTGAAACACCGTTCTACAAAGGGAAGCTGGACCCGGTTTGTGTAGCCTCAATATAAACTCCATCACCAGAGGATTGCAACTGTGTCATACGTGAACCATCCGTAAAGCAAACAATTGCCTCTCTGGAGAACTCCAGCCTGTTTCTCTCCCAGTCCTCTCTTTCGGGGATTGAGATACTATAACCCTTATGCCATCTTAGGCTGAGGGTCGTGCTACTCTGTAGGTAGATAAAGGGATCTCTCTTTCCACAATGTGAGAAATCCTTGCATGACCCACAACCTCACCTTTGGTATGCCAAGCTCCTGCGTCTCTCATTCGCAAGTGCGCTGCCATAGCTTCTTTCTTAATGAAAGTCGACAATGATGGCAGCCCTAGCAAGACATCCAATGCTGTTGAAGGCGTCTTCCTCATTGCTCCAGTTATCGCTAGGCTAGCCAGTCTCTGGACTTTTGCAAGACTAGAACGAATGGTTTTCCTCTCCACCTAGGGCCACCATACTATTGAGCCCTATGATATCCTGGGTCTTATGACTGCTTGGTACAGCATGACCCTAGGACTTAGCCCTCAGGTTGTGCCTACCCCTCTACGGAGCTGCCAGAAGGTCGCTATTGACTTCCTTATCTGCCTATCGACATAAGTCTTCCAGCTCAGCTTTGCATCTACTGTGACCCCCAGGTATTTAACCTCTTTTGCAAAGGCCAGTTGTTGACCATACAATCTTGGGGGTCAAAAATCTCTTAAATTCCTTCTCCTTGTAAAGAGGATCATCTCAGTCTTCCGCGGATTAACCGTGAGACTTACCTCATTACACGATGCCTCCAATATATTACAGGCCATCTGCATTCTCTCGCAGATGATGCCTAAGTACTTGCCTGATATTAGAATCAATCCATCATCCGCATAAGCTTGTGCATAAAAGCCGGCCTCCACGAATCTGTTGAGCAGACCGTCCATGACTAGACACCATAGGTGCGGGGAGAGACAGCTGCCTTGAGGGAATCCGCCTCGCACCCCGATGTCTATCTGGTACCCGCTCTGACTCGCTTGGATGCCGCGCTCTTGCAGTGCACTTCTAACCCAATGCACCAGATTCGTTTTAACGCTCCTGCCTGCGAGCGAGTCGCAGATGACGTTTGTCCGTGCTCTATCAAACGCTCCTTCCACATCGAAAAACACAGCTGAAGCTGTTTCCTTAAATTGTAAAGCCTTCTTAATCCTTTGCACCATACTGTGGAGAGCCGACTCCGTTAATCGCCCTCCCCTATATGCATGCTGATTAGCATGAATCGGTGAGACTGCTAGTGCTCCCTCCATTAGATGCCTGTCAATGATCCTTTCCAATGTTTTCATTAGGAAGGATGTCAGGCTTAGGGTTTTCTTCTTCCCGGATTTGCCCGGATATGTTTGGGTTTCTAAGGCGTCCGGGGACGTCCGGGCGGATTTCCAAAAAATGTCCGGGTTAATGTTGAAAATCATAGTTTTAATAATAGGTATAACATTACATCAGCAAAGTTCATAAATTTATATAATCTCAACTAACTCGACCTTCGACAACTCGTGATGGCGCGCAACCAACATTACAGATTGGCCAAATCCGCTATATCAACGAAGTTCTACAAAGCGCGTTTTCGTTTCGTTTCGCCCATCTCTATGCGAGTGTTTTTGGTTTGTATTTTACTCGGGGATTCCCCTTTATAACCGAACGGCTCGAACGGTTTTGTTTTGACCAATCAGTGCATTCTGTGCATTTGGTTTTTTGTGGTTTGTGTTTTGTGCTTTTACATAGTACATCAATATATTATTTTGAGAGTTAATTATGCCAAAACGAAAGTGCGTTCTTTCGGATGAAATGCTTAATACATTTCCTTCTTTTAAAAAGGGAAAGTCGAGTTTTGAAGTAATGTGTAAGATATGCAGTGTAAATCTTAGCATTGCACACAAAGGCAAAAAAGACATCGAGGACCATATAGCTACTGAAAAACATAAAAAGAACTTGAAAAGTCAGGCAGGTCAGTAAAAAAAAACTAGTTAACGGTGTTAGAAAATCTAAATTATATTTATTATAATTTTAGGCACATCCAAACTAGACGTTTTTGTTAAGGCAACAAGTAAAGATAATGAAAAACTTGTTAAGGCAGCTGAAGCAACACTAGCATATCATACAGTCAAACATCACCAGTCATTTAATTCAATGGATTGTACAACTAAGATCCACAAGAAGATGTATCAGGACTCATCAATTTTAAAATCAGTGACTTGCGGCCATACGAAAGTTGAAGCCATAGTAAATGGAGTACTCGGACCGTCAACAGTAAAAGCTATCACAAATCAGATTAGTGGTATTTCGTTTATTGGAATTTCTACAGATGCCAGTAACCATAATGCAATTAAGATGTTTCCTATATTAATTCAATATTTTGATTTTAAAAAAGGGGGAATACAGACAACGAAACATCGGAGACTGTTACAGACCTTTTATATTCCGTACTGGAAAAACTTAAACTTACTACAAAGTGCATTTCATTTTCTGGTGATAATTGTAACACCAACTTTGGTGGAATTAACAGGGCTGGTCAAAATAATATTTTTAGCAGATTAAAATCTAAAATAAATAATAATCTAATCGGCATTGGATGTCCGGCTCATATCATAAATAATGCGGTTCAGACCAGTTGTGACATCTTGCCAATTGACATAGAAAGTATAGTTTTAAAGCTGTTTAATTATTTTCACATTTTTACAGTTAGAGTGGCCTCTTTAAAACAATTTTGTAATTTTATTGACACAAATTATATGCAATTGTTATACCATTCCAAAACTAGGTGGCTTTCATTATTTCCGGCTATTGAAAGAGTGCTCAAGATGTTTGACGCTTTGAAGTCGTATTTTTTGTCTGAAAAAACTCCACCCTTTATTATTAAATCATTTTTCGAAAATTTATTTTCTGAAGCTTATTTATATTTTGTTCATTCTTTGATGTCAGTGTTTCACCAAAATATTGAACGTATTGAACGCGCTGATAATTCCGTTGTCGAGGTACTAGTCATTCTTGAAAATGTCATTGAGAACCTAACTAACAGATTAAAAACTAGGTTTATCCCACTAAAAGTCCGTGACATTTTAAAAAAAGCTTCAGAAGAAGGTTTTGAAACAGAGTGCGATATATTTAGAAAAAATATATTTTGTATGTATGAAAAAGCTATCGATTATGTCAAAATTTGGATAAAACCTCTTGAACAGTTTAAATGTTTTAAGTGGATGAACTTAAATAATTTGGAGGCAAAAGACTGGGAGGTGGACATTTTACCATCCATAAACTATCTTTTAGAAAAAGGCGTCAATATTGACGATGCAAAGTTTTTTGACCAATACTTTTCCTTAAAACAATTTATAACTAACAGTTTTTCTGAAGAGCAGCATGATTTGTCAGCTCATAAAAAGTGGGTTATTTACTTTCAAAGTTGTGTATCAATTGAAGTATTTTCGGAACTATTAAATCTATGCGAATTTTTTTTCTCCATCACGGCACACAATGCAAATGTTGAGCGTATATTTTCATTAATTGCTGCCCAGTGGACAAAGGAACGCAATAGGCTAACCCTTGATTCAATAAAAGGGATTATATTGACAATTTTATGATTTTATTTTGTCACCTGAAAATATGTCTGTCCTAAATCAAATTCAGAAATCTGAAAAGTATCAAATAAAATAAGGAAATTTGGCACCTTTTTTTATGAAATCATTTTTTTTTGTTCCTATGTTTTGCACTGTTCTATCTTTTGTTCCTATTTTTGTTCCGTCTTTTTTTTAATAATAAATGTTTATTTAAGTTTTACTTTTGCTCAAAATAAATAAGTAAGTACGTTAATTTATAGTTTTATTGTTTTAGTTAAAAATTTATACTACTATATCAGTTTTATAAAAGAGTCCGGGTTTCGTCCGGGTTTTAGGTCTTAAATGTCCTGGGTTTTAAAAAACTGATATGGAAACCCTAGTCAGGCTTATCTGTCTAAAAGATTTAGCGGTCGTATAGTCCTCTCTTCCCGGTTTCGGAATGAATTTGACTCTAGCTGACCGCCATACCTCTGGTACGTACCCAAGGGCGATACTTGCCCTGTAGAGTTCCTTAATGAAAGGCCTCAATATGTTGAGGCCCCTTTTGCAATAGGGCCGGGAAGATGTTATCCGGCCCTGCGGCCTTGTAAGGGCTGAATTCATTGATGGCCCAGGTTACGCTATCATAAGTGATGGCTTTAGTTGCCATATTCCAGTTAGCCTGGGGCAGCTCTGTCATTACTGTCTGTGCGTCAGCGTTATCTGCTCCTGGAAAGTGAACAAGTAGGTGTCGGACTGACTCCTCGCTTGTTGAAGTCCAGGTGCCATCTGCTCTACGCAAGGAGCCTACCATACCTCGATTATCACCGCAGAGGATTCTTGAAAGCCTCGATGCCTCAGGCAAAGACTCAATTTCCTCACAGAAACCTCTCTATGTCTTCCTCTTGTTTTTCCTTAGTTCCCTCTTAAAGTCTTTTCTTGCTTCCTTGTACTCATTCCACGTTGCGTCGTGTTGTCCTTCACCTTTTAAGGCGCTCCTGAGTCTCATTCGCGCTGTGTCCCTTAGTTTGGTGAGTTTTACGCTCCACCATTTGACTCTGCGCGTTTGAACTCTCAGGATGGGACAAGACTGCTCGAAAGCTGAAGCAATTTTCGATGCTATCGAAACCAGAGGCAACAATTGATCCTATTTAATCGAACGTACCCGAGAATCTAATGGCAACGGCTGTTTTGTTTGAATGTAGCGCGAGACTTGAAATAATGTGGAACTTTCAGTAGTGGCATATGGGTCAAATTCTCAACTTTTCGCCGATTTGCTTCCAAGTGTATATGGGCACCTACAAAAGGCATTTTCTATTTCTGTGAACATGTTTGTGTTTTCCATAAAGTTGTATGTCGAAATAGGATAGAACAAGCAACCATTTTTCGTTGTTTATTGATATAAATTTTTAATAATTATTATTATATTATAAATATAATAATAGCTTTCTGATAAAGTTTGGAGTAATAGGAATATCTGTGAACAGGTTAACTTTAAATAAAAACGCTCGAACACATCTGTATTTTTTAGCTAATATTAGAACACCCTGTATATTATTGCATTTTTGGATTCTAAGGGAAATTCTAGATATGTTTCATGTATGATACAATATACCTATCTATATCTGTTTACGAAATATTGACACTGTAAAATTGTCAAATTTTAGCATATTAAAGTTTTTATGTTGGTAAATGAATATCTTAAAAAAAAATGAAATGGTGAAAACCCAATGACAAATCCACCTTAAATATTTTGAGAAGCACACAGGGCACTTTAAATACAAAAATTTCGAAAACAGTTACTCGGAACGACATTTAAAAGGTACAACTTCTTGCTTAAGTAACACGACAAAAGTTATATTTTAATAAAAACATAAATACAGTAAGGCACAAAAAGTTGCATTTATTTTTTGTAGCCAAAGTACTGCAGAGAGCGCTCTTTACAATCTACATCAAAATTATCAACAAATTCAAATACCTCACCTCATCGAAAATGAAAAAATCACTTGGATACCCTGTATCTCAGTTATAAATTATTAACTTTTGAACTAAGCTAAGTTAGACCAATTCTCAATATTCTTATCCAAGCAGCAGTTCTATTTTGTACCTTTAATGTAGGGACACCCTCTATATTCTTCTTATACGAGCATATTATTCATTTTCCTCCCAAGTTTTCAATATCAGGTCATTCAAAATAAACAATGGGTATGATCAAGTCCAGAACGAGCCTAAGGGTATTTAAAAAGATTTTTTAAAAAAAAGTTATTATTTTTATATTTATATACAAATAATAATTTGTTTGTGAGGCTGATAGATGAAGATGATAAGATACAAATAAGTTCTTTTTAGTGTGGGCTTCTTGAATCTTGATATAAAATACATCGCAACTGGATCATCAGAATGCTTTTTGTTGCCTTACAATATTACACTTGAGATATAATAAATATAAAAAAATAACAATTAATAGATAAATAAACATTGCATCCACTGATTTTGGTTGATTAGCAACTCTCGCAGCGAGCGGGGACATCTAAACCCCACAAAATTCGTTAATTTGCGATTGTGTGAATTCGGCCAAACGGGATCAGTTGTTGCCTCAGCCTACTAGCAGCCAGTGTCATTTTGTTCCCCTGTATTCGATTTATAGTATCAGTTCATCATTATGTCAGACTTATTACTCAATCAGATAAATAGTTTTTCAATTCTTTCCTTACTAGGTTATTCCAACTGTCCTATGACAGTTTTTTCTAAGAGCTGGAAGTCTACTCGTCTACTCGTGTACAGCCTGTTATCAAAAATTAACACAAAACTTTTCCTTCTAACTCCCAATTATGAGTAAGGCAATGGAAAAGTATATCAATATTGACCTTTCAAATTACTTTGAAATGTGTAATTCAATAATCAACGACATGCAACACGGCTTCCGCCGCCAAAGGCCCTCAGTAAATATTCTTACCTTAGCAACCTACAACTAGTCCATTGAATTGCATAGGGAAGTCAAAACTATTGTCCTCCATACTGGGTGGTGTAACCAAGATGGGGTGGACGATTGTGGGCAAACGGAGAGGAATTTGAAAAAAAAAATTGGTATATGATTGATAGTCAAGAACGCTGTGTTTTAAAATTATACCCATTATACAGGGTGGTTTGAAAAGTTCGTGGTGAATCAAACTTGTGTTTTTTTAAATGGGATACCCGGTATATTATTATTTTAGTTGATTCTCCTATTCGTTGCGATCATTTTGATATAGGGTTAGTTGGGTCTAAAATTTATACCAAGGGAATGGGACGAGGTTAAAGTGGAAAAAAGGGTTATACTCCGGCCATTTTTTAAAAACAATTGAAGCAGGTATGGAAAAACCAAATATTCTATAAAATGTATTGTATCTAGGACTACAATAATCGCTTGTAAGTCGTTCAAAATTATGCACTATTATACAGGGTGGTCAAGTTTTGCAAATTTACCTTGGATTGAATTTTTTTAAATGGAACACCCTGTATATTTTACTTTCATGTTAAAGATAACATTACTAGCTTTCAGAAAATACCATATATGATACCTTTCTGACCAACAGTTTTTCAGTAAATTAGCTGTGAAATCAAAATTTCTTCATTTTAACACGAATTACTCTGAATTCACGTTGTTAAAATTGACAATTTAATATTAGGAGGCCATGATATCATCATAAATTGAACAAAAGATTGACAGTCCTGTCAAAACAGCAAAGTGTCAGAATATTGTCATCAGTAAATAAATAAATATTGTTCTTTGATGATGCGATGCCGAAATTAAAACAAGATAGAAGCTTTTGCAAGTTTATCATAGAGATTTCAAGAAACAGGAAATGTTGCTTTCCAAAATACGTAAAGTAATTAATAAACCAGTTACCAATGAAGATAATGCTTTGACAGTATTAATAACAGATCTTTTTTACAAAAAAAAATAAATTTAATATAAATCAACAAAAACAATGTAATTAAAACTTATAAAAGATGTTTTACTAAACCACCGTTTTGCTGAAGGCACATTTCGAGTCTATCCATAAATGAAAGTTTCACTTTTCTCAAAGTCAGGTCTGAAATGTTGCGAAAACTGCTTATTATTCTCAACTTCATATCTTCCACTGTGGTTGGAACCTCTTTATAAACTTCATGTCGCCATAAAAAGAATTCTAGTGGCGTTAAATCGGGTGACCTCGCAGGCCACTTAACTGGTCCACCTCGCCCAATCCAATGCTCTCCTTTCCAATTATTGAGAAAATGTCTTACATGCCTATGGTAATGCGGGGGTGCTCCATCATGTTGGAACCATAAGGAATTTCTTAACATTAAAGGTAAGTCTTCGAGCAATATGGGCAACTCATTTCCCAAAAAATTTAAATAGACTTCTCCCGTTAAATGCTCTTCAAAGAAATATGGTCCTATAACATGAGAGCCAATTATACCTCCCCAAACATTAATTGACCATTTATTTTGATGGTCCACCGGACGAATCCAATGTGGATTTTCGGTTGAATAATAGTGCATATTATGTTTGTTAACCAAGCCGTTGCTTTTAAAAGTTGCTTCATCTGAAAACAGCATCCTATCTACAAAACCTGGATTATCCCAAATTGTATTTAAAAACCAAATTGAAAACTCTTGTCGTTGGACGTAATCGCGATCATACAGTTCTTGCTGTAATTCAATGTGGTAGGCATGATATTTATGTTGTTTCAGAATCCGTTTAAAACTAGTGCGTTCAATATCAGTAGCTCTCTCAATTTCCCTGGTACTTGTGTGTGGATTTTCTTGCACTGTTAATAACACTGTCAAAGCATTAGCATTGGTAACTGGTTTATAAAGTACTTTACGTATCTTAAAAGCAACATTGCCTGTTTCTTGAAACCTCTCTAATAAACTTGCAAAAGCTTCAGGTCTTGGTTTTTTTTCGGCATCGGGATGTCGTACCGCATAAACCCTGCTTGCTAGTAAAGGATTTTTTTGACACTCGCCCAACATAAAAGTCATGTTTATCAACTCTGGAGTACTCAAACTCATTGTTACTTAACAATTTCTCGGCTTATCGTCAAAAAACAATGGTAATTGATGCCAATTCTCTGACACTTTGCGGTTTTGACAAGAATGTCAATCTTTCTTTTCATTTATGATTATATCATGGCCTCCTTATATTATAGATAGTCAATTTAAGCAACGTAAATAATACCGTTTCTGTTAGAATGAGTAAATTTTGGTTTCACGGTTAATTTACTAAAAAACTGTTGGTTAGAAAGATATCAAATAGGGTATTTTCTGAAAGCTGGCGATGTTATCTTTAATATGACAGTAAAATATATGGGGTGTTCCATTTAAAAAAATTCAATCCAAGGTAAATTTGCAAAACTTGACCACCCTGTATAACAGTGAATAATTTTGAAGGACTTACAAGCGATTATTGTAATCCTAGATACAATACATTTTATAGAATATTTGGTTTTTCCATACCTGTTTCAATTGTTTTCAAAAAAATGGCCGGAGTATAACCCTTTTTTCCACTTTAACCTCGTCCCATTCCCTTGGTATAAATTTTAGACCCAACAAACCTCATATCAAAATGATCGTAACGAATAGGAGAATCAACTAAAATAATAATATACTGGGTGTCCCATTTAAAAAAACACAAGTTTGGTTCACCACGAACTTTTCAGACCACCCTGTATAATGGGTATAATTTTAAAACACAGCGTTCTTGACTATCAATCATATCCCAAAAATGTTTTTTCAAATTCCTCTCCGTTTGCCCACAATCGTCCACCCCATCTTGGTTGCACCACCCTGTATATTCAAACCATCAGATCAAGTCTCGCATCTTGCGCTTAGCAAAATGTCTGCCTATAGTCTTCCTAGAAATATTGTATTTGGATTTGTAATTTAACCGTTAAAGTTATAAACTCAAAATTTGGTCACGACCTATCTAAAAATATCTTGTTTCGTAAAAAAAAATACTATATGGGCTTAGATATATTAGTTTCCCTGTAATACAAGATAATGTTAAAAAATGTAGCCATTCTTGGGAACTTTAGTGCAAACTTCACCTCTTTAGAGCATCCCCTATATATAACCCAGGACCCTTCCTAAATAGTCCATTTTGTGTAGCTTTTTAAGCACTTTTCGGTGTTGTAATTAGTTTTCTGACCAGATGCCTACTTTGTTTTACAAGTAAGACAAAGTGAGTAAAAAAATAAATTTTTTTGACTTTTTCGAATAATTTTAGATTTTCTTAAAAATTTTCTATTTTCTCGTCATTTTTCCGATGGAGATGCATTAGATATTTTCTATGAAAAACGACTCTTAGAAAATTTCGATTGGACTCGCCTACTTTAAGATATAAGCGCCCCAAAACACCCTTTTGCGAACGAAAAAAAATCGTAAAATCGTCAAACGAAATCGAAACCCAACCAAAAACCATAGGGTTCTGAAAGATCGGAAGAACCATAGTTACAAAAAGTTTCGTCAGAAAAAAATTAAAATTGCGACCTCAACCGTGTTACATCGAAGTTAACTTTCTTTGGTCAATTTTGCGGTACCATATCTTCGGTTTCAAAGGTGGTACAGAAAAATGTTGCAAACAAATCTCGAGATCCGCGTCTCCTGTAAAAATACATATCAAATTCAATGTCCTATGTCTAATAGTTTCCGAGATATGCCCGCCGATAGGTCGAAAAACAAGGTTTTCTGAAATGACACGCCCCATACAGGTTTTTGGTCCCGAGTGTCAGATCCATAGTTAACAAGTTTAAATGTGATAGTTGAAGAAAACAAATATTGGGGGGAAGAAAACAAATATTGGGACGACAAAACCGAATCAAATGGATGACCGCCTTAGAGTTAATTTTAATTGTGCATGGTACCTACAGTTTATCAACGGATTATTCTAAATGTCTTTACTATGCATAACGCTTATGGTGGTTAGTTTTCCATGAGGTGGACTACTTGACCGACGAAGATTCTAACACTAGAATAATCACTCTATGCATCGTGCTACAGTGAATCTATTAACTGCAACAATTTCCAGAAAATATAAGCTAGTCGATGTCCATTACCCGACGTTACTAGATTTACAACGTCCCTAAGTTCATATCATCATAAATTTCAAAAGCTATATTAGGATATATGGACTTTCTGGTGCTGAGTTCATTAGAACGATATTGTCAATCTGTTTTAGACCTAATTGTGTTTATCGAAATATGCATAAATCTAATTACGTACGGTTCGTTTGAGTGATCTGCGAGTTGCGAAAAATAAATGGACTTGCTGATGGGATTTGTGAGAGACAGAATATCGGACGGCAGGCGACAAAAGATTAAGCGATTTAGGGGACTTATTTTTAATAAATGATGTAGATTTAGGAGCTCGCGTCATGATTCGAATAAATTAGCCAAATACGTTATAATTTAATTTGTAAATATTATAGATCGAACGGTGTTCTTTTACGAAGATAGCCATTTTTGCTTCCCTCGTAAAAAGGAGTTATTAGAATCGTAAAAATTCACCTTTCGAGATTTTTTCAGATCTTCAGGTCTCAAGGTCCTTAGATGCCGAAAAACATGTTTTCTCAATTCCGTCGGTCGCTCTGTCTGTGTGTCTCTCAGGCTGTCGGCCTGCCTATTCGCGGCATAGCTAAAAAACTGCTTACTCATATGGGGAAGACCTGGTAATATTTTGGTAAAAACCCAATATGGCGAAACAAAATGGCAGTTTAGTGAAATGTTAAAAAAAATATTACTTAAAAACTCCTTATTCAAATTCAAATTTTGCACAAAAATCAAGTGTTATGTAGGAATTAACTGGTAAAATTTTGGTACGAATTTAAGATGGCGGAATAAAATGGCGGCTTCATAAAATAATTAAAAATTCAGCCTGAAACACCACAGAATGGACCAATTTCAAATTGTGTGCTATAACTAATTGTGGTATAGAAATAAACTAGTAAAATTGTGGTACTAATTCAAAATATCGGAATAAAATGGCGGCCAAATAAAATTTTTAAAATCGTGTAAAAATCACCCTCTCAGGTTTTACATGTTTTCACGTGGCGTCCCTAGTTGCCAAAAAAACACGTTTTATCAATTTCGTAGGACCGTCTGTCTGTTTGTCTGTCTGTCTGCCAGCTGGCAGCTTAGTTTAAAAACTACTTACCAGATTGACTTCAAATTTTGGCAAGTCTTATAGCGATAAGCTGGTAATATTTTGGTAAAAATTCAATATGCCGGTCTAGTAAAACGTAAAAAAATTATTACTAAAAAACCAATTATCAAATTTACCTCAAAGTTTGCACAAAAATACATGAGTGGAAAAATTACTTAACAGATTAACTTTTAATTTTGTACAAGATTTAATTTTTAAATAGAGATAAACTGATAAAGTTGTGATTCCAATTCAAGATAGTAGAACAAAACTGCGGCAAATTGCGTTTTGTATTTTATTCAACCTTACTTTAAGTATGATTTCAAAATGGCGGTGTGTCAATGATAAAAGTACTTATTGATATTATAAGTAACAGGAAAGTATGGTGATCGTGACAACATCACCCTCCGAGATGCTTCAAGATTTTCATTTTCATTTTTCGAGGTCTCCAGATGCTGAAAAACATGTTTCCTCCGTCGCACACTGGTCCATGACCTAATATTACCGCGCGGAAAATGGAAAAGATAAATGCTGCTTTCGTGAGCAAAAAATTTATACAACACTATTTGTGTCCAATCTGAGCTTATTTTTTTTACTTTTTATTTTTTGAATTAGCTCATGGTTTCAAAATTATAAATTTTTGTCGCTTTTTAGACTGTTTTAAACGTATGAAAAAAAGTATATTTTGCAATCCATATGTTACATAATATAAACATTTGAGTAGGTATTCAAAACACAAATGTTTCCCCTTCATATGATAAGGTTTTGGTTTTTAAAGCCCGTTGGTACAGCCCTACAAAATCCACTAGTTTGATGAAAAATGCATAATTTATGTAGATAAAAATTGTATTATATTTAGCAATATTTAAACACTGATCGGCTGTACGATCAAGTCTCAACCTTCTTCTTATAGCCTATGAAGAAATTAGCTGCTACAACCTGCTACAACTTATACAACTCAACAAAATTCTAAGACTAATTCAAACGTAAATAAAACTTTTTGTCAGGCATGACGTCAAACGATGCATTGTTTGTGTGTACTAAAACAGCAGTTTCTATGACAATGGCTCTCAAAGTGCGACTGTAAGAATTTGGAGTGCCATTAAACAAAAGACACTGCGCGTTGCGCGTTAGAAATGTAAGCTAAGCTAATTAACTTTCACTTTTAAACGTCATAGTGGGTCAGTTTTGTTGAATATTTTTGTCGTTCTGTTAAGTGTTGTATGTATATAATAATAATAATAATAATAATAATAATATATTAATAAATAACATTCAGTGTGAGTGACAAAACTAGCTTGACATTTTGGATTTGGATATCATGGAAGGTAAGTTGTTTTCATTATTTTTTCAGCAAACATAATATTACAATAGATCTCACAGATGTCTGTCCAGCCATTTGTTTAAAGCTTCCTGGCTTTTAAACCCCCGCGAATGCTAACAAAAGAGGGTATTATGAGTTTCGACCCCTTTGTCATTGTGGGTGCGCTTTTTTGAGACAAATCATGGCTTGCGGGATATCAAATTAAAGATAATTTTAGTTAGATAACTTAAATCGTGCCTGCAATTAAAGAGAAAATTAATTTTACTTATAAGGTGTTTTTATTCTTAAATTAAATCTGACATATTACTTATACTCTAGATCTGCCAGAACCGGTCACCAAACGCAACTCGTTATAACTTGGTTAAAGGCCATGGTAAAACTCAAAAAGATTTCACCAATCCCATCTTGTAATTTTCACGATTTTTAAATATTTCTAACAATTTTAAACTAAAAATAAAGAAACAAATTATTAATTGCTACACCAATTTTAAGACTATATGGTTGAGGTCATGCAGAAATCACAAACGCTTTGAGACTTTTTACCGAAACTGGTTAAATATTTTTAATTAATAGTGATGATAAACCTCATCGAGGAAAGAAACCAAAACCATTTCGTGAAAATTCAAAACGATCCAAACCAGAAAAAGTAAAAACGATTCTGTGCAGATTGTGTACGTTGCGCAAGTCTCCCTCAATATCTCCGGAAAGAGAAAGGGAGCATTTGTTTTGGGACAGATATCGGAATCAAAGGAAAACGCTACTAAACTTAAGAAGGTTTTACAAGACGCTAGTTCCAAAGCAGTCATTCGGTATACGAAGAAGAAAGCTCTAGAGGTATTCGTTAATGCTAGATTAACTAAGCATTCTTACAATGTCATCAGAATGTAAGCTAAATTACAAAACGTAGATATTTACCCTGCATATAATCATATTCTGCAAGCCAAGAAAGAATGCTTCTCTCAATCAACGAGTATTTTAATTTTAGTAAATCATCCATTATTCACAAAGAGACCTGTTTCTAAATTAAACAGTAAACAGACGCTGAGTCTTGGTTTCAGTCAAAGTTTATAATAAAATAAAACTGGACACACGTGTTTCGCCCGGTCGGGCATCATCAGACCTATCAAGAAAATATATTCTAACTACTAACTAAAAGCCTTTAAATTAAATAAATATGTAGTACCTTTAAAATTAATCAACACGACACACATAAAACGTTGAAACAGTAAACAATCACATTAGATAGATCGACGGATACTGAAAGAGGTTGAAACGAAAAGTGGTCAAATTTATATACAAATACTTCTTATGCTAAAATTATAAATAAATAAGGTAGTATTTACTACCTTATTTATTATGTACTTGTACTTGAATTCACATCTGTTTCGCTTAACGGCTTCGACAAGTTGAAAAGTATATTCTGCGAAGGTTTTACTGGATTTTTTCTCTTCAGGAGTGTCTCAAAGTTCTTCTGCTGATTGATAGACTTGCTACTTGCGCATTGGTCACGCTTATAAATATTTTTAGTAGTTCTAGAAGCGACCTTTTACCTGTAGTGATTTCGGTACTACACCTTTATTAAACTTAACATTTAGAGAGAAAGAGCTGACAGAGTAACTTCTTCTTGCTGTTCTAGAGATCGTTAACAAATTTGGCTTCCTTCTTGGTTTCCTCCCCATAGAGGTTAGCTAATATAGAACGAAAGATTTCACGGCTTTGGTCAATTAAGAAATCATGACTCTTGGGATTAGACCGTACCAAATTGGAATTACTATCCAAACTTTCTATACTGGTGACTGAGATATACAAGAGTTTCCACTTAGAGTCCAAACTTTAGTTTCTCGCAAATTAATGGGGTAATCAAAATTTCATAAAAGTAGTTGTTAGTTGGCTATATTGTAGTTAGAATCTAAAAGAAAATCGATGCCGTTGACAGTAGATCGTCGCAAGCCCAGAAGAACATAATAATTGTAGAAACTTAAGTCTAAATTTTTAATCTATTTGTAAAATGTTTGCTTATTTGCATCAAATTCGTTGCTATATAGGTTTGTGAGACTTTTACTTAAAAACTGTTCAAAATACAAGAGTTCTAACCACACTACACCACAACTTGTTACGTTCTGGACGCGCGTTTCGCTAACCAAGTTAGCATCATCAGCAGATGATATAAACTAAAGTAACTTATCCTAACCGAGATTATTTATAGGTAAATGTGGTCACACTTGGTTGCACCCAACTGCACCGTTGTCAAGTAAACAATAGAGGGGACTATAGGGAATAGGCCCTCTGTCTTTATTTAGTGCTTTCTTACCACATTTAACTATTTCTATACTCTCAAATGCATCCAATAATCTATTATTAGATATATTTTTAATCAACTTAAGATTATTTATTCCTATTCGGTGATTGTTTTCCAAAGCATGTTGGGCAACGCTTGACTTTTCTGTTCTTCCGTATCTTAAATGTGCCATGTGTTCTTTAAAACGAATGTTTATGGAGCGTTTAGTTTGCCCAACATATTTTAGAGCGCAGTCATTACAGCTAATTTCATAGATGCCACTCCTCTCCCTCAAGTCGACTTTGTCTTTGGGGTTTCAAGGAGATTTTTCAAACTATTCTCCGTTTTGAGATTTTTCGTTTTTAAAACTACCTTCGTATATCTGGGATCATATGGGATTACTATGAATTTATTGGAAGCATCAGGTATTTGAAGAGTAGTGGCATCTTTTAACATTTTCTTATGCTTATGTGTATTTACTAGTTTATGTACAAAATTATCATTATATCCATTACTTTTAGCTATATTTTTAATCCGATTCATTTCATTGTTAAAACGTTCTTTACTTAGTAGAAAATTGACTAACCTGTGAGTTAAGAAATGGAATGCTGCCATTTTGTGTTGACGGCAATGAAATGAGTCGGATGTTATATATCTATCAGTATTAGTAAATTTCCTATAAATATCAAATTCTAATTTATCGTTATTTCTAATAACTAACGTGTCGAGAAAAGGTAATTGCCCATTGTTCTCCTTTTCGTACGTAAAATTAATGGAAGGATATTTATTGTTTAATGTTTCTAAGAAAGTGTCCAAATTTTCTGTTTTAGTATCAAAAATAGCAAATATATCGTCTACGTATCTATACCACACCCTTGGGAAATACTTGAGTTCTTTTTTGAATTGGGTTTCTAATCTGCCCATAAACAAATTTGCAAGGAACGGAGATAAGCAATTGCCCATCGCAGTTCACTCTAGTTGTTTATAATATTTATTGTTGTACTGAAAAAAATTTTGATTCATACATAATTTTGTGAGAAGTAAATACTCATCAATAATTTCTTTCTTCAAATTATTGATTTCAAGTAGTTCCTTTAGGTACTCTAAAGCTAGTGGTATGGGTACACTAGGAAACAATGAGCTTACATCAAAAGATATTAAAATTTCACCTTCTTTTAAGTGAACATTCTTAATTTTATCTAAGAATTCTAACGAGTTAGTAACCTCAAAGTTATCATACGAGATATTTAATTTGCCGAATTCTTCTACTAACCATTTTGAAATATTGTACGTTGGTGATCCAACAGCTGAAACAATAGGTCTCATGGACTTCCCAGGTTTATGAATTTTGGGAAGGCAATACAGTTTAGATAACTGTGGGTTAGGTGGTTAGGACTTAAAAACTGTTATTATTAAAAAAATATATGTTCAGTTAATACTGTTTTACTAAATTTTGTTATTACCTTTGATTCGGAAAAAATCGGGGTTTGGAATTTAAGTAACCAACTATTCATTGATCAGTATAATGATCAAGTTGAAATATATAATAAAAATGACATAGAAATAGACTTATTTTGTGACATCTGAAGTTTCTGTAATTGTTTTTTTACTTATAATTATCTAATATCAAAACGTAATCTTCATTATGAGAAAAGCTTCTTGATATCAAACTGTTAAAATTTATTTATGCTTCCTCGCATGTTTATTTCACAAATTATTCCACAAGAATATATACTTAGCAAAATTTAAAATTTTATAAAAAAAACTTGATCATAAATATCGGGTATATTAAATCTTGGAACGTTAATTATGAACTGGAAACTACTTGACATCCATTAACGGATATTACCGATACTAAAACTGATTTATAACATCCCATAGTTGATATCATAAATTTCCATCGCTATATTAGAATATATGGGGTTTGAATTGCTTAGTGTATTACGACATGGGTCTCAGTTTATAGCATTAATTTTATTTATCAGCATTGGCCTTCAATTTTATTTTCTTGTTAACAATAAACCTGAATTTACATAATGTTATCTGCTCTGATGGTAAACTGATAAATGTATACATAATTATGTCCAGGAAGGAAAATGAATGAATAAATGGTAATACGTTTGTGATCAGAAATAATATTAAAGTTATTTTGGTCATAGTAAATTTAACAATGTGTCGTATTCTTCATTTGGGTGATTCCACGTGCAATACAATATGTCCGCAAATTTTAAAATAACATATTTTGATGAATAAATGTGCTTTTTAAATAATGACCCCAACATTAAAAAAATATATATAACTATTAACTTTTTGTATCTATTGCTTAGAAAAAATAATGTGGCGATAATGAATTTTTGTCCCCTATGTAACTTGAACAAAATCGCTATATTTTATCATGTTGGCCGCGGCAGAAAATAACTGCTAATCCGTCAAAAGTGCCAGTTCTGTTGAAATGTAGGCATTTGGTGAATAGTTTGTTGTGTAATTTCTTTTCGAAGTAAGTATTTTAATAGTAATAAAAGTTTTTTAAATAATGTCAATTTTTTGTCCCATTAGTTATGAAAAAATACGCTAAATTGAAATAGCCCATTGAAGTAAGGCCACGAACGCATTACAAATATTAAACCTGTAAATTCTTAAGTGGGCCATGTAAATATCATAACAATTTTTGGCTTCAGGCTTTTAGATTGCTATTATACTTTTATCAAAAATTGTCCCATCAGTAACCGAATATTTAAGTTTTTGTCCGGACAATATAATGTCACTCATCTTTCATTGTTTTGTTCTCTTTCTTAAAATATACAATTATTATTTGCTAAATATAGTGGACCTGTTAATGTGAATACTATATTTTTACCTAAATGGCATATGCTCTATTATTATCCAGTTGCGCACTACCAGCGCCATTTTTAAACGAATTCCTCGTTAATAATCACATGACAAAAGTTATTATTTGGGACACTTTTAGGATGGGAAGGGATAGCGCACAACAAAAAAAGAAGACAAAGCAACGTATTAAAAAATATCGTAAAAACATGTATGAAAATCTATTCGACCCAGAAGAGTCTGTGAACATTAAACAGTGAACTACTATTGAAGGACAAACAAAAATCGTTATTCAGTTTGAAACAGTTGATTCAACAATTAAAATTTTAGAGACCACTGGTCCCTAGAATCATCATTTTGTTAAAAACGATCGGCAGAAGTACTTTGATTTCCAAACAAATATAGAACATATACGTAAATTACTATGCGATTTGTGGAATAGAGTCATACTTGGATGTCAAATGGTCACGTGGACAGGCGCTGCCAGAAATAGCCAGTTCTCATTATTTTTAAGTTTCTGGAACAAAAACATACACAAATTCAAAAACACCAAAAGTCTAAAAAATCAACAATATTTAATTGTTTTTAATTTTTCGTTAATGTTATTGTTAAAAAATGCTATTTCATTTAATTACTTTATTATTCTTTCATATTTGTAATTTTTAAGCAAACAATAAAATGCTGATAAAAAAAGTCTCGTCAGTAATGTCCCATGTTCGTAGTCACAGGTTTTCTAACTTCAAATAACGAAATATGTCCCGTCAGTAACGTCCTTTTATTGCTGTTTATCTCAAAAGCTAGAAAATATTTATTTACTTTCTGTGGTAAAATTTATTCGTCATCTTCATTTTCATTGGGTTTCTAAATATGATTGTAAAAAAACATTATTAGCGCAAAAAATGTTTCATAAATGCCTTACAATTTTAATTGATTGTCCCATCGGCAACGTGTGGAATCGCCCATTTGTCGACATTTTAAAAAGCACGCTATCTATTTAAACTTGAACTAAAACAAAACGCTAGTAGTAGCTGCCTAGAAAAACAAACCAGTTTCTTGCCTGTAGTTTACTGAACTGAACATTGAACCGCGTTTAATTCCTTTTAGGATAAACGATGATGCCGATTTTTATAAGATGTTGTTAAGGTAATAATTGCGTTTTTAAAGCGAATTTTTCTCTAAATTTAGTTCGTGCACAATTTTTATTTAAAAAAAACCCTATGAATTACGGAAAATTAAAATAAATAACCTTTTACACATCAAAGTAACTAATACTATTAACGTTTTTCTCAAGATCAAATAATATAAAATAACACTTTAAGGCCATTTTTCTCAAAATTGGCAAGGAATAAATCCAATGTTATATAAGACTTTTTTGATCACAATAATCCGTACTACTACTTAACAAACTATTTGTAGTCAAACTTTCTACACCCTCTAGAGCAATAAAAAACACTCTCATTTATGGCAAAGTTTAACTCAAAAGCTACTCTTACACTTAATCTTAAATGGAGCGTCAAAAAAATTGCATAAATAATTTAAAATTTAGTAAAGGAATAAGCTAACTCAAATACAATAAATATATTACAACATAAAAAAAGAAATATACACTTTGCTGAGACGAGACAATGAAAGAGAGGAGATCCTTTCGTCCGGGCGGCATTACAAAGGAGATGGCACAAATTAAACGTAATTTTGGTCCCTTGAAACCTCCATTGATATTTTAGTATGTTGTTGTCGTGCCTATAAGGATACTTTTTTGCCACTGCCAACAACAGCGTGAGTCAGAAATTAAGGACCAACAGTTGTATATTTCCAATTTACCAATTTTTGCATATACATATTTCGAGTCCCACAAGTTGTTTGCTAACATATGTTAATATCATCTCGATAAGGAGACTTTTTTATCATTGCACCATACCTCACAAAATACAGACCTCGAAAACCGTTTGTAAACCTATGTTTGTATTTTTGTATCGTCACTATAAAGAGACTTTTTTTTTGTAATTGCACTATACCTTGCAAACTACAAGGTAAGTCAGAAATAGAGGGCTAAAAATTGTATATCTCCGAATTACTAATCATTGCATAGACATATTTCGGGCCTTCCAAGTCTTTTGTAAACCTATGTTAGTATGTTGATGTCATTCATATGAGAAGACATTTTCGCAATTTAACTATACCTCGCAAAATAGAGTGTGAGTCAAAAATCGATGGCAAAAAATTGTATTTCCAATTTACCCATTTTTATATAGACCTATTTGGAACCTCGCAAGTTGTTTTGTAAACCTACTTAAATATAAAATATTTAGTCGTAAAACCTAAGTTGTTATTCCAAGATTTCTTGAACATTTATACAGGGTATAAGCAGAATTAGCGCATTTTTTTTACATTAATAAAAATATTGGACAATAAGTTAAATTTTTTTCTACTATTACAATAATTAAATAAACAAAAAAAATTCCAAAACAAGTTATTAGTTGTACAAGCTAATGCAGGAAAAATAAAAATAGTATTCAAAACTATTTTAAGTAGCTTTCTTTTGATGTGGTGTCGCCTCCCTTCTAATAAAAGAGATCATTACCACGGATTTTAGGCAGTGACTCTTTGGCGGCAGTACGTATCACATCGAAGTTTATAAATCAGTATTCCTCAAAATTTTTCTGTTTAGGATTTTAAATTATAAAAGTTGTGATTGTTTCTTTTGATTTGTATTTAGTAGATTCTTTTAGTTAATCCATTACCTTTTGATTTCTCTCACGGTGCAGACTGTCCCTACAGGTGCCTGTGCCGGTCCTCGAGAGAGGCCACGGTGACAATAAGGCCGTATTTAGAAATAAACTAGGTAAATTGGCCTTAGGCCCCCGCAGTTTTAACTTTGACGTAAACATGCGCGGCATCTATGCCAAGGGACGACAGCTAGCTACACATACCCTCGTAGTGACAATTATAGTTTAAATAACATACAAGTTCTGACTATATACTGTATGAAAATAAAGTAATTATTACCGAATGTGATTCCACCGAAAATGTGACACTAACTAATATTGAGTACGGTGATATAAGTTCCCGTCAATACTTTCCAGACATTTTGGCTGCGAAAGTCGACGCCCCGGCTTGTGTTGAGCCTCTATCGCTAGTGATATTCCCTTGTGGGGTGGCAATGGGGGAAGAGACCTCTCAACGGCATTATGATTATCGAAAGGAGGTCAGAATGTTGTTAGCATAACTTGCTAGAATCTTAAGCAGACAGCAAAACGCGATGCAATATGTTCCGGAAAAAAGGCCAAAAATGGGTACTACTGCGGGTGGTGCTGTACCTCCCTTTCCAGTGCTATTCATTTGTGGGATGTTAATGGAAAGAGGGAAACTTTTCCGATATTTTCACGCTCCAGTTGATGTCAAAATATTGGTAGCACAACCCGCTGTGCAGGAAATGTAATTGAGGTGCTAGAATCCAGGCAATTGGAAGCGTTTGTGCAACCCACTAATTGGGTAACTAAGGGATGGGAACCTGCTGTCGGGACTTGCACTACAGGTTACCGGGCAAGACTGGACAGCACATACCAAGAATGCGAAGGAAACCCTGACGAAAACTTTTGAGTACTCTCGAGACAAAAGTGGTCCTGGGGAAACCACATAAACTTTCTGTGAAAGTTTTCCTTTCTCACAGGACAAGGACGTTCCTGGATTTTACTCACGACGCACGCTTGGCTGTTAAATCTGCCAGACATTGGACTTGGGCTTTGAGTACACGTTAGATAACTCCCGACTGCCTTTTGTCAGTGAAAGATGGCTATATTATAAGAAGATGGGATGTCTTCCCCCTGAGCCAGCCCCCACCATCAACGAAATGAACTCTGAAATAAGGGAAGTCAAACCTCCAGTTGACCAGAAGTATAGGCCGCGATCTCGACACTTTTTAAAGTAAAAACTAGTCTTGGGTTGTTAATACTACCTTCAATAATACAGATAAAAGACTTTAGATTTTAGAATTGAACAGAGTACAGTTTAATAAATATTTAAATTAAATGCCTAAACGTTTCGACACGCCCCATTGGGCTAGAATAATAAATTCCATATTAAGAAAAGATACTACATCAAAGTTGAGTACATCTTGGTTTAAATTGACGTTTTTTTTTTATGTGTGTCATTTCAAGAAAATTAACTTGTATGTAGTTGATTTCATATCTTAATATTACAAAGCTATTAAAATCACCCTCTGTAAAATGATGTTTGGTTAACTCTGTTTTTGGATTTAGTCAGGGTATTGGCAACAATGCTATTTTATAAAAAAAACTCTATTTTCTGATTAATTTTAGTTTACATCGTTTTAGATTTTTAATGAATCTAGAAATATTTTTTTATCTTATGGGTATTCTTTAACAGTTTTAATTCGTATTTGTTTTACTCAATTTTGATGTAATGTAGCATCTATATATTTAAAACACTAAGCCAGATTTTTCAGCAAGTTTGTGAGAGATTTGTACAGCACCAATTTACATGATGTTTATGTAATATAGTATCTAGGTACCGAGAACTTTCAACACTATTTTTTGTATTGCTTCATTGCGTATTTTTTTTATAAAGGAAATAGGTGTTTCTTCAATAACATTTCTGGTGAGTGCGCCCCATATTCTTATAATTCCACTGTCTGCCGGTTCAGCAAGTAACGTACGTACTTGTGTTGTAGTTTTTTCTCATATGTATCGAAAATTATCTTCTCTTATTGTGGAATTTGTTTTAAGCCCTGATGATGAAACTGATAAATGTCAAAACGTGGGCATTTGATTTAAATGTGTAATAAACTGCCCAAAAAAAGCTGCCTAAATATTTCATTTCAATTTATAAAGTCTAACGTCTTTTGTCTGTATTATTAATAGGAGTAGTAACAACCTAAGAACAGTTTTTTACTCTAAAATTGAAAGTACTGAAACATATATTTAAATGTTTTTTTATGTTGTTTAACCAGTACTTATTTTGGCAATAAGATTTTTATTTTTCTAATTAGAGTAATATAATACAGAGCTTTAACTTATTACCCAATTGGTTAATTAAAACAAAGAAAATATGCACAATATTGTGCTTTTACCCTCTATATACAACTTGAGTCTTACGATTAAATATTTCATATTTAAGTAGGTTTACAAAAGAACTTGGGAGATCCCAAAGATGTCTATGCAAAAGTTGGTAAATTATAAGTAAACAATTTTGGTCCTCGATTTCTGTTTCACCCTCTATTTTTCGAGGTATAGTGAAATGACAAAAAAGTCCTCTCATAAAAACGATATCAACATACTAACAAATGTTTACAAATGACTTTCGAGGCCCGAAATATATCTACGTAATGATTGGCAATTCGGAAATATACAACTTTAGGCCCTGTATTTCTGACTCACTCTGTAGTTTGCGAGGTAGTGCAGTGGCAAAAGTTTCTTTATAGGGACGATATCGACATACTAACATAAGATTAAGAACAAATTGAGATCCGAAACGTGAATATGCAAAAATTGGTAAATTGGAAATATAAAACTTTTGGTCGACGACAACATATTAAAATATCAAAGGAATTTAATTTGTTCCATGTCCTTTATTGTAAAGAAAAATCCGTGAATATCCTGTCCATTAAAATGCTGCTAATTCTATAATACCTGAGCAAATAGCGGCTAATAAAATTTCTGTTTCATATATTAGTGGCATTAAAAGATCCAATTAACGCTGTGTTTTTATTGGGGCCGTGTAAGTGCTTCTATTATATTTTGATTGAAATTTAAAACCGATAAATGCGTTTTTGTGTTGGCAAAATGGAAAAACCATTAGCTTTATTCGAAACGTGATTTATACGATTTATCGCCGGGTTAATAAATCTGTTCAATATCTAAAGCGATTAACGAACGCAAAAATATAGTTTTAAAATACTATCTAAAACACGATTATCTTGTTCAATTTGCACAATTTATTTTTTTTTAATGCACGAACACGTATAGTGATTTTATTGTTCGTTTCGTTTCAAAGCGAACCTTTTTGCTCTTCAGTATAAATAGTAAATATTACCAAATACCGAATAATCCCAAACGAATCCTGAGGTCAGTTTATTTTTAAATGATATACTCCAATTTGTCCTGCCTGACACTGATATGGAGCTCGGCTTCAAAATCTTGATTAAAGCCACTGGAAAACCTTCAAAATAAAGCTATAAAAAATGAATATTCTTCGGATAAATTATCTTTGGGTAGCAATTAAAGATGCGTATTTTAGCCAGAGTGTATGTAGTTTCTATACATCTATAAGTGCAATCGGGAATTCAATTCTGGATATACAAATTAGGACAAATGTTCATTCACACTTCACTCGAAATTGTAATAATATTAATTTGCCATATGCAGGGACATGTCCCACCAGTAGTTAATTTTTTAAATATCACTAAATATAAACAAGTTTAAATTTGTGGTGAGAAAAGACCAAAAAAAATGTGAAGGTAGGTTGAAGTGCCTTTAATCACCGAGTCAATGTTGGGACAAAGGAAGGTTTAAGGAAAAAAACGACAAATTATTTATTAGTTATTGCTAAATCTGATCAAAGGAGGTTATCTTAAGTACTACTCTAAGTATAAACTGGAAGTGTATAAACTATCATATTTTATCCAAAAAAGTAGCATAACATAAAAACATCAAATTTGTGATTAAAAAAAATTATTAAAGAAACCATTTTAATTATGACAAAGATGAAAGAGAGTAAGAGAATGCAAGGATGTAGAAAAAACTAAACAACTGTTTGTTACAAAATTGCTAATCAAAAGTCGCAATGTTTATAACCTTCAGTTTATCAATTATTGTTTTTTATCACAATAACAAACTAAACTTGGAGTTGTGGAAAAAATTAAAACGTTAAAAGTTTCACAATAGTCTACATGAAATAGAACTGCTAAAGAGAAAGAGTACTTAGGTGATTTTGGGCTTGTAAAAAATTGTTACAAAAATATTAATATACAAATTAGGAGAGATGTTCACTTATACTTCACTTGAAATTGTAATAATTTTAATTTGCCATATTATGTAAGGGCATGTAGAGAAAATGGCTATATGTGTTGCCAAGGTATAAAAAATTGTAACAGTGTCCCACCAGTAGTTAATTTTTTAAGTATAACTAAATATAAACAAGTTTAAATTTGTGGTAAAACATCAAAAAAAGATAAGGATAGGTTATTTGTACTGTTTTTTTCAAAAATTTTAATAAAAACTTCACAAGTCGCAATGTTTATAAACTTTAGTTTATTAATTCTTTTTTTATCACAAGAACAAATTGAACTTGAAGTTGTGAAAAAAAACTAAAATGTTTTACAATAGCTAAAAAGAGAAAGTACTTAGGTCATTTTGGGCTTGTAAAAAAATTATATTATAAAAAATCTGGATATACAAATTCAAAGAAATGTTCATTTACACTTCACTCGAAATTGTAATAATATTAATTTGACATATGCAAGGACGGGTAAAGGAAATGTCTCTCTGTGTTGCCAACATGTTTTATCCAAAAATGTAAGTTTTATATGTATATATTTATGTATTAGTCGTAAAAGGTTATACAACAGAACTTAAGATGAGGCATTACTCCTTCACTAATATCTCAAGAAACGATCAAAACATGACGCTTTGTTTGTTTCAGACCCAAGAATCATTCTGCGACCGTGGTATCGGCCCGGCAAGGCTCATTGGTCAAGGAGTAATCCCTCATTTTGAGTTCTTTTGTAACCTTTTAAGACAAAGAACCGCACAGAAATTGATGATTTCTGTTCTCTTTTATCTTGCACAGATGCCTGTCTTCTTATGTTTCCATGTAGGTCGCATCTAAAGCGAATTAGTGCACCACAGTACCTACAGATGGCGTCACTGATAGATTATTTCCCGCATCAATTTTCTTATTGAACCACGTGCAACTTTGTTTGTTTCAGTGTTTGAGTAATTCGGTTTTAATACTGATGCTCCTCATGGAAACTGGTTGATGGGCTTTGCCGGGGCAGTTTCCACGGTCGCAGAATGGTTCCTTTGTTCTGAAACAAACAGAACGTGTTTTGGTCGTTTCCCTGATCTTGAGTTCTTTATATATATATATATATATATATATATATATATATATATATATATATATTTTCTCTCTTGTGGTTTTATATATGACAATATTTAAATATTTTTGTCTTAATACATATGTATATATATATATATATATATATATATATATATATATATATATATATATATATATATATATATATATATATATATATATATATATATATATATATATATATATATATATATATATATATATATATATATAAACTAGAAAAGGAATTCTTTAATATGAACGCTAAAGCAAAATGAAATTTGATCAATCTTTGACACTATCTTTTAACCGTTAAACGAATTCAAGATATTTGACTGGATGATATTGAAATCCGAGGTTAATTACAATAACGTAGTTTCTTCTGTGTAGTATTTCAATGGACACGGGACTCCGTTAGATCATGTTGAACCTTTTATGAAATTACGGCATTAAATTCATTTGTCAAGCTGCAAAGCACTGACTTTTTTGATATGGTGCAATTTAAACAATGGATTTTAAAAACCATAAGCGTGGAGAGACTGCCAGAGCTCAACAAAATTTGCAGTTTAATATTTGCAATCCAAGCACCAAATACGAAAGTTTAACGAGTGTTCTCGTTAGTAGGAGGGTAGTGGACTAACGAGAGAACAGACTGTCTTTACCTTTTGTTAAAGCTCTACTCTTGACAAGCATAACTTTGAGAACACATCATGTGAAGAATTTCATAAATATCAAGCAACAAAAAATACGAAACTCTGACTGAATAAATTAATTATTATATTTAACCAAAAATTAACTCATTTTGTTAAGGTTGGATTATTTTATTTTTTGTTGCCAGAATGATTAAAAAAATATTTTTTTTATAACTTATATTTTCCCATCTCGATTCCGACAATTCCCTGTTTCCCTGGCAGAAAATTGTCAAGGAAAATACCTGTGGTCTGGTAAACCTCTGCATACATAACCTGATAATGCAATTGTGTACAAGGGAAATTCTGATTTTTCTTTTAAATCCGATCTTCCACAATGCCACTAATTTGGTCTGAATTGCATTACTAACACCAAAATTCGATTTCAATTTAAATTATTCGAAGATAATTTGGTCGAGCAAGACAAATTTCGATGGCGAAGCATTGGCATTAGAAATTGTATTTTAAATAGAGTTTGACAACAAACACGTTATCTTAGCCAGCAAATAGACATTTGCATAACTGAGGAAAACTTCGAAGTAATTATTTAAGTTTCGCAATTTCCAGTTTATTGAGGATTCGGAGCTCCCATGAAATGAAATTGGGTGATACACAGAGAAACATTAAGTAAGAATCTCCTTTTCGACAAATTTAGTATCTTGTCATTTAAATTATTTTGCGCAAAAAAATAAACAACGTCCACTTAATTAAGGTGTACCCGTAACTTATTTCGTCTTTGCATTTTTTTTTATTAGCGATGTTGAAGTGTGACTAAATTTAGTTCCACACACAGTCATGTAGTGTAACACATAAACCGAGTCTCTTCTCTATTGGATTCGTACCAATATTTTCCCAGTTTCTATCTATGCCACACTTGATTTTTGAGCATAATTTAAAATAATTTGAATATGATGTTTTTTACATTGATTTTTATAATTCCATTGTAAGAGAATATTATTGTAATAGTGATAAAATCACCTTTCGAGATATTTGCATTTTAGAGTCCCTGGATCCCAAAAAATATGTTATCCCATTTCCATCAGACTGTCGGTCTGTTTGTCTGTATGCGCCATAGGTCAAAAACTACATCATTTGACTTCAAATTTTGGTCAAATTTCAAGAATCATAAGAAGATGAAATGGCCATGTTTTGGTAAAAATCTAATATGGCGAAGCAAAATAGTGGCGTCATAAAGTGTAAAAAAAGACACTATTAAATTTATCGGTCAAATTCCATTTCCTGGAATAAAACCTTTCTGTGGAGAAAAATAATAAAGAACATAATTTACTTTTTGCAGACTACGTAAATATTGCTATAAAAAATAAATAACAATAGCAATAAACAAATTAAAAACTTTGTATAAAGTTGTTCACAAATTATTTATTGTCTATGCATTAGATTATTAGTACTTAAAGATATATGAAACCATTTTATTTCCGATCCTCTTCATATTGTACTAATTGTGAAAACAGGGCCCTGAAAATAAATTACCTTTTACTTTTTTGTGTAAAATTTTTTACCGTGATGGACCACAATATGGGCAGTAGTTGTACAAGAAGTCAGTATATTTATTACGCAGCGGCGTTCAGCATATAACACTAAGAAATATATAGACAAACAAAAATCTTTTTTGGCTTTTTCGCAACTGAATAAAAATATTTAACTTTAAATTGACTGAAGCAAATATTCAATAAAATTACATATCTCAACATGTAGATTAGTCTGTCTACAGAATGTTTCGATACATAATATAAAAAATTTGCTTCAGTCAATTTAAAGTTAAATATTTTTATTCAGTTGCGAAAAAGCCAAAAAAGATTATTGTTTGTCAATCTAAACGCAACAAATAATCTGAACATGTTTAAGAAATATATAAGAAAAATATTTTATCTGTTTGTGTTTATATTTCAGGGATGTGCAATAAATAGTTCAATCCCAAAAATGAATTTTATTGACTATTCTACTTTATTGTTTTACAATGGCAAAATGACATAGCAAAGGCGTGTTTTCTACTGACAAAACTCATACCTGGACAAAATTCTCCCTAGCTGGACAAAATCAACAAGATGATTTTTCAGCGCCAAAATTTTGTTGGGTTAAAGTAAAAAATTGATCTTGTCATTTTGACAAGTGTCACCTAGGTCAAATATCCTTGGTTACCAATTTAATTACCCTGTTTATTACATTACAAGCAAATCAAAAGACGCGCTTTTGACAGTTATTTCTTTTGAGTTCACTGTTTTATTTGATATTATATATGGTAAGACATTGTTCTCGTGAAATAGTCATGTCGAATACCACCCAAGAAAAAATTTTGAAGGTAAAATTTTTCTCTTGTATATTCAAGTTGATTGCTTTTTGGTAATTTCGCTCATGACATTTTTCAAAACCACCCAATTTTGTTAGAAAAATGTCATTTGCCAAATTACCAAGCAACAAACTTTCATAAACAATCGGAAAATTTTACCAACAAAATTTTCTCTCTTGTGGTTTTTATATTTTATATATGACATATGTATATATATGTATATATATATATATATATATATATATATATATTTATATATGTATATCTATATATATATATATATATATATATATATATATATATATATATATATATATATATATATATATATATATATATATATATATATATATATATATATATATATATATATATATATATATATATATATATATATATATATATATATATATATATATATATATATATATATATATATATATATATAGTATATTATTTTTCTTGGTTTACGGTCAGTGGTTTACTTGAAAATAATTAAAAAATTACTTCTTTTTTTTAAAAGCATACATATATTTGTAATGTGCCAAAGAAAATTTAGATACATACCTTAAATATTCGTGGGTTCTTTAGGGAAACAAAAGAAAAGTCTCAACATATCTCCAATGTTTGAATCTATTATTCTAAAGTTAGACAAAAACTATGCTAATCAGCTATATCTAAAAATCATTAAACCTAAAACCTCTTAATGTCAATAGTCTTTAAAATTAACCCCACCAAACACTGTAGAATGAAGTGTAAATAAAGTTTGGTCGGGACGATCGTCCTTGGAGCAGAGTGAGAATCTAGACGGCAATAACAATAAATAGATAAACTGATCAATTTATTTAGCAGGTAAATCAAAACCCAATGGTCAAATATAGGAGACACTAAACAGTGCTGCTTGTTAGTGTCTATGATCTATATAACATAATTAACCTAGGCCTAGGTACTTTACCAAAACAACCACGGAGACAGCCGCTGAGAAAAACGACACTATGGCGATGTTAACTCTTTAACGGCTGCCGCCAATCTGCCTTACCGGCCGTTCTCTTCCAAGATTCCCGTTCTCCACTTCGGTGCCACAGTTACGTCACCTGCGCGGCAGGGTTGCCATTAGTTCCATAAATTTCCTTAGGACTAATTTTTGCACACTTCATATTGTAGTCTGATGACGTTTCAAACAGTTTGGTTATTTTCAAATCTAAAATTATATGAAAAATTGTTGGCACGACAATAATAAAATACGTCAAAAAACAATCACCTTACCCTAGAACGTAATGACAACAGTATACAACACATAACGAAGCAACAGCTATGACGATCACATGTATTAAAATATTATTTTCTCGATTAAGAAAATGTTAACAGGACACGACATTTTGCACATTAATATCAAGGACTAGCACAACGAACTGTGGAGTATCAATTATTGCAATATAGATGTATATATTTTGCTAAGATTGTTTATATCTTTTTTGTCATTCACACAGTTTTTGTTTTTGTCGATTAAAGCCATTTCGTAAAATTCCCTTTTTTTTAACTGATACTCGGTTTTTAAGATTTTAGTTTCAGAGTAATTAAAATTGTGGTTTTTCGACTTTTCATGGTTGGTTAATGCTGTTGAGTTTTTTTTTGTCGTATTTATGGCTTTTTATACGGTTTTCCAAATATTGACTTGTTTGGCCGATGTAAACCCCTTCACAATCACAACAAGGAATTTCATAAACTACATTGCTCCTATTGTTTTTTGGAGTCTTCGCCTTTAGTTTACTAAAATTATTCCATAGTAGATTAACGGTTTTATGACAAATTTGGATGTTATATTTTTTAAAGAATGTTTGAAATTGTTGGGGTAATTAAATGGATTGTCCCAACAATTTCAAACATTCTTTAAAAAATATAACATTCAAATTTGTCATAAAACCGTTAATCTACTATCGAATAATTTTATAATAAATAATAACAAAGGGGACAGAAATGTACTTTGTACTTGCTGAAGTAGGTTTTTTAGTGCAAATTAAAGAGTTATAATGCTTATGATTTCTGCTTTTATATATTTTATTATTTTTTTCTATTGGTTTTTGGTTTAAAATCAATGCTTCTTTTGCCTTTTTAATAGCATTTTATCTGTATTCAGCATCAGAAAGCTGAATAGCCCTGTCCGCCAATTCAATTATTACAGATCTTTTTTGCGATGTTGGGTGATTAGACTTGAAATTTGTGAGTATGAGGTTCTGTCTCCAAATTTAAATCAATATCGCGTAGGTACCTTTCCACCGCATCGACGCTGTTTAAATTATTCAGTAATAAGTTACGTCTTATGTCCACAGGAAAATGTTGAATAGCCATTTTAATAATATCCGTATCGTTAAAATATATTTGAGTTAAAAATTTTGCTTCACTTACAATTTTAAGAAAATAGTCCGCTCGGGAACCATTTTCATATTGGCCAAACTTAATTTTATTAAACAGTTCACGTTCCTGTTCGACCCCCCAGTACCGATTTAAAAACATTGTTTTAAAAACATCAAAGTTTAAAAATATTTCTTCCTTCATGGTACCCCAAATTTGCGCAGAACCACGAAGAGCATTCACTGCCAAGTTTACCCGTTTTTGCCAAGGGACATCCGCATCGTTAAAAGCAGTTTCTAATTTTTTTATAAAATTAATAGGATGTAGTGCCCCCCCTGGGTTAAAATGTATGTTATTACCCCCCAGATCTTTCCATGCTGAAATATAAGACCGATCGGACATCTTTTTGCTCGGCCCCTGTATATTTGCATCAAGATCCCTTTTTCTCTACCCGCTTCATTTTCTGAGAACTCTATTACTCTGTCTTGAGTAGTCGCACGTACATTAGCAGTGTCTATTTTGGAGCATAAACCTAAAATAAATGTTCTATTTTCCTCCAAACTAACATTTATGTTTCTCATACATTGAGCAATGTCAGATAGAGTTTTGCTAAAATCAACGTTTGGGGAATTCAATTCATCAAAATTCTTGTCATTTGACCTTTTCTTTTTAGGTGGCATTTTACTTATGTGCCACTACCACACTTTCGATATATTGTACAATTAACTCGATTTATAAAAACATTAGGTACGTAGAATAACTTTTTAAACAGTCCCCTGTAACAAAGAATATTTGCCAAGAAAAACTGTTCCTTTTGTTTCCACTTAGCCACGGTTCTAAATTATTTTATTACACTAAAATAGCAAAATAATCAAGCCTCAAGTTGGACGCCAATTTATGTAATGTGCCTAAAGAAAATTTAGATACATACCTTAAATATTCGTGGGTTCTTTAGGGAAACAAAAGAAAAGTCTCAACATATCTCCAATGTTTGAATCTATTATTCTAAAGTTAGACAAAAACTATGCTAATCAGCTATATCTAAAAATCATTAAACCTAAAACCTCTTAATGTCAATAGTCTTTAAAATTAACCCCACCAAACACTGTAGAATGAAGTGTAAATAAAGTTTGGTCGGGACGATCGTCCTTGGAGCAGAGTGAGAATCTAGACGGCAATAACAATAAATAGATAAACTGATCAATTTATTTAGCAGGTAAATCAAAACCCAATGGTCAAATATAGGAGACACTAAACAGTGCTGCTTGTTAGTGTCTATGATCTATATAACATAATTAACCTAGCCCTAGGTACTTTACCAAAACAACCACGGAGACAGCCGCTGAGAAAAACGACACTATCGCGATGTTAACTCTTTAACGGCTGCCGCCAATCTGCCTTACCGGCCGTTCTCTTCCAAGATTCCCGTTCTCCACTTCGGTGCCACAGTTACGTCACCTGCGCGGCAGGGTTGCCATTAGTTCCATAAATTTCCTTAGGACTAATTTTTGCACACTTCATATTGTAGTCTGATGACGTTTCAAACAGTTTGGTTATTTTCAAATCTAAAATTATATGAAAAATTGTTGGCACGACAATAATAAAATACGTCAAAAAACAATCATCTTACCCTAGAACGTAATGACAACAGTATACAACACATAACGAAGCAACAGCTATGACGATCACATGTATTAAAATATTATTTTCTCGATTAAGAAAATGTTAACAGGACACGACATTTTGCACATTAATATCAAGGACTAACACAACGAACTGTGGAGTATCAATTATTGCAATATAGATGTATATATTTTGCTAAGATTGTTTATATCTTTTTTGTCATTCACACAGTTTTTGTTTTTGTCGATTAAAGCCATTTCGTAAAATTCCCTTTTTTTTAACTGATACTCGGTTTTTAAGATTTTAGTTTCAGAGTAATTAAAACTGTGGTTTTTCGACTTTTCATGGTTGGTTAATGCCGTTGAGTTTTTTTTTGTCGTATTTATGGCTTTTTATACGGTTTTCCAAATATTGACTTGTTTGGCCGATGTAAACCCCTTCACAATCACAACAAGGAATTTCATAAACTACATTGCTCCTATTGTTTTTTGGAGTCTTCGCCTTTAGTTTACTAAAATTATTCCATAGTAGATTAACGGTTTTATGACAAATTTGGATGTTATATTTTTTAAAGAATGTTTGAAATTGTTGGGATAATTAAATGGATTATCCCAACAATTTCAAACATTCTTTAAAAAATATAACATTCAAATTTATCATAAAACCGTTAATCTACTATCGAATAATTTTATAATAAATAATAACAAAGGGGACAGAAATGTACTTTGTACTTGCTGAAGTAGGTTTTTTAGTGCAAATTAAAGAGTTATAATGCTTATGATTTCTGCTTAAATATTTTATTAATTAATTCTAATGGATATTGGTTTAAAATCAATGCTTCTTTTGCCTTTTTAATAGCATTTTATCTGTATTCAGCATCAGAAAGCTGAATAGCCCTGTCCGCCAATTCAATTATTACAGATCTTTTTTGCGATGTTGGGTGATTAGACTTGAAATTTGTGTATCTAGAAGACCATGTCGGCTTCGTATACCATTCTGTTTTTATATTTTCTCCTATATGGTGTAGTGTTAGGTCGAGAAAATTAATTTGGTTTTTTTGTTCTGTTTGGATTGTAAATTGCAAACTTTGGTGGTATTGGTTAAAATATTTTAGGATATTGTTAGATTGGTCTGATGGAATAGCAGTGATATAATCGTCGACGTAACGAAAAAAGAATGGAGTTTCGAATCCTACTCTGCTTAACACATCCTCCATCACGATCTGCGCAACTACATTCGAAATTGACGATCCCATAGCGCAAACCTCTATTTGTTTATATAATTGTTTTTCGTACAGAAAATATGTGAAATTCAGTGTTAATTCGATGGCTTTTATAAATTCAACTTGTGGTATGTCAGTGTATTTATTTATTTCAGACCATTTTTTTTTATTGTTTTAGTTGCTAACGAGATGGAACATTGGTATATAAGGATATAACATCAAGAGAAATAAGGAGGTAGTTTTTGGGAATTTTAATATTTTTTAATTTTTCTTTAAAATGAAAGGAGTCTTTAATATAATAGTTGTTTTTGTGTATAACGTTTTTAAGGATATCTTTTAAAAATTTTGAAAGTGGTGTATAAGGCGACTGTACACATGATACAATTGGACGTAAGGGGATATTTTCCTTGTGAAGTTTCGGTGGTCCGTATATTTTAAGTGGTAGGGCATTTCTAGTTTTTAGGCGTTTAGCAGTTTCTGGGGATATATAAAATTTATTTTCCCAAGATTCAATTAATTCATTAGTTTTTTTTCTGGTATTGGTTGGTAGGATCTAATTTAATTTCTTTATATGTTTTTTATCTTTTAGTAATTCCTTCATTTTTTTATTATACTGTGCAGAATTCATTAACACTGTTTTATTTGTTTTGTCAGCTTTTAAAACTTTTATATGGGTGTTGTTTTTTAAAAATGTTTTAGTTTTACATGAGTTTGTTAAATGTTTTTTATTTTTATCGCTTTGATTTTTTAGTTTATTTTTAAAATTTGTTAAAATATTACACGACTTGGCTCTAATTTCATCTCTCTCCTTTTTCGTTACGCTACGTTACGTCGACGATTGTATCACTGCTATTCCATGAGACCATTCTAACAATATCCTAAAATATTTCAACCAGTACCACCAAAGTTTACAATTTACAATCGAAACAGAACAAAAAAACCAAATTAATTTTCTCGACCTAACACTACACTATATAGCAGAAAATATAAAAACAGAATGGTATACGAAGCCGACATGGTCTTCTAGATACTAAAATTTCAAGTCTTATCACCCAACATCGCAAAAAAGGTCTGTAATAATAGGATTGGCGGACAGGGCAATTCAGCTTTCTGATGCTGAATATAGAGAAAATGCTATTAAAAAGGCAAAAGAAGCATTGATTTTAAACCAATATCCATTAGAATTAATAAATAAAATATTTAAAAGCAGAATTCATAAGCATTATAACTCTTTAATTTGCACTAAAAAACCTACTTCAGCACGTACAAAGTACATTTCCCTCCCTTTATAAATGGATTATCCCAACAATTTCAAACATTCTTTAAAAAATATAACATCCAAATTTGTCATAAAACCGTTAATCTACTATCGAATAATTTTAGTAAACTAAAGGCGAAGACTCCAAAAAACAAAAGGAGCAATGTAGTTTATGAAATTCCTTGTTGTAATTGTGAAAAAAACTCAACGGCATTAACCAACCATGAAAAGTCGAAAAACCACAGTTTTAATTACTCTGAAACTAAAATTAAAAAAAATGGAATTTTACGAAAATGGCTTTAATCCACAAAAACAAAAACTGTGTGAATAACAAAAAAGATGTAAACAATCTTAGCAAAATATATATATATATATATATATATATATATATATATATATATATATATATATATCTATATTGCAATAATTGATACTCCACAGTTCGTTGTGTTAGTCCTTGACATCAATGTGTAAAATGTCGTGTCCTGTTAACATTTTCTTAATCGAGAAAATAAAATTTTAATACATGTGATCGTCATAGTTGTTGCTTCGTTATGTGTTGTATACTGTTGTCATTACGTTCTAGGGTAAGATGATTGTTTTTTGACGTATTTTATTATTATCTTGCCAACAATTTTTCATATAATTTTAGATTTGAAAAAGACCAAAACTGGTTGAAACGTCATCAGACTACAATATATGTATGTTTTTAAAAAAAAGATGTAATTTTTTAATTATTTTCAAGTAAACCACTGACCATAAACCAAGAAAAATAAAACTAAAAATATATATATATATATATATATATATATATATATATATATATATATATATATATATATATATATATATATATATATATATATATATATATATATATATATATATATATATATATATATATATATATATATATATATATATATATATATATATATATATATATATATGTATATATAAATGTTGATTCTTAGTCCTTCGCGGATGAAACAATACAATGTGTTTTCATTCCGGGTGCGGAAGTCTCTAGTCGGACGCGAGAAAGAAAGCTTCGAAAATGCCAAATGTGATTCTGGGAAACATCAGCAAAAATGTTCTTTTCAAAACGGCATTAGTTAACGGATATATTTGTATTTCAGAGATCTGCAGTCAATAGTTTAGTGTACAAATGTGGTAAAAATACGATGTATTTCGTGGATTAAGCCTTATTTAGAACTTGTTCAGAACGGTGATTATGTTTTTTGCAAGCGCTGTTCAAAAGTGTTTTCGTGCTCGAAGAAATTCCAAATAGATCAACATATTAAGATGCCGTCTCACATTGCTAAGGTTAACAAGATGGATTCTAGTCCCATTCAGTCAACGTTAAAGCAGTCTTTTGAGACCTTTAAAAACGAAAAGCATGGCCATTCACAATTTAACGAAGATCTGTGTAAAATGTTTTGGCTGGCAATATTCCTTTAAACAAATTGACAAACCCGCAAGTTAAGGCCTTTCTGCTTCAGAACTCTAGATCCAACAACACCCAGGACAGTGGACTACATATCAGTTTACAGCGAACTCAAAAAAGCTGTTGCTGAGTTTAACGGCCTAGATCCAACTCAAAGACCTAAGCTCCCGAAACATAGAAGTTGTCGTCGGGAGACTTACACCATCCTCAACATTTTCAACACCATACTAGCAGAGTTTAGCTTGGAGTATGATACCCTTCAGAAGCTCCACACACTCATCTACTACTTTGTCGTCGCCGTCCTTAGATGCCATAAACAACAAGTGCATTTCCAGAAGAAAACAGGCAAAGCTACACACCAACAAAAAACACATATGGCAGAAAAGACTTGAGAAGACAATTTACGATTTAAGAGAGGAACTAGAAAAATTTCGGAAGAATAAATACCCCTCCAGCAGACTTAAGACTCGCATTAAGAGGATAGGTACAAAACCCACCGATCTCAACCATCAACAGAAACTAGATGAGTATCAAGATACACTAAAGCTAAAGAGAAACGTCTGCAGATATACAAGAAATGCTCAAAGAGAAAACGACAGAACTGGCCTTTCAACACCAATGAAAGACAGTTCTCTTGGGATATCAATGACACCAAAGATAAAACCAATTCTGAGAAAATGCTGCAGAGCAAAGAGCATTTAACCGAGTATTGGTCGAACATCTGGGGAAAACCAAAAAAGCATAACCGAACTGCTACATGGATACAATCTCAACGTGATCAAATTTCACCAAGGAGGAACTTAGCAGCTTTTTTAAGGAAACGAGCAACTGGAAGTCGCCAGAAGTTGATAATATTCACAATTTCTGGTTGCTGTTTTCTCAGAACGACAGAAGTAAAGAGATGTACCTCGGAATGAAAATATATTATAAATTTAAATATATATATTCATATAATGGTTCTCTTTCTATAATTTTATTTACGGAACCAAATCAGGTCGTACTTCACTATTCCTAATAAAAAGATTCATAACGAGAAAATTTTAGGATAAAGGAAATTTACCGATTTCTTTTGTTTTATTAGACCGATATTTTGGTCCGTCATGTTAAATTTGTAGAAGAATGTTACCAGTTCTTTCCCACAGAACATCTGATTTTTATGCAAAATTTGATGTAAATTGAATAAGTAAACAGATCTTTTTTTTTGGCATCTAGACCGTAAGACGTGAAGTTCTGTAAAAAAGCCTGGTGAATTTTGCACGATTACAAACATTTTATTTGGCTGCCATTTAATTCCGCCATCTTGAATTCGTACGACAATTTTACCAGTTTATTTCTTAAGTTACATTTTTTTTGAACTTTTTACAAAAAATTTTATACTCATACTGTTTAAAACATTCACGATTGGATACCATAATATTGTACAGCCATCGGGTTTATATATGTATACCAAATTTCAGTCAATTCCGATAACGGGAACTGTTTTGTACCTTTTAGCATTATTTTTATCCACCCTGTACAAGACATTCATGACTGGTCACCATAATATTGAGTTGTCATCAAGATTATGTACGTATGCCTAATTTCGGTCAATTTCGATAACGGGAAACGTTTTTTTCGTTTATTTCATTTGGTGCTTTTAGCTTTTCTTTACGCACCCTGTATAAGACATTCATTATTGAGCACCAAAATATTGTTTTGTTATCCGGTTATATGTATAGCAAATTTCACTCAATTCCGATAAAGGGAACCGTTTCAAAATTTATAAGATTTGACCCAAACATACATACTAATTAAATAAAACTAAATTAAAGTTTTAAAAATAGTCCATAACAACTTAAAATTACTACAAATTTTAGAAGTTACTAGTTAGCCCGCTATTTCCTTTAAATGACGCGATGTGTTTCCAGTGGAATAATAAGAATATGGAACGCATTCACCAGATCGTCCAGAAATGTTATTGAAGAAAAATATATTGGCTTTATAGAAAAAATAAGCAATAAAACAATACAAAAGATATTATTAAAAGGTCTCGGTAACCAACGCTCATTTAAAAAAAAATCAGGTAAATTGCTGCAGGCAATATATAGATGTATGTTTAAAAGCATATCAGACAATTTAAACGGGTGTGAAGTCATGATTTGGTAATTTTAAATAGGAAAAAAAATCAGTTTTTAACATCGACTCACACTACACCGGGGAGATGTTAAATTATCGGCTTAGTTAATTACCTCTATAGAAAATAAAAACATTAATTGCTGTTAAAATGTTAGAAAATTATTTAAACTTTTATCGAGTGCCAATGGCGGAGTTCAAAAGCATTATAGAAGCTTTTGTGTTTCTTAGCTTGTGAAGAATATCTTATTTTTAATTTGTTTCATAATCATTTTACGTACTTTTTTATATGTTTCACAAATTACGAGTTAAATTATTATAAAAAAATATTTTGCTAAAACCTCTTGATAGAACTAAAAAAAATTAATTTCTAATCATAACATGAATATTAAATACACTTTTTTACATGGCCGTAACGAATAATTTGTTTGTTTTTAATTTACCAAAACATAAAAGAGCTTTATTAAAAACAACATAATATGTGATGTTGTTTATTTTTTAAAATTTGTCCATCAAATTTGTTTTTACAGAAGGTGAATACTTTTGGCTAAATAAGAATTGAGTTTATAGGAATAAAGGCATAAAAATAGTTCCAAGAAACAAAGTTTTGAACGGTTAACAGAGATATGTAGTCTGTACTAACTGTTCAGCTCGAGAGTTACTTTCTCCCATTCAAAATATAAGAAAGTTCGGAATATGTAATAATTGATATAATCAATAAAAACGACAATAGTTAGGGTAAAAACTGTGAACAGGAGTATGCAGACGACAAGCTATTTCTCTCAACACTCTCAGATGGACTTCGGTGCGACACGTTAATTTTATCCTTAAATAATGAGGAACACCAGTATTTAAAATCTTAACCACAAAGCAAGCAAACTGAATGAAACGCAATTCATTAAGTTCAAGCAAACCGAGTTTACGGATATAAGGAGTAATCTGAGAAAATCGGGATACAGGAGTTGTAAAACGAACAGCATGATTCATTATTTTCTGCAGTAGAGCAACAGAGCCAACCTCGCAGTAATTAAAATGGGACATCGCTAGCATCTTTTTAGTTCCAACACCAAGAAGATATTTAAAAGGGAGAAGTTAAGTTGTTTGAGGCTTGGGTATGCCGTCACAGATTTTTTGCAGACTGTACAGTAGGGATTAGACTACCACAGACATGGATAGGAAAACCACTGCAGAGACATAGCATCTTTGAAGAGCCAACAAGGAGATGCAATGATTTTGACGGGTTTAAAAGGGTTTAAAGATAAGCAATTTGTATCCGACCATTTTTAGAATATTATTAATACATAAGTGAACATCATTGCTATCCTTAGGGGCAAATTAAAAGGTTAATTGGACGTCGTCAGCGAACATATGTACCTGACAAGACTGTGCGATGTTACCTAAATCAGCCGTAAAAATTTAAAATAATAGCGGACCAAGTGCGGATCTCTGAGGAACTCCAGAGTGAAACTCTCTAAGACTTGAAGTCAGTGTGCCACTGGATTCATTTTTATCTAGTACAGCCTGCTAAAAACGCCGCCTCAAATAACTAGTTAGCCAGTTTAACACTTCATCATGAATCCCATAATAATAAAGTTCGATAGTGTCAAAAGCTGTAGTCAAATCTAGAAGAATTAAAGAAGTGAGCTTTTGGTGATAAAAGCCATGCAGGCAGTGGTTAATAATGACACAGAGACTGGCGCTAACTCCAAATCCCTTTCTAAATCCATACTCCCTGAGGGGCAAAATAGAATTGGTTTCCAAAAATTTTGTTAGTTGATGGTGAAGAACCGATTCGGAAATTTAAAGATAACAGGAAACGAGCTGATAGGTTTAAGACCCGTAAAGCTTTTTATTAATGTATTTTGTTCTTTTTCCAATAGTTTTTTCTATCTGTCCCACATAGGTCGTGGAACATTCACCAAAATTTAGTTCGTAAACCCCAGATCTGGACAATTTACCAGTTGTGTCCTTTGTCCTTACTAAATGTCTATTAAGAGTATTTACTGTTTTAAATGAAATGTTGATATTCCTATTATTTTTAAAAAATTTTGCTAATTGGAGAAAATTGTATTATAGGACATTTTGTATTTTGTTTTTGTATTAGTAAAATAATATAATTTGTTGATAGACCCCAAGAGAAAACCGTTGCTCATAGCAATTTGCATTATAATATCACGCTCCTTTATAATGGTAAATTACACTACCGGTAGAAAAAAATAGTTGAGCGCGGCGAATTTATGTTTGTAAGGAGAGTTGAAGCATACTGAATAATATTATCTGTCGACGTTGTTTTTTGTTTTCCAGTAAACCTCAAATTCTATCCTAGTGTGTTTCCTCGATAGCAATAGTTCGGGATACGGTAGTTTTCCTCATCTTCCCTTTCCAACGTAAACTCAATTTTAAAATAAAGCGTGTTAACAAATTATAAAACTCTTCCAACAGTTGTGTATTGTCATTTCACACAACGCAAATATCATCCACGTATCTCCTATAAGCGGTTAGGAAGATGGCAAAATAATTATTCATTATCCTGTTTTCCAAATTATTCATAGCTATCCCAGACCTTTGTCTATATATATGAACTTATGAACTTATGAACCTTAATTTTTAACGAAAATTTGAAGTCAATCGAATAACTACTTTTTGAGCTATGCTGCGTACAGACAGAACTACAGACCGACAAACCGATGGAAATGGGAGAACATGTTTTTCGGGGTCTAGGAACCCAAACCTAAAGATATGCAATAATAGCGGTGGGTAATTTTTTCACAAGTACAATACATTCCTGTTACGAGGGCATGAAAAATCCAACGAACCATTTATTAATTATATTTCTTGCTTAATCTGTACTATAGCAATGTCACTAATGATCCCGAAATTCCACTGTGGGAACTAGATCCGATTGTTATGTAAACTATTCGCAGATATTTGGTCAAACAAGAATAATTTGTAATACTCTAGCTTTGGCTTTAATATCTCTCTCGCCTATAATACATCAATTTAATTTAATAATCAATTTTTAGAACTTAAGCAGCATTAAATTTACAATAATATCCTATTTGAAAGTATTATATACTTATATGTATAACTTACCCTACAAAAAAGAATTTTGTATTTTAAGAATTTAGAATTCTTGTTATCAAAATTAAGAAAATTATATTTTTTTTTCACGCTTGTTTTGACAAATTTTATTAAGTTATTTCCATGTATAAGTAACATTAAAATGAAAAGTAGCACCATAGGAAAAACCCTAAAAAACTTTTGAATGTCCAACTTGTTTTGTCCGAAGTTAAACGATTTAGATATTACAGCTTCCCAAAGTCTCAAATTGCCAGTTTGCATTTTAATTTAATATAATGAATTTAATATATAACCTTGTATGTTTTAGTATTTCTGTTAAAAATAATGAAATTAAATTTTATTCAAATCTGTGCAAGACTTTATAGAAGCATTGTAAAACTAAATTTCTAAGTATCAAAGTTCTGGGAGTTTCTCAACTATGCAATTTAGGAACGAGACTAGATTCAAATCCTACAGTTTAATTATTTAACAGAAAATAAGGTTAAACTATGAAAGTTTTTGCTAGAAAATAAATATTTAATTAAATCTTAATATTAAGACTGGATGTAGACTAGTAGCGCCAGACCTTCTTAGAACAATAAATGATTAATTTTTAACGAATTTAGATAAGATAATTATTTAAACTATCTTATTTGAATCATCAAAACTTACTTCTCGGATTTGCATTGTCTTTATTGTTATTTCCTTCCAAACATTTCGGCTAGAATAGCATCTCTTGTCGTTATCAAGTGTAAGCAGTTTGAGCTTAATAACAACTATACTCTAGTTGAAATGTTGGAATGAAAAAAAAAATTAAACCGACTTCAAAAAAATGCAGTATAAAGTGAAAAATAATATTTTATTCCACCTTGAAAATCTGATTCCGTGAAGTCGACGTCAAACTGATAAAGACAGTAAGTCTTTATACGCGTAGCATTAAACATCAAAACACCGAATTGGCTGAATAAATGATTATATTTTTGTGATTACATAATTAAGAGCAAGTTTAGCGCCGACTTCACGGAGTAAAATTTTCATTGTGGAATAAAACATTATTTTTCAATTTTTAATGCACTTTTTTGAAGTCGGTTTAATTTTTTATAAAATTTGTTATTTTATTTGTTCTCCTTTTTGTACGTAAAATTGATGGAAGGATATTTATTGTTTAATGTTTCTAAGAAAGTGTCCAAATTTTCTGTTTTAGCATCAAAAATAGCAAATATATCGTCTACGTATCTATACCACACCCTTGGGAAATACTTGAGTTATTTTTTGAATTGGGTTTCTAATCTGCTCATAAACAAATTTGCAAGGAACGGAGATAAGCAATTGCCCATCGCAGTTCCCTCAAGTTGTTTATAATATTTATTGTTGAACTGAAAAAAATTTTGTTTCATACATAATTTTGTGAGAAGTAAATATTCATCAATAATTTCTTTCTTCAAATTATTGATTTCAAGTAGTTCCTTTAGGTACTCTAAAGCTAGTGGTATAGGTACACTAGGAAACAATGAGCTTACATCAAAAGATATTAAAATTTCACCCTCTTTTAAGTGAACATTCTTAATTTTATTTAAGAATTCTAACGAGTTAGTAACCTCAAAGTTATCATACGAGATATTTAATTTGCTGAATTCTTCTACTAACCATTTTGAAATATTGTATGTTGGTGATCCAACAGCTGAAACAATAGGTCTCATGGACTTCCCAGGTTTATGGATTTTGGGAAGGCAATACAGTTTAGATAACTGCGGGTTACTATGTGTTAGTTTGAATTTTAGTTTATCAGACACAAGGTTTTTACACTGTTTTAAAGTACTTTTTACTTCTGTTATCATTTTTGATAACGGGTTTTTCTCAATTAAATCGTGAGGACCAGTTTGAATCAAATTGTCTACTTTTTCAAAATAATCTGTTTTGTCTAGTATAACAACCTTATTTCCTTTGTCAGCTTTTAAATAAAAACATTCCTTTTCTTCAGTCCCTGGATAACTTCAGTATTTTTACGAGAAACATATTTTGACTTGTTGTTAACAACGTTTTTTGAGATTTTATTTCTGCAAGCCTCTAATGAATCCTTTAGTTGACTCTGGCACGATTTTCGATATTCCCTATAATAGTTAGTAAACTATTTTTTACTGGAGGCTCTGCAAAATTCAATCCTTTATTCAAAAGGGCGATCTAGCCACTTTTGTTTGGCAAAAGATTCAACCTTCCCAGTAACGGGTGATTGTTTAGGGATCTTGACTGAAATGAATTTAGGGAAAACTGAAAAAGACTTGCATGATTTTTGAAACCAAATATCTGCTGCTATTAACCTAATGTTAGTAAAGTACTTACAATAAAGGTTTTGTTCCGTTGACCGTGAAGCCGTGTTGAGTCCTAACACTGGAACCTGTGGTGGAAGATAGATCAAAATACAAGAGTTCTAACCACACTACACCACAACTTGTTACGTTCAGAGTTACGTCAGAACGTAACAAGTTGTGGTGTAGTGTGGTTAGAACTCTTGTATTTTGATCTATCTTCCACCACAGGTTCCAGTGTTAGGATGTAAAAATCGGGTTTAACAAATGATCCACTGCATAATATTTTTTTCCTGATATAATGGTTAACGCCTAGAATTGAGACGCGAGAGTAGAATATTAAAAAACTTCTTCATACATATGTTGGCAGAAAAAAAAACAAAATGGCGCCATTCCTCCATTTTTAACATTTTTTAAATATTCTTGCTACGCGACCACTCCGGGAATATCCTTAATATCCGCTGAAAATTTCATCTAAATTTGTCAAACCATCGCGGAGTAATCGATGTACAAACAAAAAATACGTCAAAATGGCCGCCATTCCGCCATTTTCAACATTTTTTTAATATGCTTTCCATGAGCCTACTCCGTCGATTTCTTGAATGTCCTTTGTAAATTTGATCCAAGTTGGTCAAACTATCGCGGAGTAACCGATATATAAACATAAAAAAACAACAAAATGGCCGCTATTCCGCCATTTTTAACATTTTCTTAACTACTCCGGAAATATTCTGAACGTCCCCTGAAAATTTTATCCAAAATTTCGCATCATTAATAAAGTTTTATTCATACCGGATGTACATTTTTCGAAAATGTCAAGCAAAATTACAAGATCAAACGAACTTACCTTAAGTGAAGTTCGATCTTGATTATATGAAACCTCGACGAAATAAACAATAAATAACTGTAGTTTCTTATTTCCTGCGTTGAATCACACGTTAAAAGAAAATAGTCAAAACATCCATGACTAATGCTTCTTATCCCTTACATCATTCTTTTTTAGGGAAATTTGAATAACAAATTAACTGTTATTTATTTTAGTAAAGGGTTGGTTTTTAGAAGAGTGGGATATTGTTTATTTCGACGAGGCTTCATATAATCAAGATCGAACTTCACTTAAGGTAAGTTCGTTTGATCTCGTAATTATATTTCAGCCTCGTTTCATAAACAATAAATAAATGTAGATGTTCAGAGAGATACAGTAATTTTTTATTTCAACATTTGCAGTATGGGTACAATAAGTCAATTAAGAAGCAAGGCAACATAATGCCTTATTTAATTTACAACGAGAAATACTGCTTATCAAAAACGAAAGAAAAATCAAAATAGTATGATTTTGTTAACAATAATATAACGAACCTTAAAATTATACGTAATAACTAGTAAGCAATCTAACCTAATGCCTTAGAAGTATTTTATTTAATGTTTAATACAGCTTTAGCAAAACTAGTATTTTTTATTATAAGGCGCTGGTATAAATTTGCGTTTTTGAATTTTCTGTCCACCCTGCTGCTATTCTTAGTGTGTCCCAGCTTAAGCCCTTTGCAGCCGCCGTAAACGTAGAGGCATGTCTTGTACTGTGGGCAGAAAATATAGACGTATCTACACCACTTTTATTAAGCATACTTTTTATCCACCGACTAATGGTTTGTGCAGACGCATTATGATGGGGTTTCTTGTATATAATAAACAAATTGTTCGAAGATTCATTTCTGAGAGGTTTTGTCTTTTTCAAATATTTCAACACTGTAGACGCAACACAAATTATATTATCTTGTACCGTAAGAATGGGATTTGGAGAGTGGGTTGTGGTTTGTCTAAACCTGAAGTTTTTATTCGTTTATTAATTTTGATAATAATTTTGTCTCGTTTTATAATATTATGCAACTCAATAGAGGCTAAAGTTTGAACTCGTTGACCTGTCACTAAGGCTAATAAAATTGCAAGTTTGAGCGTAAGATTTTCTAGATTAATCGACTCTTTAAAGTTTGAAATTTAGAACCACTCTTTTCACCCTAAAATCCTGTGCTAAGTCGGGAGTTGCTATTTGGCTGATGGCTGATCGGTAGCTATTTAAACTTCCATATGATGCACCTTTTTCAAAATGTAAAGTTAGAAATTTTAATAATAATGGTACTGTTACTGTAAATACGTCTATATTTCTTTCTGTACAAAATTGCCACCATAATCTTAACCCTACGTTATATTGTTTAAGCGTAGAATTTGTAACTGAAGCTAAACATATATCAAAGGATGGTTCGGAGACTCCCGCTGTCTGCAGTGCCTCGATGATAATTTGCCGATAACCAGGGTAAGTTCTCTCCAAAGAGAGTGCGACGTCCTATCCGGAAGAGAAGGCAAATATTTATTTGATTTTAAATAAAGCGGTTTAATTGCTAACAATGATTTAAACATAGGGTACCATGGCTGAGAAGGCCAAAAGGGTACCACTACAATTCCACAGAAATTTTCTTGTCGAGGAAAGGCGTAGAAAAAATATGGTTTCCATTTTAACGTAAAAGCATCTACTGTATAACACTCAAGATCTTTTTTCCACGAGATACATTTTTTACATTTCGGGATGCAAAAAGGTCTATCTCCGGTATACCGAACTTTTCTACTATCTTTTGAAAAGCACTGTTTTGTAGTTCCCATTCCATGTCGTCATTTATTATTCGCGACGCAAAATCTGCCTCTATGTTTTCTGAAGATTTAATACATGAAGCGTACAAAAAGATCTGCCTTTTTTCACACCACTGCCATATTTCCATAGATAAACTGTTAATGTGATCAAATTGTACGCTTCCTCTTCTATTTATGTAAGATAAAGCTGTTGTGTTGTCGATTCGGCATGAAATATGGCAGTTCGAAATCTTTTTGGCAAAATATTTTAAACCATAAAACACCGCAAGTAATTCTATATAATTTATATGGCACGCACTTTCCTCTTTTTTCCAGAACCCATGTGAACTTTGGCCAGCATAATATGCACCCCAGCCCGTTTTCGATGCGTCTGTAAATATTTCAAGCTTAAACTCTTTAGGTTTAATAACATTTTCTGTGTGCGTAATATTTTTTAACCACCAGTTAAACTCGCCTGTTAGGTTAAGGAGGATACACATTTTGCTGTCAAAGTTATCGCTATTCATTTTTAATGCTAAGAACTTTTTTTTTCGAACGCTTTTGTATATAGCCATCCATACCGTACAGGTGGGCAAACAGAGGTTAAAACTCCTAAAACTTGGCAAAATTTCGGATTTTACAAGTTTTGATTTTTGTAAATTTTTTAATATAAAAAATAATTCTTAACCTTTTTTCTATTGACAACGAAATCGTCATGCATACAAAGCTGTAAGTAAAACCTAGATATTTGACTGTTTGGCAAGGTGATATTCTACTTTTTTTATTATTAATTATAAACCCTAAATTTTTTTAATAAATTTGTTGTTTCCCTCACATTCGTCCTGCATATTTCAGCTGTTTCGCCTAATAGAAGTAAATCGTCCAAATAAATGTCAGACAAAAAACTTTTTTCTCTTAAAAGCATCATAACAGGTTTCATTGTGTTTGTAAATATATACGGAGCGGTATTTAAACCAAAAGGCATACAATTATATTGATATAGCTTCCCCTTAAATTTAAACCTTAAAAACTTTCTATGTGACTTTTCAATAGATACTAGCAAATAGGCGTCCTTCAAACCCAGAGTTGCCATAAAAAAGTTTTTACAAATTAATTTAGACACTGTCCTAAAATCTTCGAGTTTAAAATGTGAATTATTAATATATGTGTTAAAGGATTTAAGACTTAAAATCATTCTTTTTGTGCCATCGGGCTTAGATGTTAAAAAGATATTCGAAAAATAATATATAAATAAAATATAAATAAAATATAATAAAAATATTCGTAAATTGCATTTTTTCTGATTTTACTGTACTTATTGCCCCTAATTTTAACAAATCATTAATTGAAGCCTGAATGTTTGACAATTCACTTACCGACCAATTTGGTTCCTTTGGGATTATTTTTTGAATTTTTTACACCAATTATTATAAAAAGGACTTAAATATCCAGCAATTTTACTGACCTGGTTTTCTATTTCCGTGTTTCGTCCCGTTTCTTGCTGTATGTTGCCCTGTTGTGTTGAACTAGGTCTGTTTGTTTGCGCCAGTAACTCTGTTGCTTGTTGTTGTTGTGGGCGTAAGGGAGGACTTGAATGCTGCCTGATATCCTGAAGTTTAAATTTTTTGGCAATTTCTCCCATTCTGCTTGGCTTTTAGAACTTTTAATTGCATAGAAGTACACTCTATTTCCTTTGTAGCGTCTACCCTTTCTTCCAGGTTACCTCCAAATAGCCATTCATCTATTGGTGCTTCTGGTAGAGTGTCTTTAAAATCCTTATTTAAATTATATCCTACCAACTCTCTACGAGATGTTCTTTCAGCATGTAAAATGCTGCATCACTTTAGGATTGTATATAAACGTTTCACGTTCGCTCCCCCCTCTTCTTTTAACAATGATGTTAAAACTAGAGCAATAAACGATACGCTAGCTCCAATCTGCATTTGTAGGGCTTGTAGTCTGCAGTCCCTTCGATTTACCGACTCAGAAACTGCCGCTGAGACTAATGGGTTTAATTTTGGAGGTTTTACTAGTTACTGACAGTTACTAAGTATCGGGTATTTCTGAACAATTTCTACTTTTTCGATCTACGATAAACTCTCTTTTAAGATACTAAGCCACCTATCGGCTAAAACTGATTGTAAGGGAGCACCAATTACCTCCTTTTTAATCACATCGACCAATAAAGCCAAGATTCCCTTGTATCCTCCGGTATTGTTGGGTCGGGGTCGGGGTCACCTGCAGAATTGTTTTTCTTATTATCTCACTATACCTTATACTATTAGCAATATTATTCACTAACAATAATATATATTATTATTTTTATTATTTGCTATCACAAGCAAAGCAAATTTTTCTTATCATTTGAAATATTATTATATAACAATAATATTACATTAATAAGGCCTATCCATCAAAGCATTTCTCTTCGGAAAGATTTATTATATAACCAGCCTTATATTCACCGTGATGTGGATGGTAATTTCGCCAATCATTTTTGAAATAGTACTGTATATACGTATATGATTCAACACACGAACAAAGAATGATGTAAGAGAAGCGTTCTCCGAATTTTCATAAGACTTTAATTTCTTTGGATGTTTTGCTATTTTCTTTCAAGGTCACATTCACTGTCAGAAATGCAAAAATACGAGTTATTTATTGTTTTTGGCATATTTTTACAAATTTTCAATCGATTTTTGAAATACCTGTATACATAAAATTACATGCATATATTACACACACTCAATGCAAGAGAAATAAAAAATGTAAGTTTAATTATAAAACTCGATGCCTTTATCGCCCTTATACCTGTGTTTTTTATATTATTTGGCGTTTGACTCATCAAAATCGGCCAAGCCGTTTACACAATATGCACGAACAAACATAAAAAATGCATACAGGTCGAATTGAGAACCACCACCTTTTTTGAAGTCGGTTAATTAACAGTAAACACAATCCAAGTGCGACAAGTAAGTTCCTTTCATAATCACACACTTTCAAAAATAATATCTTTAGTTATAAGTTCAAATTTATCCTGAGATAAGTTAATAATAATAATAACAAAATAAATAAAAAAAGTTTAACATAATTCTAACCTAATATAGCTTAAAATTTCCGTGTGACGTCCACCTCGGCCAATAGAATTAATTGTCTCTTTATACAGTTGTACGCAAAACTATTTTAGACATTTTTGTGCACATCTTGTTATTTTTTGTAATAGTTGATCCAAATTTGTAGGGTGTATGGTTCCACATACCTAGTTTCAAGTAATATTGTAGGAAATAGTCGATAATCAGCATTAAGTTAAGGAAAAACGGAGACATCTAAAAATCGAAAAATCTTTCTATGCTGGTGATGTGGAAGGTCTTATTAAGCCTCTCGCATAGAGCCTGACGTAGAGTGAAATAAGCATACATTATGTTGGTGCTATAAAATACTGTTGTATAATGTTTACTAAAACATTATATAATATTTATTTACTTTAATATTATAATCTTAATGCTTAATAATTATTAATTATTAATAATTTCATAAACTGCACAAATACATATTTATTATGTATACAACGTGTAACAAAAGTAAAGGAATGGCGGAATACCTCAGGTACCGCTTAACTGAATTTAAGGAAAATATGTACACTTAGGCATGAAATTATGACGGATTCAATAGCATCCACGTTGCTGCCAAGTTTACTGTTTTTCTGTTATAAAAGGATTTTTTTAAGCACTTTTTATGATAGTCAACCGTTTTTGTGAAAATAAGGGTCTAATATCCATAATTTAATGTATTACTTTTTATTAAAATACCTGCACACAAAAGGCTACCTGGTATGCTTGACGATGTCAGTTTAATTGATTTACAAAAATCTATCGTTTAGCTAAAACCTAAAGAATTGAAATTTTAGTTATACAGGGTTATGGAGATAGAATGCGAAATCTGCAAGATGTTTGTAATATTTGGTATATGACAAATATATCAATAACTAAATCTACCGTAAAATAACAAAAAATAACTAAAAAATATAATAAAAAAACGGCAAACTTGGCAGCAATGCCGAACTCGCTATTGTATCCGGCGTAATTTCACACCTGTACATATTTTCATTAAATTGAGGTAAGCGTTACCTGAGATATTTCGCCGTTTAATTGCTTCTGTTAGACGCTATACAAAAGGCGTAGCAATGTTTATAGATAATGCAGCAATTAGTTTGGTTTTTATTAAGAGAATATTTAAGAAACTTATAAATTTTACCAAAAATGTTTTTTAACAACGGTTCACCTTTGGTTAAACCCAATTTATGTCATGGAATTAAGTACTTTAACTCGTTTAAATTTAAACAACCCCAAATTGATGTAGTTTGACATAAGTCGTATATAAACGCTTCAGTTTTACCAAACATTTTAAATGGGAAATTTACCACAAATAAGGAAGGATAAAAAAAATTTAAAAATTGGAAAATTGGGCCTGGGTTATCGAATTTCAATTAATCCTTAATTTATTGATATTATGAATGGCCTCATAAATACACAACAAAAGAGCGTGGGTTTTTGAACTTGGCAATTAAGTTAAGTGACTTTCTATAAACGGCATTAATAATTTAGATTGTAGTTATATCGAGCACAAAAAAATATTTTATTAAAGATTATAATACATAGGTTTGCGACACACGTTTTGTTAAAAAACAAGACACAATCAGTCTTTATACATTTTTTCTTTCGTATTCATTCAATTCGTAAAACTGAAAAGGAACGGAACACATCACAAAAATAATGAGAGAGGAAAACTAGAGAGTTCTACCAAAAGATCACTTTATGTTAGTTAGGAGGAAGATTTATGAAAGCCTCAGTAAATACCGAGTACTTGCGCATACTAAAATTGGTATATCATAACTATTTAGGTACAAAAAGTATATAATATGATAAGTATCTAAAGATAACACTGGTCGACCAAAAAATATGTTTTTATTGTAACACAAATCAAATAGCATAATGTAATAGGATGGACCTATCTAAATACGAAAATGACAAATAGAAAGTTGTAGCACGTAGGGTTTCTTTGTTAGAGTTGTAGCAATGTATCGAATGGTACGATACTTCATATTTATAGAAAAAATGATTTCAGAAAATTCTTAACCCTGTTTACTGACTATGTTTACAGTTTTCGCCTATTAAACATACCATACATATAAGAGAAAAGCAATCGAGGAAAATATTAACTCAAAACACTAATTAAACTTTATTTTTTCCGTTTATGAGGTGTCCTATCTTCTCTATTCAAAAACCAACAGTAGTCACCCATCATGGCTGGATCCCATCGTCCTTGGTACCAAATTTTTATTGTTCTGATATCTTGGTGAAACCTTTCACCCTGCTCGTCACTAACAGCTCCCAAATTTTTAGGAAAAAATGACAGTTGGGAATGATAGAAGTAAATTTTGAATGACATTCTGGCCCCAAGCGCTTTATAGGCATTTAAGAGTTCATTAACTAATTGTTTATAATTTTCATCCATATTGTAGCCTAAAAATTCTCTTACTACATTAACAAATGAATTACTTGCTTTGAGTTCCTGCTTGGTAAGCTTTTTCGTTAAATTGACATCGTCCAGCAATTTTCTGATTTGTGGTCCACATGAAAATGCCTTCTTCTAATTTGTCATCACTTAAATGGGGAAAGACTTCTCTTAGGTATTTAAATCCATCACCATTTTATTCAAAGCTTGCACATCAGCCCGAGTTTAACGTGAAGAGGAGGCAAAGGGGCACTTTTGGGATCAACAAGAGGTATAAATTTAACATTTTGAGACCCTGGTTGAAATTCGCTTCTTTCTGGCCAAATTTTTGTTACATAATGCTAATTTATTGCACGACTGTCCCCACATATCTGCCATTTATACCTATTGTAGTTTATTTTATTCAAAATCGTGCGCATATTTTCATAATTTTCATTCATTGAAACTGAATGGGCAACTGGTATAGAGGGTTTTAAATTTTCATTTTGCAATAACACAGCTTTTAAGCTATATTTAGGTGAGTCTATGAATAAGCGCCACTCACGGGGAGAATGTTCAATATCAAGGTCCTGCATTAAACTGTCTATATCAGTACACGAGCACAACGAATTCAGAAAACACAGCATTTCTTTTTCTAAAATTCGTAATTTTTGTTTCTTTGGCCAATAGATTCCATTCATTAAGACGTAAACCCGAAAGTTCTGACTGTTGCTTGGATAATTCCAAATTACGTACTAAATCATTTAATTCACTTTGAACAATCAAATGTGGCTCGCCGGAACTGGGACCTGTGGTAAAAGTTGGATCGGTGCACTGTTTTTCTGAGCTGCATGATGATGCGTTATCTCCAATATCTCACAAATCAATAGCTTGCCAATTTAAAGGCGCAATGGGCACTGGCAAATTTGCATTATGAGGAACAGGTCGTATGGCAGATTGCAAATTTGGATATTCTATACTGTGCTTTCCCTTTTTGGAATAACCTTCAGTCTTTGTCAGGCAAAAACAACAATCGTCAAAATGATTGGTGGGTTCTCGCCATACCATTGGAACTGCAAAAGGCACGATTTTTTTCTTTTCCTTCATCCACTGCACCAACGATATACTACAACTAACACAGCACACATAAGGAGCCCACCGCTTATCTTGATCCCCAATTAACACACCAAAATATTTAAAGTAGGCTTTTTTACATTTTTGGAAAATGGCATGTCTTGTGATTTCACCAGAAATTCTCCAGAAATATAACAAAATTTGTCAGGACAAATTTTGCAACTTTGGCGCGTTTGTCTCGACATTCTCGTCTTCACATACACCTGCTTATCGATACACAGAGAACCACTCAATTCGAAACTCAACAAAAGAGTGATGTTTAACGTTTATTTTATGTCTAATGTTGTAAACAACTTAGTCTAGGTAATTTTTCCGTTATAAAATGGACCCATTTTAGCCGACCCACGATATAAAAGGTTCTAATTAGGCTATTAAAAAATGGTACGTATTAGAGCTTTCAGAATGTTTTTTTATTATTGGAAGGTATTTCCATTGTGAAAATAATGAGCTGGCCTGTGTTAGAAAAACCTTGTCGGCTAATGTAATTAAAGGATTTAAATGATACATTAAAGAGTATTTAATGCTAATAAAAAGTATTAAATTGTATTTAAAATATTTAATAGGTATTTAAAAGTATGAAAGAATATTAAAAATACAAAAAACAATTAAAATATTAGATAAGTAAAAAGAGAACGACGACCTTTGGTTTATATTTGTTAGTAGTTTGTGCAATGACTTCATCAAGATTAAATGCTGGTTTGTATTTACATTAACCGAGAGATAACCTGCCAATAAGAGTATTTATAATAACCGAGATGGTATCTAATTTGATGTTTCGAGTTATAACACAAGAAAATAAGACTTATCAGTTTTCTGTAAGTAAAATTTATATTTGGAGATTTGATTTTGACGAGGAGTTTAACTTTTACTTTAAAAAAATCAATATAACACATGTTATCAAAGTCTATTTTCACAAAAAGTTATTTTTTTATTATCAACTAATCCAAACCGTCTCGATTTCACACACGATATATATCTGTCACATGAGTTCAAAGTTCATAAATAAAATTATAAAAAATAATATGGTTTTTAGTAACCATTTAAAAGGTATTCAACACAAAAATCGATTTAAATCGTTATTTGTGCAAAGCAAATTTATAAAACATCAAAACATATTTTATTACTTATTATCTCCTTAAGTTAAAGGTTTCTTGTAAAAATGTAAAGTTGCAGGTATTTTGTAAATTTCACAACCCAAAAATTACACAGTTTAACCCTTAAAACTGAGGTTTGAGAAGATCCAGAAATTGATTTGTAGACAGTTATTTATGCAGTGATTAATGAAATAATCGTCTTAAAACCCCACTTACTTGAAGACAACAAAAAAAAAACACATTTCAACCCTTTTTAAGTTTTTAGGCGCGAATTAAAGAAAATTCCGTATTCTTTGGCATTTATGAAAAAATAGATTTGTAGGTTATTATTTTTGAAAATCATTGATCGTTTTTCATCATTTTAAGGGTGAAATTTGAGCAATCCGTAAATTGATTTTAAGGTATTTCTTTTCTAAAACCGTTAGTCTTGAAATCTCTATTAGTCGAAAAGATAAGTATAAGATAAGATTGTAAAATAGTTAAAAAAACATTTCACTAATTTTCACCCCTTTAGCTGGTAACTTTCAGAAAATTCCTCTAGTATTTTCACTTACATAAGAAATGGCAATTTCTTCGTTTTATCTTTGACGGTGTCATAAAGATAGCGGTCGGTGAATGTACGTGAGTAATAGGGTTTTCTATTTTACAATAAGTAGGTTTATTGATTGAGATTGGCTTATGTGTACTCTAAAAGTTATTTATAAAACAATAGTTCTAAAAATATCAGGTATCTACGCCAATGACTCCATAATTCTATGGCATCAAGATATTTTTAAATTTAATAAATTTATATGCCTTTAAATCTTTTCTTAAAAAAATTACGTAACGCAAAATATGGCAACAATGGCAATACTGCTGTAACTTTTTTAGGTTTTAACATTTGGGATTTAAAATTTATTTAGAATGAACTTAAGTCCTTTTTTTAATTTAGCAAAATAAAAAAAGTTTTAAACTACTTTAATTTCGTTATTTTAAAAACTGAAGAAAAATACCAACAAATGCAAAACGTTACATTACAAACCCATATTAATATATATCATTAAACGCTTATTTAACGCATTTCATAATCTGTAATAATGTACTGGATGTCTTATTTAAAATAAGAAAGTTTATATCATCCCAGGAAAAATGCACAGGATCTGCTTTAAAAAAAAACTTCCAAATAAATAAATTAATATTTGATATCGATGTTTTCGTTGGGTTTTCGTTATTGATCAATTTTCGATATAGAGCTCGAACTGTTCTTAGTTCTATTAAAATTATTCGTCCATCTGTTAGGTTTGCTATGGAAAAAGAAATGAACGCGTTCTTGTCTTTTTGCAATGATCTCGTCGTATACAACCTTTGGTCAACATCTCCATCTAGAGACAAAACTTTCACCTCAGCTACACAAGGGTTTGTCAAATCCATCCTAAAACGAGCGTATGATCTGACTAGTGACCCGCAGATACCGAATATAATAGTTACAAATATTAAATAGATCTGACGAAGAATAGTTATGAAGAAAAATTTTATGATAGTTCCTAAAATGGTTAGAATAAGCTACTGTTTTCTATGGAAGGAATTAAACCCAATAATAACTAACCGTACAAATAGTTGCATCAGAAAGAATTAAGAGAATTTTATTGCTCTAAAATCGGTAATTTTTTTTTTACCATCGCCATGAATCTTCCTTTTCTTAGGACTAGTGAAGGGTGACCCCAGGCAAGTTCCGCACATTATCATTTAGTAGCACATACATACAATGTACATTTCAAACATCTCTATTTGGAGCGATTTTGTTTCACCATATTGGATGCGAATCAATATTTTACCAATTTCTACCTTCACCACATTTGATTTTAACACATAATTTAAAATAAATTGAATAAGTAGTTTTTACACTCATTTTTTTAAGACTGAAGTTTTTTTACACTGATTCTTTTAAGGCCCTAAGATTTTCTTCCGTAATGCTGAATGCGTACCAGTTTATATTGTATATAACATTTGCGAAAAATTTTTCCGGATTTTTTTCTTTCGATTTCTTTTAATTTCAGTGAAAATTATGAATGAAAATACTGTTTAGAATACAAAATCATCAATATTTATTTATTTTTATATAAGAGTTACATTAAAAAACAAGATTTTGGGACATGTATGTCCCTGTAGTAATTTATATTGGGACATATATGTCCCAATAGTGTTGTATAATGCTACTGGGCTATTATGAAAAGGTGTAAAACAATCTATACATAGGGGTAAATTGCACATTTTGCACATAAGTTTAGTACGTTTTTCTTTCTGTTACTGTGAGCACTTATAACATCTTCTTCTCTTCTCAACTTCTACAGGTAACTGATCTCCAACATTCGATGTATTATGGGAAGACTTAGAATGACGCCCTACCTTTCTTGTACGTTTTCTCGGAACCCCTTTCCTACCTTCAGCTATCAAACTTTCTGCCAGTGGAACTAAATATTGTATAAAAGTTATATTTTTGCGACTAATTTCCTTGAATACAACAAATGAATTATAAACTGCCATCATCAGAAGTTTATAAAATAAGACATTTCACACCATTTTTGAGACTTTCTGTTTATCATATAATGATGTCATTTGGTCGGCTAAATCAACATCTCCCATTTTTTGATTATAAAATTTAATTGCTTCTGGATAATCAACCTCTACCGTCGAACCATCCTTCATCTTCCTGTTTTCTTTTTCAATAATAGGCTTGTGGCAGTTGGATAAGACAATAAAATCTTTTGTATCTAGCCACCTAATAGCAAGAGTACCGTGCTGATTTCCAACCATTTGAGATTCTCCTCTCTCTAATTTTCCTTCAAACTTTGGTACATTTTTCCGACCTTTCATGAATGTTCATACTGCAGCATACTTAATGGTATCTATAAGGTGAACACTAGTAAAAAATCGGTCAAAACAAAGTGTAACCTGTTTGTCCCTAATAGTAAAAGCCAGTTTATTAACTACTCGCTCTCCAAGAGTACCATCTTGCTGATCGGTTTCTTTACCATAATATATATTTATGTCGTAAACATAACCTGTCAATGAATCACGCCTACTCCATATTTTCACACCCCTTTTTATGGGTTTTGTTTTGTTTATTGTTTTAGGCTTGACCTGCCCTTGAACTTTGCCATTGATTCGTCAATAGATTGATAGGTGCTATCCGATCTGCTACCTGAAAACGTTTTTTTGAAACACGAAACAGTTTCATCTATGTAATAGGTCTGAGCTGCATTTTCTGGTTTCTTAAGGTCATTAAAATATAATTTAGAGAGAAGCAGCTGACATCTGTCTCGAGATATAGCGTTTTTGATTACTTCGTTCCCCAGAGATGGATTAGAAGACCAATACATTGCAAATGATGGAACTCGGTTCTAATGCATAATAAGAGAAACTCCAGTAACAATCATTAGTTCCTTAGACGAGGTCCTTTCAATTTTTTGTCTTTTTTTATTACGCGTACATTCTAGAATATCCAATCTTGGATTTGTGCAGTGGGCCATGAATAAAAACAAACTCTTAGGAAATAAACTAAAAAAACAATCTAATTCTGAGCTTCCCCGATTGAGTTTGGCTATAACAATGGCAGGATTTTCGGAAGGGATGGATTTTCTGGGATCAAAATTTCCTTTGTCAACTTGCGACCATACGACATTACCTGACTGATTACCCGTATTTGTCTTATCAACAGGCTGCGTAGGTTGAACTGGACTGTCAGGCTGCACAGGTTGAACTGGACGGTCAGGTTGCGCAGGTTGAATTGGACTGTCTGCCTGCACAACACGTCCTGGGAGATCACTGGTAGTTGAGGCCGGGTATTCTAAATCAGACTTTGAATCCGGGTCATTTGTCAACTGTCGTCACTGTCAAATGGCTCATCCACTGACTCATCTTCAGATTCAATCAAATGAAGATTGTTTGCCAGGTGTTGAAGTTCGTCGTTCTTTAGAGGTTTTTTTGCCGTCTATGCTAGAAAAAACGTGCACTCATAAACATCAATAAATACCTACTGGAACATGTACATCCCGCTATAAAATACTGTTGGGACGTATTTGTCCCAAAAACTAACCCTACGCATTTTTTTTATATTTCACATATATTACCATTTATTTATCAGATCCATCTTATCTTTTTTAATTTATCACGATCCTTTTCTATTTATTTAATCAATTTACAATTAAAAACTCAGTCAAATACGCTAAAAAACAACATTCAAATGAGCACGCCGGCCAACACACGTGCTTTCGACCGTTAATACTGACTAACTGAATGAAGCAGCACGGTTTCCGCATGTTTTCTCGCTACTGGTAACACACAAATTACTGAAACGTCCCACCGCGGCGCGTTCTTAACGGACTTTACGCACTTTAGGAATTTTTGAACATACGCTGGGCTGTATATCTCCCTACAGGAGCGAAAGGGTTAATGATTGTACCCAATTTAAAACTAATCTAATAAGTAATTTTTCAGACTGATTTACTAATTACTTTATTAGGCCGCCATCTTGGCCAAAACTTGAAAATATGTAAAATTTTTACGATCTTTTTACGGTTAGAAACAATTTCATGGTCAGATTTTGGTCACCTCCAAAGACAATTTTTAGTTTTTTTTTATCCTTAATTCTTACACAAAATTTGATATCAATCTAATATCTTAAATTGGCAGAGAGACAGACCAACAGGCAGACCCACAGAATTGAGAAAGCATGTTTTTGGGCATCTAGAAACGCTAAAACTAGAAAAAATGTAAAACCTTGGAGGGGGATTTTTTTTTACGGTTAGAAATAATTTACATGGTCACCATTTTGTTGCGACATCTTGAATTCGTACCACAATTTTGCCAGTTCATCACTATATCACGCTTAATTCTTGCACAAAATTTAATATCAATCTAATATGTAGTTTTTTAGGCGGATTTTTTAAATAGTTTATTAAGTTATGATTTGGTTTCTCTATCATAGATTCGTACCAAAATTTTACCAGATGATTTCTACGTAATTCTCAATTTTAGTGCAGAATTTCAAGTTAATTGTATAACTAGATTTTCAGTAATAATTTGTTGCAATTTTGTTCCGCCATACTGAATTGGCAGACCGACAGACAGACTGACGGAGACGGACTTTGAGATAACATTTTCATCATAATCATCATAAAACATTAAAAATTGTTAAACCTGGTAGGGTCATTTATTCACGATCACAATACTTCTCTTCTACGAAAGAGAGGTTTAAAAAAATACCAGATTTAAACAAACAGCGAGAATAATTTACAAGTTGGTAACCAACGTAACGTGTTCGAATATTTAAATATGCTCACAAGCCATCAAATTTAATGTTAACTCTGTAATCAATTATCAAAATGAATTTAAAAACAAATTTGTCTTCTACTATAATTGCAAACATCATTTAATATTGATAAAACTATAAAAAAAAATAAAATATGAAACTCTTTAGTCCACCAGTTTAGTTCAAGAAATAAACAACGACTGAACAACCACCTCTTCCTAATTAATCTCGGGGTCGTCACCTTGACTAATTTCGAGGGCAGTAACTTCAAAGGGCTTTAGACCCTATCATTACGTATGCGTCTTGCGTAAACCCTTTGAGGCAGCAAACTTTAAAGTTAATTTAATTTCCATTCCGCTATAGAAACATATACATCACACACAACAAGGACTTGCAGGACTAAGCTCAAAATTAGGTTTCCTCGAAGTTGCTCAAGTGACCGCCCTGTTGTTCAGATAACTTTACATTCGCATCGAGCTTATTAGACAATTTGCAACCGCAATGTTTTCGTGGATAGTTGGAGCGTTCTAAGCCGACTCTATTTCTCCATGTGCGGCAGCTGTGGTATGCCAATGTTACCCTTTAAGATTTGATTTAGTTGATGTTAGTTAGAAATTAATATATTGAGTCCTACGAAAGCGTAAAAGGGCCACAATTTTTTTATTTTAGTAACAAATTCCGACCTCTATCTCGGAATTCCGACTTCTAACTCGGAATTCAGACTTCTGTCTCGGAATTCCGACTTCTGTCTCGGAATTCCGACTTCTAACTCGGAATTCCGACTTCTATCTCGGAATTCCGACTCGGAATTTGACTTCTATCTCGGAATTCCGACTTTTGACTTCTATCTCGGAATTCCGACTTCTAACTCGGAATTCCGACTTCTATCTCGGAATTCCGACTTCTATCTCGGAATTCCGACTTCTAACTCGGAATTCCGACTTCTATCTCGGAATGCGTTGTAATTAATACGCGACAGCTTATAAGGGCAATCAGTTTTTTATATTCTTTTAACGTCAAATGAAGCGTTCATTCTAAATGAAATTAATATATTAATTATAGGGATCAAGATGAAGCTAAGTAAAACTACAAGAAACGTATTAACTGTGCATAAAGTCCAAATTAAAAAATAACGACTGGTTCGGTTCCGATGGCTTGAATACGGTTCACATGAAAAACAAAATCTTGTACTTTGCTTTATCTTTTTCATAGATAGTAGAAATAATAAAATGCCATTTAGTAAGAACATCTAATCCATATTATGTTAAAAAGAAGCAATAGCATAGAGGGGGTGCACGCATTTTCAGATATATATTTATATTTTTTTTTCAAATTTTAATATATGCACTGTAGTGTGGGGGCATATGTCTCCTCGCTCTTCAGACTTCAAAGCTTATCGTCATCTATTCCCAAGTATTGTACTTTTATTTTCCCAATTTACCAACTATTTATTATTATACATAAAATTTAAATATAATTATTGTTGTTTTTCTTTTAGGAGAAAAGAAATATATTTGTCAAAAAAAATATCTTTTTTTGAGTAAATAACTAGCACCTATGAAAGATTTATGAATCCTCTATTAAAGCAACTTATATTTCGTTAAACGATTATTCATATATGTTCATAATATTTATTTTTCAATTCGGTTAATGTTCATTCAGATTAAATTTCATCAAAGGTTAAGAGATTTTAGGTTGACTTTTTCCAGTAAGGACAGGAACATAACTAATCAGTTACATTCTATATATGATACAAAACATAATACCTAAATTAAAGTCAGAAAAACCAAATTTCCCTGATACCTGTTAATTAAAATAATACTCGAGTAAATTTACTTATTTTAAAACGCTTTTATTAGTTTCATTTGATTTTCACCCACTTTATAACGCTCGATTACAATCGATGACCATGCAATGATTTAATAAGTTTGTCCTATTTTCCTGAACAAGATTGTCAGGATAAAAAAAATTCATCTCGGAGAGGGACCCTGGGAAATGGCGACCATATAACAGGAAGGCAGCAGGCGCGCAAATTACCCATTTTCGGCACGGGGAGGTAGCGAAGAAGAATAAATTATAGTTTGACAAAACTAAAAAACACGCTTTAATAGTAAATTGAACTAAAAAAACTTTCAGAAATTATACCGATAAAATATTTATAATAACTAAGACCCACGCTCTTTTCACAATGACATTAATTTTCTTGTTAATCACTTTATTCTCATCCAAAGGGTTTTTTTTAGTTTAGTTTACTATTAAAGCGTGTTTTAAAGTTTTTTAAACTATAATTTATTAGAATTCCTACATAAATGAAGACATTGATATTTTATGAAGTTTGAAAACAAAAATCTGTAACATGATTTTAGCAAAAAAAAATTGTTAGCAAATCACATCCTCATATATCAAGTTTCCGTTGTAGGTCTTATTTCTAACTTTGTGGAAGGACATCAATCTATCAAAAGACTACAGGAACACAGTGAAAAGTTAATTGTAATTTTGATTATTTCTTCAAACACCTTATTTTCTTTCTTTTAGCTTTATCTATTCGGTAAACCTCTTTACAAATAAAGCGCATTCTACTGACAAGGTACAACTCAATGATCGTAGTTGTAAATTTTTTTTGTGTTGATCTCACCCAATAAAAGGACTAGGTATTTCTTTTAATTTGTCCAAATGTATACCTTGATATACGTGGTTTGCTGACAAAATATCTAATACAGTAGACTTCATTACCGATTATAGACTCTTTGACTAACATTCCCAGTCATTTACATTTTTTATAATTTATTAAGTTTCATTACCCGTTTTGGATCTTCTTCTACTTGTCATAAAAGTTTGTAATAGACACATCGTTAATATATTAGAATGACTCGGCAGGCCGTGGACTTCTACCCTTAAGGACCTCACTGCCACTTTTATGCATATTATATATTGTTAGACCTATTGGCAACAACTTCCAATTATTAATATTTTGACTATCTAGTTTTGTCCGGGACCTGGGACATAATATGAAAATATGACTTTCCTTATTCAATAAAATTTGGTTCAGTTTCCTAATTCTGTCACTTTTATTCATAGAGTTGTTATTTCTAGACACATTGGTAATTAAATTAATTGAATTTTTCCTACTTTATTAAAATTAATTTAAATTTTCTACCCTTCCCGAAAATCGCTGCTACATTAATTCATAATATATATTATTTCCAGACATCAGGGTAAAAGCCCCCTATAAATATTTTGGCTTGCACTACCATCCGAGGGAGTCTTCTTGCGGTAAAATATACGTTTTTTCTTATTTATTAAAATATATTTAAGTTATTTACTCTTTAGAGATTCGCTGCACTTTTTATTTATACTTGATATTATTTATAGATATGTTAGTAAAAGCATCCTATAATTAGTTTGGCTTGTATTGCCGTCCATGGTGTCTCTACAAGGGATAAAATTTAATAATTTACACACTACTAGAAGTCGAAATTCCGAGTTAGAAGTCGGAATTCCGAGATAGAAGTCGGAATTCCGAGTTACAAGTCAGAATTCCGAGTTACAAGTCAGAATTCCGAAATAGAAGTCGGAATTCCGAGTTACAAGTCGGAATTCTGAGATAGAAGTCGGAATTCCGAGTTAGAAGTCGGAATTCCGAGATAAAAGTCGACATTCCGACTTAGAAATAGGAATTTGTTACAAAAATAAAAATAAAAAAATTGTGGCCCGTCTACGCTTTCGTAAGGTCCGGCAGTAAAACCTCCCACATTTGACTTAGCCAGTGCTCAGAAGCCAGAAGACTGGAAAGAGTCATACTGTGCTGTAGTAAAACACTACGATTTCCAGTTGTTATCTTGTCATTGAACAAAAGTGCATCTTGCGTTTACGAATGAGAAATTGTATTGTGGCCCTTTCGCACTTTGTCGACATTCTGCTGCCGGGCCTTGTGTTTATTTTCTCTAGGAATATCTGAAACATAAGATGCAGACTAATGAAGAACCACTGGTGACTTAAAAGCCGCTCCGCGTAAAAAGAATGCAGCAATATCACAGCAAAACTTTCACCACGTGGTGAAAACGTTTATAAATCTGAAGTGAAAACGAAGGCCATCATTTGGAATAGGTATGTCAATGCGGGGATTCCGAAGTACCGGAAATAATCGCGATTTTTTTAAAGCATTTTTTAAATCCTTCCAGGTCGTTATCTCGAAACAACAGTAATAAACCGCGATATTGCCTATTGTAACAGGGTTATATGTTCTGATGGAGCATTATAATTTTATTGTTATATTTAAATGTATATACTTATTTTAAATGCAGCGGGCAACCTTGTCACATTACTAACATTAACTAAGATATTATAATAAATAAAATCAAAGGTACTCTGGTAGATTACAATTTACAATTTTAACATATGCTTGTTAGTAACAATTAATTAAATATCTTGTCTCGCCAATTTAGCGGCCACTTATATCTCGAACAACAGAAAGCGGCAACAACGTTTGTATTTTATTTTTGAATATAGATATTTTAACAAACAGGTGGTTAATACTAGGTAATACTTCAAATTAATAATAAAAAAAAATGATTAAACCTAAATTAAAATCTTAAAATCCCCAATCTTGGAACAAAAGGAAAAGAAAATAAAAGTCCTTAATTACTCCGCAAATAAATACTAGAATCAAAATATAATGTCTTTGATAACCAATTTTAACAAATCACTGTATATATAAAGCTCTATAAACCACCACAAAAAGATTTTAAAATCAACTGTAACAACTAGAACTTTGACACAGACTAACTCTTGTTTAAGCAATCAGAAACAAAAAGTCGACACCTAATTTGACAAGAATTCCCCGCTTAGAAGTCTTATTGGCTGGATCGCGAACCATCATCATAGACGCACCGTGATCTTTAATTAATAATTCATACGTGTCTTAGTAGAGTAGAACTCTTTATGTGAGAATTGTATTAAATTAAAATATACTTACATTTCTATCTAAATAAGATAAAAGTACCTTACCTTCTATGAAAATGTCTGAAACTTAAACTAATTTATCAGCATTCTGGATCAAAAAGACCATGGCGAAAAATCGAAAGGCAAAGAAAAACCCTTTCAAATACTAAAATAAATTAAGAATGTATGAATTCTATTGCTACAGTTTATTCCGTTACACTATGATGAATCGACCGAACAGTACACCGGGAATTCCTCGTTCTTCAATTCTGGTAATAATGCAGATTTTCTCGAGTTTGATATGTTGATAATCATATTACTGTGCTATATGTTGATAATTATATAACTGTACCATTGTGCCTGCGGTTTTGAACAAATTTAAAATTTATGTCGAAGGAATTATCCAAAATTTAGCACTGACATACAAGAAATATTAAGAACGAAAATTAAGCAATTCAGAACTATTTATTTCAATTCTTATTTGTTTCTATAAAACCTGAGCAAGAAGATTGCTTTAAATCATCAAGTATTTATCTTAATAAATGTGAATTGGAAAAAGTTTTAATCAGGCTGGACAACGAAAATGAACTTTGGATGCACTAATATTTTTGCGGTATTTTATTTTCAATATATAAACTTAGAACTTTTGTTTGTATGTACATTTACACGTTTAAATCTGTTAAGAACTGTTTTCGGATAATATTTACATTTTCACTTAATACTATAAAAGTAATTAAATATATATATGTTACTATTTTTAATATTTAAACAATTTAAAGTAATCTGGAAAATCCTAGGATTAGAAAAAGTTTTGGGATTGATTTCCTTAATTTGGGCTAAATCTATATATTACATATATTTTGCATTATTTGTTCTTTTACATAAAAAATAAAAATTTCAATTACATTCACAAGGTTTTTTTTTCACTAACATTTAATATGTGAAAGGTTTTTATGCCGCAGACACTATATGCAAAAATATAATTTGATTTCCTGCTTTTGAAAATTAATAAAAAAAATATAATAAATATAAAAGTGGTTGATAATTACATGAGTTAAAATGTTAAAACTTTCGAAATATTGGTTACAGTATCCTCGATGTCTTATACCTGTAATAATTCTTATAGCATATTTCTGTTTATACCTAGAAAGCTTCAGAACTTATACTTGAGTTTTTAATGGTACAGCTAATATGTCACTGAATATTAGCGTATTATAATGTCAACTAACAAATTTTTCAAAATGGTTGGGAATATATTTTAACACATTGTAGTCATTGATATGTTGATAATTATATTACTGTGCTATATGTTGATAATTATATAACTGTGCCATTTTGACAGCGGCTTGAAAGAAATATTAAGATCGAAAATTAAGCAACTCAGAACAATTTATTATGAAATTCTCTAAAAGCTTCATAAAACGATATAATCCAACACATCTATAAAACCTAGAGCAGAAAAAAGATTGCTTTAAATTATCACTGTGAAAATTTATCCTAATAAATGTGAATTTTTTTTTTGGAAAAAGTTTTAATACAAAAACACATAAAACGAAAATGAATCAACCAATCAATATGAAACAAAAAGCAGCAATGAAGATAAAATTAAAATCTATGTACTTACATTTTAAGGAAATGACTTGTATAGTCATATATAAAAATGATTCTTTGAAAATCACATAAATTGCAAAAGGTACCACAACTAACTAAAAAAAAGCGTTCAACGGATAGCAATATACATCATTAGGCAAGAAATGCATCTAATTCGCTAATAGGGACAATTATATTGAAATATCGTAATCTTGAATTTTTAAAAGCCTTCGAATTTATAATAACAAAACTATTCAGAATATATTATTATTATTCCACAAGTATGGAACTTAAAAAATGTTTTTCTTCCGCAAGATTTTATTGGAACAAAATACTTTTAAAATACAACGGTTGTCCTAGAAAAAGCAGTATACTCAGAAAAGGCTCAACTTTTGTTAAATTATTTATCAACATATCAAAAATTAAATAAAGACCCTACGACAACTATACAAAATAAAAATACAAAGTTAATTAATACACTTATTAAAGAAGGTAACATCGATAAAGAACAGGGAAACAAACTTATAACAGGGACTGTTGTCCCTACAAAAATTTATTTTCAACCTAAAATTCACAAAGAGAATATACCGTTTAGACCGATAGTGTCATTTCTGGGATCTCCACTGTATAGGTTAAAAAAGTTTTTGGCAGATATTATGAATAATATGTTTGTCAGGGACGAAAAGCATGTCCGTAACTCTTTTGAGTTCGCGTCTTCTATTAAAAATACCGTTATACCTACTAACTATGAAATGGTTTCACTAGATGTCACATCGCTCTTTACTAACATTCCAACAGATATTGTTATTAACATAGTGAAGAAAAAATGGCATTTTATAGAAGACAACGTTAAATTTTCACTGAATATTTTTTGAATCTTCTCACGTTTGTTTTTGATAATAATTATTTTCAATATAATGACGATTACTATAAACAAACCTTTGCTTTGGGAATGGGTAATTGCTTATCTACAGTGTGCTCAGATTTAATCATGCAGGACCTTCAGGAGTGCTGTATTAAAAAACTTCCTTTTCAGTTACCTTTTTACAAAAGGTACGTTGACGATATTATAACTTCTATCCCTAAAAATAAATATGACACACTGCTAAATACTTTTAATGCTGATCATAACAAACTGCAATGTACTATTGAAAGGGAACAAAATAATTGTATAGCATTTCTTGACGTCCTGCTAATTAATATCATTAAGAATCTTAAACACCGAGCACTAACATTATCCTCGGAAAAATACCACTCTAAAAACTTACAATATACCAAAGGTATGCTGCTTAAATATAATTATCCTCTTTCAAAAATCAAAAAGATTCTTTGGGGTAAAAATATCGGAAAGGTGAAAACAATAACAAATAATAACACCACCGATATTTATTGTAAACTTCCGTATATCAACAGGTTATCAGAAAAAATAATACATTTTGTTTCGAACCATACTACCAGAGATAATGAGAACATTAAGATAGCACTAAAAAGTGACTATACACTCAAAACCCACATTTATTCCAAACTTAAAACAAAAACAAAAAAGGAACAAAAATTTAATGTTGTGTATCACATTCCTTGTTTACAATGTCAGAAATGTTATATTGGACAAACGAGTAGGTACCGATTAAAAAAAAAACCGATTTAGAGAATCTCAGTACTGCATATTTCAATATATTTGATAAAATCAAATAACTATATCCGTATGGTAAAATTATTTGCAGGCTATTTAAAATACATAAAAAAAGTAAAAAACCGATTACTATTTTTTTACCAATAACACGGAAGAATATTTGGTATATTGCTATTCTCAAACCACCTCATTTTATTATTGAAACCCATGTATGTGATTTTCACTTTGTTTACCTATGTGTTTTTCCTGTATTTTTTATATGACTATAAAAGTCAAATCCTTAAAATGTAAGTACATAGTTTTTAATTTTATTGTGCATTGTTTTTCAGTTTAAAAAAGATCAAAATATTTCGTTATGTATTTATCGTAATTTATTTTATAAATACTATTTTATGTCAAATTTTCAGTCAGTATAGTATTTTTCATAGTCAGTATAGCATTTTTTCTACATTACTATTTATTAAGTTGATGTCTTGATGTATATCGTTTTATGTATGTCTTTTAGTGTCCTGAAGATGCAATAATAAATTGCGAAACGTAGATCTTTTTGAATATTTGACTTTTCTTTTTGGATCCCTACCCCAAATTAAAAAACACAGCGAAAAATTATCATATTAGATCGTTAAAACAAGACATAGAAATCCTAATGTTTACAAATAAAATAAAATTTGTTGTATTCTCTTCTAAATTTAGGATTTTTTCTATCGTTCAATAATCCTTATACACAAGCTCAATAGTTATTTTTTACATTGCAATATTACTCTCAACAGCCAAAACATTAGTGTCATTTACTGATAAACAGTATTTACACTAGATAGAACTGTTGTATATAATCTATATGGCCATTTTAATAAACTAAGAGGAAAAAAGGGCCAAGAATTGTCCCTTGTGGTACACTTAGTCTCATAAAAAGAGCTCACCTTTTTCATTTATAATGAGTACAAAATACACTTAATAGTTCCAAGGGCGCCCTTCGAGTTCCATATTTAAATAATTTAGCTACAAGTATTTTACGGTCAACTACCTTCAAGCTCGAGAAAAATCTATTAGCAGCCCCAAAACACATATCCTTTTGTCAATAGCATCAATGATTTTGAGCTGAAAATCACAAATCGTCATTTAGTCATTTTGTATATTAAAAACTGTTGTTGAGCAGGGTAATATAATAAATTTTTTGCAAAATGCAATTCAAAAACTTTTGATAGACGAAAGAATTTTTTAAAGAAGAAAGGTTATAAAATTGAAAGTAATTTCAATAGTTCTGAAAATGTCTTTTTTATAAACAGAAATAGAAAAGGGCTAATGCTAGCTCAAATAAGTAAGAACTATCTACTACTTATTATACAAGTGTTAAAATTTCAATATCTTCGTTTCTCCTAGCTATTAAGAATATTCCAGTTAGTTTAGGATAAAATTCGCCCTAACTTTTTTCGACCGATAATATTTCTTATGTAAAACGAATCAATAAAAATTTATATTTATATATTTTTGATAATAATAGTTATCAAATTTTAAATAATTTGTAAAGGACCATTCATGTTTTAGTTTACACCTTTCAAAAAATATATATTGGTCAAGGACAGACAATGTAAAACGACACGAGATACTGAGGTGCTGTTTTTAGTTGAATCTTGCACATTTTTTTACATATAACCGAAGTTAGGCGAAAAACTTACCTAAGCTAAAAAAGTTATTTATACAGGGAGTTAAACAAGACTCTGCAAATTTTTCAATTTTTTACTTGCTCCGAAAATCTACAAAAACAATTAATTCTATTTCTTAGATTATCGTAATCCTTGGTAAAATTATAAAAAACAATTTCAAACTTTTTTAAGATTTTTAATATTGTTTGAAATATGATTTTTTTTAATTTTTCTACATAATAAGCTGTAACTTTTTATTAGCCATTTGATGTAAAGTTTTCTTGCTAGAGGCCTCTTGACTCATATTTTTTTATAATGTGCACGGTCTGCACTAGGCAGATCATATACAGGGTACGAAAAAAATGTGGCGAGGTTAGTTAAAAACCTAGCAATCCTAAAAATCATGTACGTATATTTCAACGCCCTGTAGCATAAAAAAGAATTCAAATTTGAAAGTTTTTCCTTAAGTTTTAAGTCGTACTGAATATTTTCTCCAAACGGTTTTTTTAATTTTCTCTCTAACTTTATGATTTTAACAAATACAGGTGTTGATTTTACAGCCAAATTTACCAACATCGCGTAACACAAGAGACATATAACAGGCTGCCACCTTTTAGTTTTAAAAATATTAACTTGAAATTTCAAATGTCTCTATAACTCCATAAAAGAAAAATTTTCTAGAAAAAAATAATAAATTTTAAATAGGACCCTGTATATTTAACGGACTATCCTATTCAGCTTAAATATAGATTTTTAACGATTTATCACAACTTAAGTTTTGTTTTCAAAATGGCGGCTGGACAGCCATTTTTCAAAATTCAACATTGGCCTGTCATGATAAAAATGCAGCCACTTTTTACAAAATACTTGTTTTAAGCAGTCCAAAATAAGCTTCATTTTAATTTTTTTAGAACACTTCGATTTAAACATCCTTTGGGAAATAATATATTTTTTATTTGTTTCACTTTTTGTTTTACAGTAAGAGCAATTTACTGTAATCTTTTTAATGACATTTTGTTATATATTTTTACATTCATTTTCGTTGTAAAATTGTCTTTTCAAAAATGTATCAAATGTCGAGTCAAATGGTAAGCATTATTTTTAAAATGACTATAAATTAGCCAGTTATTTTAAATAAAAACTCTCCCGATTGTCAAAAATGGCTGGCATAACTCCGCCATGAAAAAAAAAAGGTTAGTATACAACTCAAAAAGGCAATTTGACAGCGAAAATGACTGTGAAAAAAAAATGTGCCATTAAAACATTGGACAAAAAGGCTCTTTTAAGTTAAACGAAAAATGAAGAAAATTAAAAAATTCTTTTAGTACCCATGACGAGTCTTCATTTAAAGGATGATCTAAAACATGAAGAAATAAGTTTATTTTAGACTGTTTAAACTAAGTATTTCGTATATAGTAACTGTATTTTTTGTATAAAGCAGCAAAGTCCAATTTTCAAAATATGGCTGTCAAGTCGCTATTATGAAAACAAAAGTTAACTTATAATATATCGTTAAAAATCTAATTTTAGTCTGAATACGGGAGAAAGCCCATAAAAATATACTAAGTCCTATTTAAAATAGAAAACTAGGGGTTACTTCCGGTAAAACCGGAAGTAATTTTTAATTACTTTTTATAGAAAACTTACCTCTTCACCAGTTATAGAAACGTCTTAAATTAAATTTTTTGATATTTTTAAAGCTAAAAAGGTGGCAGCCAGTTACATGCCTCTTGTGTTACCAATTAATTATAATTAATTATTTCAAATTTTGCAAAAACATCAAGTGTTAACTGGTAGCATTTTGGTACAATCCAATATAAATTCAGCCTGAAAAAACTGCTTAATGGTGATTTCAAATTGTGTGCCATAAATAATTGTGGTATAGGGACCAACTAGTAAAACAGTGGTACAAATTCAAGACGGCCGAACAAAATGGCGGACAAATAAAATGTTTATAATCGTGAAAAAGTCACCTTCTTAGGTTTTAAATACCTTCACGTTTTAGCGTTCCTAGAGGCCAAAAAATATGTCTCATCAATTCCGTCGGCCCGTCTGTCGGTCTGTCTGTCAGTTCGCGGCATAGCTTTTAAAAATTAACCCGATTGACTTCAAATTTTGATAAAAAACTAAGAGTCATATGGGGATGATCTGGTGATATTATGGCTGAAAAATATTAACAACATTTTGTTAGAGTGGTGTGTTATTTGGAGTTAAGATTCAGTAAAAAAAAACAAGTCCTTTTTAAAATTGTCGATGTTCGGAACTTAACTGTTGTATCCTCGGGACATATATATATATATATATATATATAGATCTCTCGGACTCAGATAGAACATTAAAAAATAAGATGACAAGTTCCCATAAATTTTTTTCCTAGCGGCCCTCCCTACGGAGATACGGCCCCCTAAAGGACCCCACTGGAAATCGGTTTTTCTAGAATAACTTTTAAACGACTCAATATAATTTAACGAAAATTTAATATGATAAACAGTAGTAAGGACCTCTCAAAATGCTTCCCTTAAAACATAATTAGCTTGTTTAGTTTACCAGGGACGGACTAGATTGTACATTTTAACGCTCAAATTTTTAACACCCTGTATGATAAGGAGTTAAAAAAAATAAATTTGGATACCTTGAACATTAAGCTAAAGAAAAGGTGCTCTTGTTCATTGTCGATAAAATGAACCGTTTTCGAGAAAAAAAAATAATAAAAGAATACAACTTTGGGAGTATTAAATATGTTTTAATCCTGAACAACCTAATACGCTAAATAGAAAAAGTATTAAAAACTTCATAAGTGGGTTCAACATGTGCTCTGTGATTTGTGATGCACTCGCGGGCACGACGAATAGAGGACTGCTGTATGCCACAACAACCCAGCATTGTTCCTTATCATATCGCAATGAAACGTGATTCTCTGTAAAAGTTCCTCCCTAGTAGCAACCGGAGAGGAATACACCAAGGTTTTGAGATGACCCCACAGGTAGAAATCCATTGGCGTTAGGTCGGGAGAATGGAGGCCAGGCAATGGGACCTCCTCTGCCTATCCAACGGTTTCCATAGACGTTATTTAGGTGGTCCCGTACAGCAACGCTAAAATGGGGTAATTCCATCATGCATAAAATGCATCCTTTGGCGGGTTTCAAGTGGCAAATGCTCTATTGAATCTAGAAAAGCGTTCTGAAGGAACTCTAAATAAAGTTCACCATTCAATCGTGCCGGTAATACGCATGGTCCAATGAAAAAATTGCCGATTATTCCTGCCCAAACATTAATGGATTGAAACTGATGTTGATGATGATGGACGACAGTGGCATGAGGGTTTTCATCAGCCCATACATGCGAGTTATGTAAATTTACAATACCATCTTTGGTAAATCCTGCTTCATCGGTAAAAAGAATAATGCTAATGAAGTTTGGGTTTGTTCGTTGTTGATCTAACAACCAGTTTGCGAACTGGATTCTTCGAGGAAAATCTTCAGGAAGTAGTTGATGCACTTTTTGCAGATGATAAGGGTATAACAACTGTTCTTTAAGTACTTCAGCAACTGTACTTTTTGACACATGAAGCTGCGCGGCTAATATTCGAGTGCTTATTGAGGGAGTATCAGCTACAGTATCCAAAATATCTTCCTCCAATTGCATAACGTACTGTTCTTCACACCAGCATCAGTACTCCTTTTCCCAAAACTTCCTAAAAATAATTAATGAACGTCAATAATGTTACCTTATTAATTGAGAATTGCCCACCAGTTTCTCTTAGACGTTGGTCAATTCGCTGAAATGTTTTCTCATTTGGAATATTGCGATTAGGATATCTTTCTCCATACAACCTTCTTGCTTCATAAGCATTGCAAGATGCAAGTCCGTACATAAGATGCCTATCTGCATACTCACTAAATGTGTATCCCATTATCGAATTAAATTTACCAAGGTATTCAAAATTTAATAAATTAATATCGAAGTAGGTACAAAAAGATCAACGTGTCAAGAAGTTTTCAAATGCACACGTCAATGCGAGATTATTTATTTCGTACCATAGTAACGTTTGTAAAAAAGTGCATTCTTTAATACTGATAAATAAACAATAATAAAACATTAATACTTTTATTATTTTTTTTCTCGAAAACGGTTCATTTTATCGACAATGAACAAGAGTACCTTTTCTTTAGCTTAATGTTCAAAGTATCCAAATTTTTTTTTTTTAACTCCTTATCATAGAGGGTGTTAAAAATTTGAGCGTTAAAATGTACAATCTAGTCCGTCCCTGGTAAACTAAACAAGCTAATTATGTTTTAAGGGAGTATTTTGAGAGGTCCTTACTACTGTCTATCATATTAAATTTTCGTTAAATTATATTGAGCCGTTTAAAAGTTATTCTAGAAAAACCGATTTCCAGTGGGGTTCTTTAGGGGGCCGTATCTCCCTAGGGAGGGCCGCTAGGAAAAAAATTTATGGGAACTTGTCATCTTATTTTTTAATGTTCTATCTGAGTCCGAGAGATCTCCCACATTTCCCGGACACCGGTATATATATATATATATATATATATATATATATATATATATATATATATATATATATATATATATATAGTTTCTATATCCTGCATGAACCCCATATTATTAGTCTTTACCTACTTCGTTGGTCCGTAGATATTTCCCTATGTTTCTATGGTTTTCGTTAATGAGCCTCTTGTTGTTATGTTAGAGTGATGTATTATTTGGGGTTACGGTCCAGTAAATAAACAAAAGAATTTTTTAAATGGTTGACGGTTCGCAACTTTATTGTCGCATCCTCAGGACTCAGATAAATTCTAAATCCTGCATGAAACCCATATTATCAGTCTTTACCTATTACCTGGTCCGCAGATATTTTCCAGATATTAAGTTTCTAAATGGGTTTCGTTAACGATCCTCTTGTTGTTATGTTAGAGTGGTGTATTATTTGGGGTTAGGATCTAGTATATTTTTTTAAATTGTCGACGATTCGCAACTTTATTGTTGCCTTCTCAGGACACAGGAGGAGAAAGAAAATGGTAAAATATTGGTAGGAATCCAATATGATGGAACAAATAAAAATGAAAAGACAGTATATGAAACACATACATACTGTGACTATGTACTGAACTAAATTGGGTCACACTTCCCTATTCCTAACAAATGTAAAAAAAAATAACGAGGGAAGTTCCGGGTAATGAAATTTACCGATTTTTTAATGGAACTTTCTAACCTGTGTTTGTAAATAAATTTACACACGTTTAAATTTGTTAAAGAACTATTTTCGATTCATTTTTCCATTTTCACAATAAAAGTAATTAAATATTATTATTATTTCTTTTTTTTTGGATGTCTAATCCCGAAATTATATTCCTGGATGCTGGCATTGTGCAAGCAGTCGAAAATCCTTCAGGTTTGACTGATTAGAAAACGTCTTCGGGATTAATTTAGGCTAAATATATCTAAAACATATTAAGGGCAAATTGCATTCTTTGTCATTTTACATGAAAAATAAAAATTTCAAATACCTTACACAATTACCATTAACAGTTAATATGTGAACGTTCTTATGTTCACAGTGGTAGATTCTTCGCATTCGGTAGATATTTACTAGAGTTAAAATCTTAAAACTTTTAAAATATTGCCTACATTATCCTCGATGTCACACCAGTAATAATTCTTATAACATATTTCTGTTCGTTTCGGTCGCCAAACTTTTCATGGTATTGAGCTACTTTGATAATTTAGAAATAGACCGTGAGCTACCTACTTTTAACCAGTATGTAAGCCAGCCTAAACGAAATAATGCACAGTTGTATTTGACATAAGTACAGGGTGGCCCACATAAGATGACCCACTACCTTATCTCATAATCTGTACGAGATAGGGAAAAAAGTTTTATACAAAAGTTTCTTGGGTTTATCTAAATTTTTTAAATATTGTATTTTTATATATACAGGGTGTGTCATTTTGCGTTGACAGATGTCAACTTTGTTATTTTAAATGGAACACCCTGTATATTATTATGGATTTGAATAGCTCTCTTAGAGACGATTTCAACGATGTATTATAAGATGGGTCTACGAGGCACCGTTTCGGAGATATTTACGATCATCTTCAATTTTTGACATACTTTCAACTTGTTGTATCTCTGGTATTTATCAACTTTTTTGTTTCATTTTTGTGCAGGAAAAAAAACATAATTTTATGCTTTATTGGACGTGTAGGTAAAAATATTGAAATTGAAAAAAAATGTTACAATGTTGTCACGTTTTGCGTACCATCAGTTTTCTCAAGATTTTTAAATGCAACCCCCTATATTTTATAACGGATTTAAATAGAGCATCGAAAGACGATTTCAACGATATATTATAACATAGGTTTACAAGTCACGGTTCCCGAGTTTTGGGGATTTTCTTCAGGAATCAATTTTAATATTAAACAATTTTTACTAAACATAACATAAACTATTAAACATGACATAACAAGAACAAAGACAAAAAAATAAACATTATTTAAATTAAATTTTCTATATAACCACCTTCCTGTGCTATACATGTTGTATAAATAATGTCTAATTTTTTTATTGCCCTACGAACTGCTCCACTCTCATTGATCAAATGGATCTCTTCCATTATTCTCCCCCTTAAATCGTCTACGTTATTAACTTTATTCTTATACACATTGTCTTTAATATTTCCCCATAAAAAAAATCTAGTGGAGTTAAATCGGGACTCCGAGCTGGCCAGGGTATTGACCCAAATCTGCCAATCCACATTGGAAATCTTTCATTTAACCATTCAATTACAGGTCTTACGGTATGGTACGGCGCACTGTCTTGTTGAAATACAAGACCATCTTTAATTTCATCCGATAATTCATTAATAAGAGGTTGTATTTCATTTTGCAACAAACTGTGGTATCTCTGTCCATTAAGAGTCCTATCATAAAAAACCGGCCCAATCACTCGGTCCTTTATTATTCCGCACCAAACATATACACTTTGATGTCCCTGCTTTCTGACGGCTTTGATTTTATGTTGATTTTGCCTTGACCAGTAGTGGCAGTTCTTTCGGTTAAATATTCCCGCGGTGTTGAAAATTGCTTCATCAGTGAAAAGAATTTTGTCAAAAACCGGTTGATCAAAGTGGCGGTCCATCATATCCATGCAAAAAGTAGCTCTGTTGTCAAAATCAGCTATGGATAGCTCTTGTACCGGAGTAAATTTGAAAGGATGGTAATCATTGATATTAAGTGTTCTCTGAATACTTGCTCGGCTAATATGCGGTATGTCCCGTGCGGCATCCCTTTGGGAATTTTCATTGCTTTCCTCAAAATATAAAAGAACATCAAGTTGATTTTCTTTTGTAAGAACTGTCCTAGGCCGGCTTCTTTTATTGTTTATCACAACGCCATTTTCCAGATCTCGTGTAATTCTTACGAAGATTTTCTTACTTGGAATTCTGCTATTTGGATACAGTCTTCTATACTCCCTTAACGCTAGTGCGGGACTCATATTGTTTCTAATGAAGCACTTATATAAATTTAAACGTTGTTGAATAGTGTAGTTCGACATAATTGTTTCTTAAATTTACTAATTTAATCAAGAAATGCAACCAAGCTGTCAAATTTCATGCAAATAATATTTCGTTTGTTTCTATGGTTTTGAAGCACAGCCTACTTAAAATTGTTGATAGGGTTGTGGAAAGGTTGGTAAATAATTGTGAGAGAAAAAACACGAAGCCAATACTTAGCTTGATGACGTTTATTACTCGACTGACTTTCAGACGCTCTATATAAAAACGAAACAACAAAAATGATTAGTAAGCAAAGACATTTTGCGGCACCATTATCGACACAGTCGTCTTGGCCGTCTGTTTCGGTAATCGCTAATCATAACATTGTTAAGGCTTATTTAGTATATGGGAAGGAAACATAAAGAACTATTTTTAAATAGATTCACACTATTTTAACAAAAATACACATTATGTATTTAACTGATTTTTAGAGAGTTTTACGTTTGATCTGGAAAACGGCGTGGTAATAATTATTCAAAGCAATTAGAGAATCTAATTTAGATATTCTTTAGCATATAATATTAATGTTGTTGTCTTCGTTCATGTCATGTCACGTTTAATAGTTTATATTATGTTTTAGTAAAAATTGTTTAATATTAAAATTGGTTCCAAAAAAAATCCCCAAAACTCGGGAACCGTGACTTGTAAACCTATGTTATAATATATCGTTGAAATCTTTCGATGCTCTATTTAAATCCGTTATAAAATATAGGGGGTTGCATTTAAAAATCTTGAGAAAACTGATGGTACGCAAAACATTTTGACAACACTGTAACATTTTTTTTCAATTTCAATATTTTTTTACACGTCCAATAAAGCATAAAATTATGTTTTTTCCTGCACAAAAATGAAACAAAAAAGTTGATAAATACCAGAGATACAACAAGTTGAAAGTATGTCAAAAATTGAAGATGATCGTAAATATCTCCGAAACGGTGCCTCGTAGACCCATCTTATAATACATCGTTGAAATCGTCTCTAAGAGAGCTATTCAAATCCATAATAATATACAGGGTGTTCCATTTAAAATAACAAATTTGACATCTGTCAACGCAAAATGACACACCCTATATATATAAAAATATAATATTTAAAAAATCTAGATAAACCTAAGAAACTTTTGTATAAAACTTTTTTCCCTATTGTAAACAGATTCTGAGATAAGGTAGTGGGTCATCTTATGTGGGCCACCCTGTACATGTTTTTATGTAATTAACAAGTACTTAACTAATGCTAATACATACCTAAAAAATAAACAAAATTTTCATATAGCCATGATAAAATGTCACATATGACTTAATAAAAGTAAACAAAACATTATAATTAAAATTTTAAACAAGAACATGTGATAAAAAGATGTTCATCTGTAAGGCAAATGCGCTATTTATTCTTAATAAATTTTATATTGAAAAAAGAAAATTTGCACAAATAGGTGGATGTAAATAACTCTTTCACTTTTAGAACTGAATATTTGTCTTTCAAATCACTTTGAAATGCAACCACTACCATTTAAGTTGCAGAGATGTCTTCGCCAAAGTTCTGCATAACACAAGTTGCAAACTGTTGGATATTATTTTCCATAAAGTGTGAAACAACAAATTAAGCCACCAATATCATTTTGTTGAATTCCTTAAACCGATTTTTGACGTTACCTTTCAAGTTAGAAACTATTTCTACATGAGATTTATGTCATTGGGTTCTTTTGGATTTTCAGATATCTTCTCTGAAAGAACAGAAAAATGCTTGGCATCACGCTTGACTAAGGTTTGTTCCCAAAACTCAAGTTGTTTTATGAATGTATTTATATCGAAAATCATTTCTGCCAGTTCTTTATCTCTTCCCTGAAGTTACGAATTGAGTTCATTAATCTTGTCTGTCCACAAAAAACCCAAAACCTCTAAGCCAAATTGAATTTTCCAGTTCCTGAATCGATTCGCCGCGTTGTTTGAAAAATTGAACTAAGACAGATGAACTTTGGCTTCATTAAAACGTGTTATCACTCGTCCTCTACTTAACTATTTACCTTCAGAGTGAAGAAGTAGATACCCGTACTGACAATCAATTTCATTGGCTAAGATTTTGAATAATCTTTGTAATTCGAGTACTCTAATCTTGTTTACAATTTTTACTACCAGTTTCATGACGTTGTTTAGTTTTAAAACATTTCCACATAATGCTTGCTGATGAATAATACATTGGTAACACATAAATTGTGGAAAGCGTTCATAACCCACCATAGTTGGAACCCCATCAGTTGTCAAGCCTACCAATTTTGTCATTGCAATTTTCTCAAAAGATATAAAATTGTTTAAATGAAAAAACAATTCGTGTCCAGTGGTATATCCTTTTAGTGGAATAAACTTCAAAAGATCTTCTTTAATCATAAAATCACCAAAAACCATCCTGACGAACACTGAACACTGGGAGGTGTCAACCACATCTATTGATTCATCTAGTTGAAGAGACAAATAAACACGGTAATCTAAGTCAGTTTTTAACTGTCAAAAAAATATCCTGGCTCGTTACTTCCACTCGTCTCACCACTGTATTAGCAGAAAGTTGCATAGATTTTATTGCTGAAACTATCTCGTCTTTATTTTCAAAGTTGGAAAATAAGGAATCTGCAGCTTCTAAAAACGCCTGTTTTATTAATTGACTGTTGTCCAATTAACTGGTTCTTTAATTGTTTTAATTTTTATTTTCTGCTGGCAGCATGTGACGGGATATATTTTTCAAAATTCGGAGGTACACTTTTATGATGCCTCTCAATATTTCGTTTTTTAGCAACCGAAACACAGGCATTACATAACTAACATATATTTTTACCCCTATTTTCTGTAAAAAAATACTGTTCTTCCCATTCCGAATGAATATTATATGTCTTTACTTTCTTACTACCGCTTTCCATTATCTTTTTTATTGCTCACTCTGTGTAGTAAGACATCTAATGCCTTTTAGTTTTAAACTGAATGCGTTGTATGCCCGTTCTTGTATTCTCAAACATTCGCGTGATGCTGGCGCTCTGGTCAATTTTAGCAGCTGTCCAGAGCACTCAACGCAGTGTTGCGGTAGCTCGCGAACGAAGGGTTGACGACCACTGGTCTAGAATATGTCAGTAAGTATCAGTATATTATAGCGTCAACTAACATACTTTCCAAAAAGATTGGAAAGAGATTTTAACGCATTGCAGTTTTCCTTAAGTCCTAGATGACAACTCCTATGTAAGTAGCCAGTTATTATTGGTTATAATAAGCAAGCAGAAATATCAAAAAGAACTCCTAATATTTAAAAGTAAAATAAAATTTGTTATATCTTTATCTAAATTTAGGATTTTTTTCATTTCAACACTCCTTCATGCACAAGCTCTGTAGCTCTATTTAACACTGCAATATTACAATGTTACAACAACCAAAACATTAGTTTTTTTGGATTTTTCGCAACTGAATAAAAATATCTAACTTTAAATTAATTGAAGTAACTATTTAATAAAATTACACATCCCAACAACAAAATAAAAACAAAACACTAGTGTCATTCACTTATAAACAGCATTTAAGCTGGACGAAAACTGTTGTACATAATCTATAAAAACATTTTAATAAACCAAGAGGAAAAAAGGGCCAAGAATTGTCCCTTGTGGTACACTTAAAATATAAAAAGGCTCACCTTTTTCATTAATGATAAGAACAAAATTGGCTTAATAGTTCCAAGGGCGCCCTTCGTGTTTCATATCTAAATAATTTAGTTACAAGCATTTTACGCTCAACTACCTTAATGCTGGAGAAAAAATGATCGGCAATCCCAAAAGACATGTCCTATTGTGAATAACATCAACGACTTTAACCGAAAAATTTACATTATTACATTATTGTTTAGATATTTTATTCCAAAGTTTGGGCTTTTAATAATAAAACAACTTTATATCAGTCGTGGCTCGCGGGTGAAAAAGTAAGTGAAGTGCTAATGAAGCAAGAAAATATCGCAATAATTTTTGTGGAGAGAATATTTTTTTACGACTTACCTAAATTTTGTATACTAAATCAATTCCCCTATCCTTCATAGCAGCAAATCTATTTATAACATCCTCATAAAATGGATGAGTTGCCCTAATCTCCTCCAGAAATTCCTTTTGACCTGAAATATTGCCAAGAGAAGTAAGTCTTTCTTGAGATATTGTATTTCTTAAATAAGTTTTTACACATTTGAAGGAAGAAAAACTTAATTCCACTGAAGCACTTGTCGACGGTATTGTCAAAATAAGAGAAAACAATTTATATGCTTCGGTAAAAATATATTTATTTTTATTATTTTTTTTCGCTCACTCTTGCAGCGATATATTCCAATTACTCTCATTTGCAAAAATAAGACCAAGCTCATTTTTAAGTCGTTGACTTTTTGAAAATATTTCCCCATATAACTGTAACAAATTTTCAAACGGACCAGTAAATTTAAACTATATTCGGAAAATTTAAGCTATATTCGGAAAATTTAGCAGAACCTGCTAAACATGAAAATGTAAGTTTTTCACAGTCTTGAAATCTTAGTGTCATTTCCATTAAAATATGGTCCAATATTTCATAAGAAAGGGTTCTATACTTAGCCCTAATTTCTTTAGGTGAAAGCTTAGCAAGCTCATGTTTGTAATGATTTATTTCTGTAATAAAGTTTGCTTTATCAAACATGGTATTAAAAAAATGTTCATTTCTTTTTTTACAGAATACCTCACGACAGCGTTTTCTTTTGGATACGCAAAAATGAATGTCAAACGATTTTTTTTGAAGAACGTCAAACAGTATGTCCGTGTTTGTGAAAATGTCATTAAACACTAATGCCAGAAACGTGAGTTCAAAATCGTTCATCTCACCTAAAAATCCTTTCCCAAGGCGGATTGATTTTTCATCAGATTTGTCACAGTTTGTAATAAATTCAAAGACGTCTTTTAATTTATTCCAATCTTGAACAATCTCATTTACTAACTTCGAATTCGAAACAACACCATAAATAAATATAACACAAAACAGTCGAGTTAACTGCAAAGGAACTCACCGGTTGCAGCGAAATCCGCGAAAATAAAAGTAAACAATCACCGCAAACTGAACGACACGTGGGTGTAGTGTACTTCGCCTGCAATTCACCGAGAGCGTTGTATGGCGCTGGGCTCGACGTCATCGGATACGCGTTATCATGGCAACATAGTAGAAAAATCGTAAACTAAACATAGCACCTCCAGCAAAGTCAAAGCGGTTTGCGCCACTATTACAGTTGTTATAATAAAATTCGCTTGAAAGTTTTAAAAAGACATGCCGCCAACGGTTAAGTAAAATATTTATTCGAGATGTACAGTTTATTTTTTACCAATTAGGTGAATAAATGAATGTAAGTGAAGTATTCAGCTGTAGTAGCACTTCACCTACTTCACCTGAATAGCCGCCAGTGCTTTATATGGTCCATAACATATATTACATATTTATTTTAGATAAATAACGAATTATTCTAATCTAGCAGCTAAGACATCAAAATATTACTTAAGTTCTTGCATTACTTCTTCCTTTCTTAATGGGGAGTAAGGAGGTGCTTTAGGTGTATACAACTCATCAGATTCCCATAAATGTTTATGTTTCAGGAAATAGATGTAATATTTGGACACTTTTCTTTCTTTCTTTCTATTTTGTTCTGCTTACTTCGGGATAGTCACTGTCATTCTTAATTTACTAGTTATATTCACTTGTTGTAGCCGTAGCAATCTTTGTTTTACGATTAATATGATAATTTAAATATAGTACATAATACATACATAATGTACAGGGTGTCCAAAATAAGAATGTATATCTCCTTATCTCGAGAACCATCACAGATAGAAGGCAAGTTCATATACAAAAGTTTTTTTTTTTGTTTTTCCAATATCTTAATATTTAAGCAAAAAATAGGTGAACATTAATTAAATTTAAAAAATTAGCCCCCGTATTCGCTAAAAAGGTTAGACCAGATCTAGTTACCATGACATTTAAAACTGTTAGTTCGCCAGTTGCGTTTTGTATATGTCACTGTCATTTGGTAATTGTGACTACAATAATTTATTTGCTCTATCGTTGCATTTGTCATTTTAAACCTATAATTGTTAAGTTAGACATGGTCTAAATTTAAACCTCTTTAGTGAATACGGTTCTAAGGGTTTTATAATTAACGACACTTTTATATTAAGATAATAATCAAGGGTAAATAAAGATTATCGGTACCTAAGTAATAACTCTTAATGCATACATTATAATACACCCACGAATTTTTTGAAATTAAACAAATTGAAAACTTTGTCTTAAAAAAATTAGTTGCATGCTGAAGATGATCGTCAATAAGTCTAAAACTATAAGTCGAAGACCCATATTATTATGGATCGTTGAAATCTTACTTCAATTCTATATCCGAATTTATTGTAATGTACAGGGTGTTGCATTTAAATTTAAAAAAAAAATTACGATACGCGAAGCATGGCAACATTGCAACTTTTATGAAGTTTTAAAACTCGAGTATAAGACTGTGAGTAGAACGAGGTTTTAATTTTTTAAGGCTTTAACAAAAATTTAAAAAATTATAAAAGTTCTTTAGTTCTGTTAATTTGAAAATAGGTAGACAACTGAAGAAAAATGTCAATAAATCCGAAACGTTGCACTATAGGCCCATACTATTATATATTGGTGAACTCGTCTTTAAGCGCGTTATCATAATCTGCAATAATATATAGGGTGTCCCATTTAAAATAAGAAAGTGCATCTCAGCCCAGACCAAACGCAACACCCTGTATAAATAAGAATATAATAAAATAAAAATTCAAACGAAGCTAAGAAACTTTTGTATATGAACTTGCCCTCTATCTGTTATGGTTCTCGAGATAAGGAGATATACATTCTTATTTTGGACACCCTGTACTCTCAGCATACATTTCATGCAGTTCAGTCAAGTTTAGTGATATTAAATAGGACAAAATTTCGACTTTAAAATGTTCTGAATATGATAAAGTATACTTCTCGTTAGTAAAGTTTACGAAAATTAATTTTTTTCTAGGTAACAAAAACTCCTACATGACCGTAAGTAAGTGGTAGTTAATTAAATTGGCAAGTTTTACTTAATAAAATATACTTCCTTGAATTTTAGTAAATTAACCTTAAATAAAAATAAAATTTTAAAATGGTTTAAAGATAGTGCAAAAAAATTTACTTTACTCAAGTTTTAGGAATAGTTTAATTTTAAACCTAAAAAAAATGTTTTTATAAGAAGCAAAATTATACTTCGCTAGAATTTTCTTAAACAAAATGGATGTAGGGCAATATATCATTTTAAAACAATGTGTAGATAATATTTAAATTTACAGAGGTTTGAAAAAGTAGTTATATTTTTATACACAACTAAAATGTAAATTTACATATAACCTTTATAGTTAGATACAAATAATTGAGGTTAAGCAATGGTAATCACTCCAATTCACCTTAAAAACTAAAAGATATATGTCAATTAATTTTAGTAGTATGAGTTCAATAAAAATGAAAAATAATTTTTTTTTCGTTGAGTGCTAAACTTATATTTTAAGTTCCTAAAATTTTAGGAAGTTATGTTGTTTCAGTTTTGCTGAAGAAAATGGGTCAATAATTACTAGGTATACCACTAAATTAATGTTGGTATAGTTCATTGTTTTATTGAATTATAGTTATTATGTCTTGTAATTTTTATATTTGTTGTTCACTGACTCCTCCTTTTGCCAAACTCGATACAGCTGTCGCCCTACCAGAATGATTCGTTCACTCCTTTTTATATCAATTCCTTTGTTGAAACCGCCTCTTTGAACCAAGAAGAAATGGTATTTTTGCCAACAGGCGGTTTTTATACGACACTTCCAATTTGCATTTGGCGTTAAAAATAATCTATTGCATGTTACAAAACTGCCCCGTTTCTCCATAAGTTTTTTAAACATTCTTACAAGACATGCTTGAGGATCTGCTACATTTTTAATAAGCCACTAGATAGTTCTTTTGACCCTCCTTGTGACGTTTTAGAAAAAAATGGATTATACTCAATACTGCCCGTGAAGTTGCTTTGATTGTCAGTTTCTTTCACAAAATATTCAATTTGGGCCGTTGCCATCTCCCCGCTTCTCCAGGCTCATTCGAATGATGCGGCATAAAAAATTTTTCATTTCAAACCATCAGTGTTTTCATTAAAATGTGCTAGGATCTTAACATACTCATCTTTACTTGAAGCAGCACAGCTGGATTTCCTTTTGAATAGGGTTTTCTGAAGCTGCCGATGTTTAATGTCACGGGCAGCTCTAGCCGCTGCAAAGTCGGGTTCATAGAAAGGATCAAATTTGATTTTGAATTTATTAAAAAATATTTCTTGGATTTGTTTTGCTGTCGAGTTCCACATGACCTTTACCACAGTTTATTTGCATTTTTCGGAGTCCTTCCAATATTCCATCTACTTTACTTCTAATATTTTGTATATTTTCGTTTTCAACAAGCGACATTTTTAATATACGGATAACTAAACCACCGTAAACTAAATCAACAAGAGGTCTGTCATCCTAATTTTTCATCATTCACAGCCGACTAAACAATAATTGAACAACAATATGTCGTTTGCCATCAAACTACAAGAAAATCTTAAAAATACATTTTGGTGTGAAATTTTTTTACCGAATCTTCCACGTGCATTTATTAATATATAGAATGACAACTGTCAGTAAGTTGGAAATAAAGCGTTATTTAGGCATTTGTAATATATTTTTTTATGTTATATATTTTATGCGTATTTGTCGAGGACCTACTCAGCGCTCTTTGCTGGCATTACAGGTTATAGAGGAAAGATTTTTTCTTGAGGGAAATTTTTTATATTATTCTCTAAATATTTTAGTTTAAAACTAATTTTTTTTAAATTAAATGTTCACAATTGTCGGTGCCGTCCTTAAAAAGGTAAATAAAAACAAAAGCATGTCACTGTCAGATTTTCATATAGTTGCCGAATATTGCAAATCTATTTAGAATAGATGAAGTTGATTTAATAATAATTATCTAAACAACGTTTCGTTATAAATATATATTGGTTTCTAACGAATATTAAATGTAAAATTCAGTATTCTGGATATGACTGTTACGAACAGTATTTATTTTCATAACCTAATTTGTAACAGTCGCCTAAATTTGTGGATAAAAATTAACTTTTGGCAACATGGTTTGCGCATGTGCCAATTCGACAATTGGTGTAACATATTTTTTCAGAGGCTTCACTTTTCGACCATTACTATTATTTTCCTGTAAGAAAACTGTGTAATACAAGTCTTAAAATTGCAATAATATTTTCGTTTGTCCTAGCTAACAGGAATGTTCCAGATAGTTTAGGATAAAATTCCTCCTAACTTTTTGTCGACCGATAATCATTCTTGTGCAAAACGAATCAGTATACCAGTTTTTTAACTTTATATTTATGCTTAATAACAATAGCTATCAAATTTTATATACTCCTCTAAAATGAAATAAAATATAAACTATATCACAATTTGAAGAACCTTGTGTCCGATAAACTAAAATTCAAACTAACACATAGTAACCCACAGTTATCTAAACTGTATTGCCTTCCCAAAATCTATAAACCTGGGAAGTCCATGAGACCTACTGTTTCAGCTGTTGGATCACCAACGTACAATGTTTCAAAATGGTTAGTAGAAGAATTCAGCAAATTAAATATCTCGTACGATAACTTTGAAGTTACTAACTCGTTAGAAATCTTAGATAAAATTAAGAATGTTCACTTGAAAGAAGGTGAAATTTTAATATCTTTTGATGTAAGCTCATTGTTTCCTAGTGTACCCATACCACTAGCTTTAGAGTACCTAAAGGAACTACTTGAATTCAATAATTTGAAGAAAGAAATTATCGATGTTGAAGTTCAACAATAAATATTATAAACAACTTGAGGGAACTGCGATGGGCAATTGCTTATCTCCGTTCCTTGCAAATTTGTTTATGGGTAGATTAGAAACCCAATTCAAAAAAGAATTCAAGTATTTACCAAGGGTGTGGTATAGATACGTAGACGATATATTTGCTATTTTTGATACTAAAACAGGACATATGGACACTTTCTTAGAAACATTAAACATTAATTCCATTAATTTTACGAACGAAAAGAGAACAATGAGCAATTACCCTTTCTCGACTCGTTAGTTATTAGAAATAATGATAAATTTGAATTTGATATATATAGGAAATTTACTAATACCGATAGGTATATAACATCTGACTCATTTCATTGCCGTCAATACAAAATGGCAGGATTCCATTTCTTAACTCGCAGGTTAGTCAATTTTCCATTACGTAAAGACGTTTTAACAATGAAATTAATCGGATTAAAAATATAGCGACCCCTTTAACTTTTTTATCTGGTATTATAGAGGCAAATGTCTTATACAAAAGTTGTAGGGTACTATAAGTAGTTTTTAGGCAAGTAATAATAATGTATACAGGGTGATGTGGAAAAGCGCTGCGAAGAAGATTGTGTTTTTTCTTATGGAACACCCTGTATCTTGTAAGCCTAGTTGATACACCTCGTTTTCCTGATTACGAATATATATAGATTGTTACATTTATTTTAAGTGTTAACATCAGAAAAACTGTTTTTACAATAAACTCGGCTGGCGCGGCGGGGCAGTAGGCCATGAATCGTCGACGCGCTTGTTTTGAATGCCACGTATTATATCTGACAACACTTTTGCCAAACGTGTCTTTAGAAGTCTAAAGTGAGTTATTCGAAACAGGAAATAATTTTAATTATAAATGTATGTTTTTCCTGCTTGGAATACCTGCAGTGCTGAAACAGGACTCATCAGCCCACAGAATTCTGTTAAAGATGTTTGGATCCGTTTCGGATTGTTCCAATATATCTCTACAGAATCGCAAACGTTCTAGTTTGTTTGCTTCGGTTAAATGTTCAACTTTTCTCGGCTTGAATGGGTGAAAGTTATATTTTTTTAATGTTCTATGTAACATGCCAATACTTTTTTGTAGATCTTTAGCACCGTCTCGAATTGAATGGCAGGATTTTCTAGAAAAAAATAGTAAAACTATGTATGTGGGGTAACTTGTTAAAAACTTATAAATAATCATACCTTGAAAATATAATAAGATATCTAATTCTATATCCTCATTAGTAGTAATGGTTCTTGTTGTTCTCTTGAAAGATTTACTCTCTAAATCGCTCATATATTCGCCTAAATGTGTTTAAAGCAGGTATGCGCCTATTTCGATAAATAGTTATATATTCACGTTTAGCTGCACATCTATTTTTCTTATTTTTAATGCAGAAAGATAATATATCAAATTTTTCCTGCTCCGAATAACTCACTTTAAACTCCTAAGTGCGCGTTTGGCAAAAGTTTTGTCAGATATACCTATCACGTGTCATTCAAAACAAGCGCGTCGACGATCCGTGGCCTACGGCCGCGCCAGCCGAGTTTATTGTAAAAAAATCGTTTTTCTGATGGTAATATTTAAAATAAATGTTACAAATTATATATACTCGTAATCTATTAAGCCTACAAGATATAGGGTGTTTCATAAGAAAAAAAAACACAATCTTCTTCGCAGCGCTTTCTCACACCACCCTGTATACTTATATATAATATAACTTTTATGTAAGACATTTGTCTCTACAGTACCAGACAAAAAAGTTAAAGGGGGGGTTCCATATAAAGTGGAACACCCTGTACATAAATTAGTAAACAGACATAAGCATCAGAAAATGTTAAAAGGTGGCACTAGTCTTCAAGCACCTGAGGTTTCCAATAAGTTCATAGTAATCGCATATGATCCCAGATATACGAGAGGTCTAGAAAAAATATATAAAAACGCAGGTTTTAGAGTAGCCAACAAAACGGAGAACAGTTTGAAAAATCTTCTTGGAAACTCTAAAGACAAAGTCGACTTGAAGGAGAGGAGTGGCATCTATGAAATTAGCTGTAATGACTGCGATCTAAAATATGTTGGGCCAACTGAACGCTCCATAAACATTCGTTTTAAAGAACACATGGCACATTTAAGACACGGAAGAACAGAAAAGTCAAGCGTTGCCCAACATGCTTTGGAAAACAATCATCAAATAGCAATACCTAATCTTAAGTTAATTAAAAATGTATCTAATAATAGATTATTGGATGCATTTGAGAGCAGAGAATTAGTAAAATGTGGTAAGAAAGCACTAAATAAAGACAGAGAGCCTATTCTCTATAGTACCCTCGATTGCTTACTTGACAACGGCGCAGTCGGGTGCAACCTAGTGTGACCACATTTACCTATAAATAGTCTCGGTTAGGATAAGTTACTTTAGTCTATATCATCTGCTGATGATGCTAACTTGGTTAGCAAGTTGTGGTGTAGTGTGGTTAGAACTCTTATATTTTGATAATATGATAAATTAGAAATAGCTTACTCCTTGCAAAAAATTTAAATTGGTGAAGGAAGAGCAATATATTTACACCAACTTATAAAAGCTTGTTTCTTTGATAAGAATTTCTCGAGTTTATTGTACTAATATTCTAATTTTGGGTACAAGGCAGAAATAAAACACGTCTGTACACATCATCACACGTTTATTCCAAAGAAAGTTTAGTCGACATAATATAGTCTAAACAATACCTAAAATTTTTTAACCGAAAACGATATCGACATTGTTCTAATCATAATTTTATATACAGTGTGCAATAAAGCTAAAGAAGCATTTCGATTATATATTTCTGACTAATAGAAGAGAAATAAATTTATTTTTGGTAATTTTAAAGATATGTACACCTATCGTCCTTTCAAATGTTTTTTTTAAAACTAGTTGTGTTTCTTCCGGCGGACCTACAATAAGTTTATGTTTTCTCTTTAAACCATAGTAAGAACTAGTTGTAGATCTTACGAATAGCAGTTGCAAAGCTATAGCAACAAACTAATTAATTCTACCGTGAGTTAAAGATTTTAAAATGAACATATCACATCGCTTTTCTTTATAAAGATTTTACAGTTCCGGTGCTTATTTACAATTAAAGCTAAAACATAACCAACCAGCAAGCAACTGAACTGAGTATATTATTTTATATTATAAATTGCTCGATTAGCATGTTTACACCAACATTTTCTTCAAAAAATGCCATCGAAGTGACTTTATCTGACATTTTAAAAAATAACCGTTTACAATCCGGTATTTTTAATTCGGTTGACCTTTCATTCTTTACATCATTACATTTAATATTAACTTTTCGTATAAATCTATTATTAAATTGCGAAAATTTGATATAAATATAATCAGAACTAAAAAAAAAGTAAAAAAAATGGAAATTTACTTCTTATTCATCAAACGCTTCATTTCGTACTCTTTATGAATTGTACCTGTAAACGCACCAGTCAAGACTTTTTTTACGGCAATAAAGAAAAAAATCAAGCAAAGACACTCAGTAGCAGCCAATAGTTAGATTTGTCTGTGTCTGCAAAGACTGTAAGTGTAAGAGGGACGACGTTTCAAAGTGAAGAGACGCATGCTACTTACGTATACAGGGTGGCCCATCGAAAACGTACCGCAAGGCATAACGGCCAGGGTAATTTTTTTTTCAAAAAATCCAAAAACACGTCAATTTTGTTTGTGAGGGGGACAACTTTTGCCCTTAAAATGATCGCAAAATTTTCAACCCTCTAAACGGGGGTGTCATCCCCCAAACTTTTTCAAATGGGAAGAGGGGTCAAGTGGTACCGCTTTCTATTCTCTATACATTCCCGCTTTGGTTTTGAAAATCGGTCAAGTCATTTAGAAAATATGAAGGATTGAAATTTGAAAAATACATTTTTCAAAAAACGCATAAATTGAATTAAATAAAAAAAAACTTACCGTATTAATGAAGCAAATGCTGAAAATGTTGCCCGTCGACCTCCATACAGTAATACAAATTAGCTTCAAATCGTTCTCGAACATTCTGAAGAACTTGAGGGGTCACTTCGCGACAAACGTCAATAATTCGTGTTCGCAGATCTTCTAATGAGGCAAGTGGAGTGCTATACACTTTACTTTTTATGTGTCCCCATAGAAAAAAGTCGGGTGACCGGGGAGGCCACTCAATGGCACCCCTTCGTCCTATCCACCGCCCGGGAAAGTTAGTGTTTAAATAATTACGCACATTTTAAGAGTAATGTGGAGGTGCACCGTCTTGTTGAAATATCAGTTCCGCTTCAACGTATCCAGGATTATTTTCGATGATGTCAGTTAGGGCTGGGTCGATGGTATTTTCCAGTAAATCTAAGTACATATCACCTGTTAGAGTTCCAGGAAGAAAAAAAGGACCCACAATAGAATTTCCAAAAATACCAGCCCACACGTTCAATTTCTGAAGATGTTGTGTGTGCACCTCGTGAAATACCCTGGGGTTGTTCTCAGCCCAGTACCGACAGTTATGCTGATTAACTACACCGTTCAAAAAGAAAGTGTACTCATCCGAAAAACACACATTGAATAGAAAATTATTATTATTGGCCACTCGTTCATTAATAGTTTCATAAAATTGCAAGCGGCGATCAAAATCGTCTTCGTTGAGTTCTTGTACCAACTGAATTTTATACGGGTGGAAATGGTGTTTTTTCAATATTCTTTGGACACTTGTACGATTCACGCCGGTCTCATTGGCTAATTTTCTTGTACTCAGCGTACTATCCATGGCAACTTGGCCCAATACAAAGACCTCCATAGCTTCATTTACTACAGGATTTTCCATCTGCCTCTTTTTATTCATAAGGGATCCAGTTTCGCGAAATTTTGCTACTAACTCGCGAACAATTTTGCCGGAAAGGTGTTTTTCAGGATGTCGTTCATTAAATATCTGCGCAACCCGATTGCCACATTCATTATTTTTAAAATAAAGTTCGATTATTTCCACTTTTTCTGCAAGTGAGTACACCATAATTATTGATAAAAAATTTAATGATATTGAGAAATTTAAACGCACAAGTTACAGAACAGCTATCTAGCAACTACCGCACCTGATCGTTGTGGCATGTCAAATCACTAAAATTAGCAGTAAACATCTAAAATAACAGGACAAAAATAGCGAATTGGTCGAAGGAATTTATCCTTATCATTTACTCTGATAATTTGTAAATAAACATTTTAAATTTCAATCCTTCATATTTTCTAAATGACTTGACCGATTTTCAGTGGCGGCTCGTGGTGTTTAGGCTAGGGTAGGCGACAACCACAATAATTTCAAGAATAATGACGTTATAAGAAAACGTTAAGCCGCGTACACACTTAGCTGACAACTAAGTTTTATAAATTAAATTTATCCGCCTATCTTTTAAAAGGGCGAATTTACTTATTATGACATCCGTAAAGTTATCAGCCTTCTGTAAGGAGCAGAACAACTCTTTTTCTATTGAAATTAGCGCAAGTGACGATAAACGTTCATTTTTTATTGTATTGCGAGAATACGTTTTTATTCGCTTTAAACAAGAGAAATGTCTTTCCACTGAGGTACTTGTAATAGGTATGGTAGCAATTAACGCAAAAAGTTTGTAACTTTCAGGAAATTATTTCTTGAAGTTCATTTTTTACGAAATGTTTTAAAATTGCCTCGACGCTCAGCAATGCAAATTGTTCATCGAGATATATTACACTAAGCTCATTAATTAATTTTTGTTTGTCAAAGAAATTTTTATAAAAGTTGGTCACATTCGTCACAAATTCAAGCGGAAAATTTTTGCTATATTCTTCGAATTTTGAGGAATCCGCTAAAGAAAAATATAATAACTGAGACATAATCTGCAAACCTAACTTCTATTTGAGTCACAATATTGTCAATTATCTCATAAAATAAAATGCGTAAAGAACTTTGCTCATCGCCTTTAATGGTGTCCGATAACTTAATTTTTTTTGACAATTGCCCTGAGTCCCTATTATTAAAAATCCTTGTTTGGGCTTGTTCAAATATTGTATTAAACATTGTCTCATTTCTCAATAACTTGATACGATCTCTTGCCATAAATATTTGCTTTTTACAATAGGTGATGTCCAATGATTTTTTCTGTAGAATGTTGAAAAGGGGGTCAGTTATGTCAAAAATATGTTTATACACAGCGGTAAGAAACGAAAATTCTAAATCGTTCATAAATTTAAGATATCCCTTGGCCCCGTTTATTGACTCAGCCGATGATGATTGGTCGTCAATAATTTTAGAAAAAACTAATTTTAGGCCTTCCCATTCAGAGTGCAAGATTTGAATGATTTTAGAACGGGAAGCCCACCTGGTGTCTGAACTGGAAGAAATCCTCTTTCCTATCGTCGAATCTAAAGTAAATGTCCGTTTTGCAGACTGATGAAAAAATCCGGGAATCGAGGACGCACTTGCGAAAAAAATTCGGCAATTTTTTATATTTTTTGAACCAGTTTGTAAAACCAAATTCAATCTGTGCGCACTACAATGCGTAAACAAAGCAAAAGGAGCATCATCTTTAACTTTTTTTTGCAAACCATTCAATGAACCTGCCATCACACTAGCACCATCGTAGCATTGCCCAACTAATTTTGTTTTATAATCGAAATTGCCTATGACTATAACAATTAATCCATACATTGCGTCCGCTGTTCTGTCTTCGCTAACGTCATGAAAACCCAAGAAACTTTCTTTGATTTCACCGTATTTATTAACGTACCGAATTGAAATCGCACATTGGGACTTCTCAGAAATATCCGTAGTATCGTCAGCTTGCACTGCAAAAAACAACGACTCTTTTATCTCCCTATGAATTGTATCTGCAAGGTAATCGGAAATACAGGATATCAAATCATTCTGGATAGTTTTTGATAAACCAGAAAAAATATTTCCAATTTTTTTTAAATGTTGTTGTATTTCGTTATCACGTTTAATTAACAGATTAAAAGTTTCCCGAAAATTTCCCGCACTAACGGAATCGCTTTTTTCATTATGGCCTCTGAAAGATAATTCTTGCTTTGCTAGGTGACACGTAACATCGACCAAATAGCTCATTAGAAGTCTGTTTTTTCTCACCTCCTCATTATAAAAACCAAAGCGGGAATGTATAGAGAATAGAAAGCCCTTTTCATTGCGGTACCACTTGACCCCTCTTCCCATTTGAAAAAGTTTGGGGGATGACACCCCCGCTTAGAGGGTTGAAAATTTTGCGATCATTTTAAGGGCAAAAATTGTCCCCCTCACAAACAAAATTGACGTGTGTGGATTTTTTGAAAAAAAAATTACCCTGGCCGTTATGCCTTGCGGTACGTTTTCGATGGGCCACCCTGTATAGTACGTAACATAGAATAGAAGCTTTCACGGTTTTGGTCAATTAAGAAATCATGGTTCTTGGGATTAGACCGTGTCAAATTGGAATTATTATCCGACGTTTCGCCTTCGGTTGCACGAGGCATCTTCAGGGATCTTTACTTTGTGATTTATACCATAACCCGTATCTCTATTGAATTTTTTTGTCTATTTAAAAATTTCAACAGATTTCCTAATTTAAGCTACCGCAGATTGAACAATTTGTTTCTTTTTAATACATCGTTCATGTTTCTTAAGTCTAATTGATATTGAGCGTCCTGTTTCTCCCACATACACTTCTCCACAGTAGCAAGAAATTTTATATACTTCTTCTGTTTGAAAAGGTACAATATCTTTCGGGGATCGCAAGCATTGTCCAAACTTGTTATATGTATTGAAGATTGTACGTATGTTGGACCGCTAGAAGTAATCGTCCTATTTTATCTGTAGTGCCATGTATGTAATGATGTAGTGCCATGTATGTAATGATGTGGTGGGAATTTTCATTTAAGTATCTATTTGTATGCGTCGGTTTTCTGTACCCCGAATATCCTAATGTACTATTATCTTTCCCTTGAACATATACATCTAGAAAGAGAATTGTCCCATTAGATTTAATTTCCATTATGAACTTGATATTACGATTTTGATTGAGGTGATTCAGAAATATAAGAAGATTATACTGTTCATGAGGTCATACTACAAAAGTATCATCTACATATCTAAACCAGGGTCTTAGTTTTAGTGGAGCGGATGTTAGGGCAATATCTTCAAAGGCTTCCATAAAGATATTCGCTACCACAGGTGATAGAGGAGATTCCATAGCTGCCACTGAAGTTTGTTCATAGAAATTTCCTTGAAAAATGAAATAAGTAGATGTACTGGGTCTATTAGGTTCTTATCAAGATTATTATGATCCAATATGTCTGATATAATGGAAATTGAGTCCTTGACAGGAACATTTGTGTATATAGTGATTCTACATCGAAACTGACCAAAATATCTTCGGGATCCAATCGGATTTCCTTAAGTTTTTCCACGAAATGTACAGAGTTTTTTATAAAAGAATCTATTTTTCCACTGAATGGATTAGGAAAGTTTGAAAGATATTTACCTAGTTTGTATGTGGGCGAGTCTATTGCACTGATAATCGGTTGAAGTGGTACATTGTTCTTGTGTATCTTGGGAAGATCGAAGATATAGTAATCCAACTCCGCGAAACTCTTACATACATGGCACTACAGACAAAATAGGACGATTACTTCGGCGGTCCAACATACGTACAATCTTCAGTACGCATAGGAAGATTGGACAATGCTTGCGATTCCCGAAAGATATTGCACCTTTTCAAACAGAAGGAGTATATAAAATTCGTTGCTCTTGTGGAAAAGTGTATGTGGAAGAAACAGGACGCTCAATATCACCTTAAGACTTAAGGCAGTGGCGTAACTACAAATTTTGCCCCCCCCCCGCAGTTATCGACAAAAGACCCCCCAATGCCAATAGGTTAATCAAATAAGCGCCGCATGCAAAAAATTTCCAGACGCATTCACCATTTTTTAAAAATTACTCTATTAAAAGTCTAAAATTTTTAATTTGTATGTGATAATTTCCCGTTTAAACAATATCTGATTGAAAGCTGGATATGGAAATAGATGAATATGGTTCATTATTACAAAAGTGGTGTACAAAGGAAAAAAGCTGTACAATACAGCGAAGTATACGTATGGTCGGCCTACAATATGGTCAAATATAATTTAAACTAACAACACAAAAAACTTTCAATTCGGTAGGTATATATCTATATATTACTAAAATACAAAAAGCAAAAATTAAAATAAAACATAACACATAATAATAATATACAGCTTATTTTATAATTAGTGTTGTGCCAAACTGATAGGCTTTCTAGGGCATCAAAATAAACAAAGCCCAGTAAACTCCTCACCAAAAATTTGCAGTTGGCTAATTTTCGGAGGAATTTATTTTTTTTTTTTTTTAATTTATCTTAATGCCTTCTGTTATCTCTATCGGCTTGGCACAAAAACTGTAAAATACTACCAGGTACCATATATAACAATAAATAAACAAATAATAATTAAAAGTCTTTTTTGCGCGCTTTCTTTTCTGCAAAATCGGTAATGGCTTTATTTACATCAAGATCATTTGCCAAATCGTTTTCAATCGCTAAGACAGACAAAGAGTCTAATCTCTCCTGGGAAGTTTTATTACTTAGATAGGTTAAAATAGTTTTTAATTTTTGAGAAAGATCTTTCATTAGTGGCTACGCTTACGGGTAAAGTTAGATATAATATTAACGCTTTAATTGCGTTAGGAAACCTAGATGCACACGGTGAATTGTCTATTAACAAATATTTTAAGAACTCGCTTACGCTTATAATATTTTGATCCTGAATATCCTTATATAATAATCTATTATTTCTTATAGCAACTAGTTCGAGGTCCAGGGATTCTGATTCAGTAAAGTCATTTTTATAAAATGTTTGTGACTCCTTCCCTTTTTTAATAATATTTTCTGCAGTTAATAAAAAAAAAGAAGACGGATTCAGAAAATTAAACATTTCATTTACATGGCAAAATGATTTAAAACGGCGGTTTGTTTGAGAGCTTATAATATCTAATGTTACATAAAATATATTAACTTTAAACCTGTGTTCCGAATCTAAAAATCTAAAATGAGAACCAATTTCATCGAAGTGCGTTTTTACTTTTGGTGCTCTCTTGACAGTAAATTGCAGGACTATACCCCATTTTTGAGAAGTTTTGACGGCTTCCTCTTTAAGATCTAAATATTTATCTGTAGTTTCAGAGAAACAATCCATTGTTTTCTTTAAAAGGGCAACTACTTCATTTAAACTTGCACCCGAATTTTGCATTACTTTTGATAAAATATTTATCTCTTGTAATATCGTGTCGAAAAATACACACAGAAAAACAAACTCAAAACTTTCAATATTATTTAATATGGTTTTTGCTTCACCCCGCTCTTCTTTTTTTAGATGCTAATATAATTTTACTAAGAGTTTTAACTATATCTGTGTAACGAAATCTTCTGGCAGTCAAAGATTGTAATCTATCGTTAGTATAGACTTCATTGAACCATTTTCACCCTTATTTGAATCAACATATCGAATTACCATCCTGAGTTGCTCTATTTTAGTTATATCCAGTGTAGTATCTGTTAGAATGGAATAAAAAGGAGACATTTTAACTTTTTCTAAAATAGTACTTTTTAAAGTTGCGCCTAACATTGAAGTTATTTCGTTTTGTATTTTTGGTGACAGATATTTAATGGTTCCTTTTGGCTTATCAAGTACTTGCTTTAAAACTATATCATATCTAGAAAGTAAGTGAACTATGGAAAGAAAATTCCCATTGTAGTTATGATTAACATCTTCTGTATGTCCACGAAATGCTAACATACCTCTAGCTAATAATAAGGTTATACGAAATAATCTATCCAGAAATAACCGCCAAAAGTCTGCTTCATGACTTAATACTTCCATATTGTCTCTGTTAATCGTATTATCTTTTTTCCAAGTATCATAAATAAAACAGTTCGTTAGGTGTGACAGAGCCAAAAAAATGTTCTTTAATTTTTGCTGATAAGCCCTGCCACTCACTAATTCCGACAATCCATCCCGAACCTAATCTATGCGTGCCAAACAACCAACAAGGTTGATTTGATATAACATAGCCAAGTATTATCGTTGGTGTAATAATACCTTTCCGAAAGGCACCTTTGTTTAGAATCCTTCGGAAAAGGTCCCTTAGGTCTTGCTAGCCCATAACGAACAATCAGTCTTCTTAAATTATTGCAGCGTATTATGTCAACATCTAAGAAATGCGCGAAATCGGTAGGATACTCATTGTTAACATTAAAAAGACTTATTGAATGGTTTTCAGCTGAATTCGAACCTGACACACTACTATCTGTGATATTATCGGATATTTGATTAATTTCACTACCTTTACTGTCTCTAACTGATGTGCTACTTTCTTGGTTTGCTTGTATATTGATAGAAAGTATTTTTAAATCTTTATTCGGCTGGTCTTGACTTACTTCAGTATTCTGAGCGCTCGCCGAGTGATCTACAAGTTTTGCCTTAACATTAGCTGACAAAAACGTATCAATTTTAAGAAGTTTTTCTTTAGCCTCTTCTAATTATTTTTTTTCTTTCGCTTTTTTGTCGCCCCCCTTGTGAAACTTTTTTTTTTGTCATCAGGATTCATTTCTGCAGCAAAAATAATAACAACCTTTCCTTGGTTCGCTGTTTAATGTAGAAATGGTAAAACTACAGTATCCAGTTATTCATTTTAGATTGTTTTAAACGATTAAAAAAAATATTGTTTTAATTGATTTTTTTACCCACAATTATATTACTTACTTCAAGTAACAAAATTTTGTGATAATAAGTGGGTTGTTAAAAGATGTAAGTATTTTTGTACCTATACTTTACCTTTATTCTTTGATACAACAGCAAATGCAACTAACAGTGGCAGTTGTTTTTGTCTTAAGGGGATGTACTTTTCAAGTTTGAAATTCTTATAGATATAACAACTGTCTATACAAAAGCACTTAAATCTCACCAAGCTATATTATTATATTACTCAACCACCTATACAAAAAAATGATTTGCTTTGCAAACACTCAATAGAACCTATTTACTAGCCAGCCACACGTTTGACTGCTGAAGATTCTCAGAACTAAAATCGTGCTGTTCGGTGAATCCCCAATAATATTAAGATAAAGACAGCAGGTAGGTAAATGAGTACGTTCGCGATTTAAAAAATACTAGCTTTCATGATGATATTCATTGACAGTGTTTTTTTAAACGATTTTTACTGCTTTTCGCATATTCGCAGGTAAAAATTATAGTTAAACACCGCCCCTTGCATCAGCGGGCCCCCTCGCATTGCGGGGGCTAGCGGGGGTGTAGTTACGCCACTGACTAAAGGAACATGAACGATGTATTAAAAAGAAACAAATTGTTTAATGTGCTGTAGCTGAACACCAGCATATCACTGGTCATATTATAAATGTAAAGGAAACCAAGGTTCTAGCATCGGTTCCAGGATTTTATAAACGAAAAATTAGGGAATCTATTGAAATTTTTGAAACATACAAAAAATTTCAATAAAGATACGGGTTACGGTCTACATCAAACGTGGAAACCGGGTCACGGTTCGGCGGGCACAAGTCGGGTATAAAAGTCCGCCTGAATCTCTCCGAGTTCATTCCGTGTTCAGATCTCGTGGAGTAAAGATCCCTGAAGATTCCTCGTGCAATCGAAGGCGAAACGTCGGATAGTAATTCCAATTTGACACGGCCTAATCCCAAGAACCATGATTTCTATATAGTACGTTTTCAAATTCGAGGTACGAGCATTAGGATATCGGAAACGATAAGAAATATAAAGTCGATTATATGGGGTCAAACCTGCCTGATTAAGGCTTATTATTAATCCTTCAAGAAACTTTAAAAAATCCGAGTATTTCGGAATATTTGTAAGAAAAAAGAAATATTTAAATTTTGTGTTTATTTATTTCTCATTATATTTAAAAATTTAAAATATTTACATTCCTATTTCAGCCTTTTCTACTACGATATTAAAAAAATACCTGATAATAGCCGACAGCAGATTAAACATTGCATTGTATTAAAATTCTGAGATCATAGCCTTATAAGGGAGAAAAAGTAGCAATGAGATTGTAGAACTAATTCTTAATTACTTTTTCAAATAAACTTAGATAAAAATAGAAACAAAATAGGAATATTTTTGTTTTACTCAGAATTTTATATTTTTAAGAGATACGAGGTAACAAGGTAAGTTACGATCTACTAGTAAGCAGAAAACAAGGAACGCATAGAATAAAGAAATTGAAAAAAAATCTCAAAATTAAATGGATATTAACTATTTATAATATAAAAAACTCGGGAAGTTGCATTTGCTTTTTCACATTTATGTTACATAAATTTGACAACGAAACTGTTTGTTTGGTTAAGCTATTATAATAATATTGCGGAAAATAGAGGTATAAATGATGAATAATAGTTAAATATAAGAAAACTTATATTTAACACTTTTTTTAAACTACAAATTAATTGTTAGAAATAATTAAATTTTGCAACAATTTTCTTTAAAACCGAATATCTCTAGTTTAGATAAGGCAATCGAACGCCATTTGTGTTTATTAAGCACAGCATTATTAGCATTATAATACCCTTGTATTATACGGAGGGTTATATAATATCGAGCAAAATTTAGAAAACTTTGACTCACCCCTAATTTAAAAAAGTTACCTTTTTCCATATTTGTTGTTAACTGTCTATTTTGATACAATTTTTTCGTCTCTGATAAGCAAAAATTTGCATTTGCAATCTGAAATTATTTTCATTTTATATGTATTTACTCAATAAATGAGTTCTTAGGAAAAAACTAATTTCTCAGACGTTCGTGGAGAAGCCAAAACGATTAAAAAAATGCTGTTTTTAATAAAAGTGTTTTATTTACGAAAAAAAATGTTGAAAAAAAAATGCGTATTATAAGAAAAAAATTAATTAAAAAAGAAATAAATCAGATATCCAAGTTTTGAGAAATTAGTTTTTTTTCTAAGAATCTATTTATTGAGTAAATACATATAAAAATTAAAATAATTTCAAATTTGCAAATTCTCCCTCTTGACAAAGTTCATGTAAAAAAAACTACTTCTTGTCTTATCCCTCGTATATACCATTTTGTTTACAAGTTATAGCCATTTAAATTTAGGTTAAATTTTAAAAACACAATAGTTTAGTTTTAAAATTATGACTTACTGACGCAAGAACCATGTATACTATGTCGATGGAAATATAAGTAGTTTCTTAGCTAGAGGACACACATCCTATATGTTTTGACTACAGCTTTAGATCTGGTAAAAGATTAAGAAAGCACATGGAGGATTGAAAAAATGAATGAATGAAAAATCACTTTTGACAACTGGTTTTCTAGTATACTCTTTGTAGGATAATTAGTCAACAAAAAACTTGACTTATGCGGGTTAGATCAGAAAAAAATAATAAAGAATTACCAAAAAAAATCACAGCAACAAAAAAAAAGTCGTTAAATTTTTCGGGTAACGTTTGATGTAGAAGTTGACGTGGATAAAGGGTTAAAGCTAATGCCTTAAAATGGATACCAAAAATTCTAATGATTCTATTTTGTGTATATGTAGCACAAAATGATAGGATGCTCCCACATATCGGCGGATTTTTAATTTAAATAAGCAACACGGTTGCTTAAAAAAATTAGCAAATTATTAAATTCGACTTCACACAGGATTCTTGATTTGAATGCCTAATTTAAACATTCTAAATTATATTTTTTTATCAATTCTATACACTAAATTTTTTTCAGTTCGTATATTGATGTTCTCAAATCTCAAAAATCATATTAAACAATTATTAAACTTACCTTATTAATACACCTTACTTTGATCACTTTGTATAGTTTGTTTATAAAAAATGGGAAAGTTGGGTTTCTGCTGTATATTTTTTAGAAAACTTTTTTTTTAATTTAAGCCTGGCAAATTTTATTTACATTTTGTCAAAATTAAAAAGAAACCTGCTTCTATTCATAATTTTGCTAATTAAAATATTTATCCTGTTAAGTTTTTCTATTCTTGCTATTCTTTAATGTTCTGGCTGTCAGTCGTATGTCATCAAAAGTCATAAAATGTCGTATTGAAGCCAAATCGCTCCAGTAATGTATTCGTTATAGATTAAACGAAAACTGCATATTAAAAAAATAAGCTAAAGTTGCTTCACAAAATTTATAATTATAAGGACTTTAGAGAAAACATTACCATTTTCATGTATATTAAAATTATCTCTCTGATATATGCCCGATAGCCAGAACAACGACAGTATGTTTAATTATCCGGTATGATATAATTTAGTATCAGTTAGTTTAATATTTTGATTAAAATTAGTTAATTTTGCTCAATTGCTTGCTGGTAAATTTACATTGATATATGACAATATTTAATATGTACATTCAATGCGCTATAATTATTAATTTAATTATCAAAATATTTCCACCGTATTAAGAGTATTACTAGGTATGTCAGAAGTCTAGCAGGTGCCTAATGGTACTAAGATATTTATTTAATATATTTTCTAGATTGTCAATAATAAATAATATCAAATTTATACACTATCGAAGGTAATTGCATTAAAATTCAAAGAATAATACAATTTTATAAAAATATAAATTTGTGACAATTTACCCAATTTCCTGTCTCAATTTGGCAGTGCTAGTATTATGATTAGTTTTGTAGTATCAATCCATTCGACAGATTTAAATTTTAACATTCTTGATTTATAAAATCAGATTTATCTCTATCCACGAAGAGACTTAACGGTGTAATTAAGTTTATTAAAATTCAAAGTACTCGTCTCAGTGTAAGGAAGAATGACTTATTTTTATCAGACTATCTTAGCTGCAAGAGAGCGAATTAAATAAATTAAAAAAGAAGCAGAAGCATAGGAAGAAAATGACATGCGACAGAGCTGCCTGACAAAACAATGAAATATTATTTATGGTTATTAAAAATTAAATGGCGCTCAAAGGTAAGCACATTGTTTTAACAGAGGTGAGGACTGGATTCTTGTGATTCTTAACTTTTCTAGTAAATCTGGTTATTACCCTCATCTAATAATTTGATCAGATGGTTCACAGAAATGTTGAGAAGCAAGTACAGCGGACTTAATGGTGGAAACGCCAGAGTTTTTATATTTTTCAAATTGGTTCATGTACTTCCAAACCTCTATAAAATAATAAATTAAAGGCAGGATATGTATGCGAATAAAGAAACTGAAAATTAAATATGTATTAATTTATCAATTGAGTTGGTTTTCTAGCAAATTTCAATTCAATATTTTTGCTTCTGAGTGTTCATAAGTCCAAAACACAGCTTGCCATCTTGTTACTAAAATTCTCGGCTATTTAGTGAGTTATATTATTACTTTATATTTCGTATAACTTAGATATGTATTATCGTAGTTAGCTTAACCTGTTTTCTTCTTCTTCTATTTTTATTTAAGTGTGGTATTCTTTAATTCTTTTGGCTAATGGCCTGGATGTTTTCAGACTTCACATACGTAAAATGTATTACACTGATTTCATTGAAAATTGTTTTTGTGAATTTATGATTCCAAAAGTCAAACAAAACCAACTATAAATTTCATTATACCATACATACCTAACTTATCAGATAAAACAAAAACGAATAGGTAAACGTTTTATTTAACGTAAGGACGATCTTTAAGACGCAACATATGTTTAGAAGCCAATTTACAAAAACAAAACGTAACATTGATCAAGCTGCAAGAGAGCGAATTTAATACATTAAAAAAGAAGCAGAAGCATAGGAAGAAAACGACATGCGACAGAGCTGCCTGACAAAACATTGAAATATTATTTCTGGTTATTAAAAATTAAATGGCGTTCAAAGGTAAGCACATTGTTTTAACAGAGCTGAGGACTGGATTCTTGTGATTCTTAACTTTTCTAGTAAATCTGGTTATTACCCTCATCTAATAATTTCATCAGATGGTTCACAGAAATGTCGAGAAGCAAGTACAGCGGACTTAATGGTGGAAACGCCAGAGTTTTTATATTTTTCAAATTGGTTCATGTACTTCCAAACCTCTATAAAATAATAAATTAAAGGCAGGATATGTATGCGAATAAAGAAACTGAAAATTAAATATGTATTAATTTATCAATTGAGTTGGTTTTCTAGCAAATTCCAATTTAATATTTTTGCTTCTGAGTGTTCATAAGTCCAAAACACAGCGTGCCATCTTGTTACTAAAATTCTCGGCTATTTAGTGAGTTATATTATTACTTTATATTTCGTATAACTTAGATATGTATTATCGTAATTAGCTTAACCTGTTTTCTTCTTCTTTACTGTCAAATAAATGTCATGTTCGTCTTATTCATGTAACATTTTTATTAGTGAATATTGTTTTTTCGCAGATCTGACGATTCTTGAGAGAGCGAAATATGTAAGGTAAATATATTTTTATCTTAAGACCATGAATTTAATTTTGTGTATGAGATGTTTAATAATCTAATTAACTTAATTTTGTTGCGATTTGAACTGAGGTTTCTATGTACTCCTGTTAAGCGCTTTATTAATTAATACATGGATACTTTAAATTTTAATATCCAACATAGATAGAATCAAAGCTTTTCACGGTTTTGATCTATTAACGAATTATCATTCTTCGAGTCAGGCGATACAAATTGAAATGGATTACATATAAATAAAGATGACAGAGAAGAAGGTATTTCTTCATTTTTAGTGCTTATCTAACAAAACACTGAAGAATGAACATTTTATGTTAAATCCAAATATTAAAATGTTTTCTTAAGTGAGCATTAGCAAGAAGAAGATCAGCTCCTGTTTTTAAGTTTTGAAGACTTCGAACTAACAAGTTATTTTTGCAGAGGCTGAGTTAAATTATGAGCATAAAAGTGTTTTACAATCTTGTAATGTTATTAATCTAGATCACTTGGCTAAACTTTCTAAAACACAAATCTGTGAAGTATCAGCATGATATCTAAATGCTTTAAACATAGCTATAATATGCATTTATAAATGATTTTGTTAGAATTAGTATTGCAGAATAATTTTAATGAACGTGTATTGATAGCTAAAGACTTTAACGTACATTTTAGGTTTAAAGAGGCAACAACATGCCTGTGGTTCTTCGGAATTGAGAGTCCTTTGATTTCCTGTCCGTGAGCGCACTCCTATAATGGGCATTGGATAATGTTATTTTAAATTATCCAATTGAGAATTCAATTGGAGTAAGTAATAAGGATTACGATACTCGATACATGATAAGATGTTTTTCCCGCACCTCTTAATCGGGAAAGACCTTTTCAAAATACAAAAAAGGTGAATCAGGCTTTCCTCAAAATTTAGGCAGATTTCAAACTTATTTGTAGCTAAATTTAAGACCTTGTTTATTAAATCGACAAACATAAAATAATAATACCAAATCAATTTGGTTTTAGAACAGCTAAGTCTACCTTTGATAAACTTACTTAAGAAAAAAGAAATTTATCAGTGTGTCTAAGGGCTACATTTGACTGTGTAAATGGATAATATTTATTAGAAAAACTTGACTTATTGGGTAAGCCCCTGCTTCAGGCGGTCTTAATTGATTGAATGGTTTATGATTGTCTTGTTGTCTCTTGGTAATAAGCTAATGACCCTTTATCAAATGAGTTTGGTGTGTGTCTCAGAGCTATCTGCTAGGCCTTCTTCTCTTTCTTGCATACATAAATTACCTTCCAAGGACGTTTTATGATTGATGATAAAAATATTGAAAGTATATAGTATGCTGATGATGCCACTTTTGGCCAGCCAATAAACAAAGGAGCAGACCCAGAGTTGTTACTTAAAAATTTGAGGCATCGCTCGATTGCTCTAATCAATGATTTGTTGCTACTCAACTGGTACCAAATAAGTCAAAGATTCAATCTTTGCTTTTTGATACAGAAAATTTCTAAGTATAGGCATATTATTAAGTTTTTAGAAGTAACAATGGACATTAACCTATTAACGGACTGAACAGATAAACTTGATAAGTAATATTAAATAGAGCGATACATGCTGTAAGAAAAACTCGGACTCGGTTGATAAGAGATCACCACATAATACGAACTATTTTCTTTCATTATGAGCTTTGGAATTTTGGCTTGAGGATGAGCTGCACGGTACATCTGAATAAAGTACTTGGAATTCAAAAGTCAGCAACAAGTATTATTAAAAGTAAGCAGGATGATTCTTATAGTTCACATTTTAAGTCCTTACAGGTCATAACTATGTATTCTGTAATTATTTACAATAAGTTAATTTTTTTTAACTGGCATTTACAACAGTATACAATCGCAACTGATCTTCACACATATAGCACCAGAAACTGTAAAAATTTATTTTTACCAAAAACTTGATTAAAAAGGACAGATGATTGAGATGTTAAATTTTACAATTCATTACACCAGTCAATTAGAGAGCTTAGGAGTGTAGTCTTTAGAAATGAAATTAAAGAAATTTTAATCTATGCTTTTACATATGGTTTTCAAGATTTGAAATGCCTTGTGTAATATCTGAACTAGAACTTGTAATTGTGATCTTTATGCAAATAATGGTTTATTCTTAGTGTTTTCATTGTCATCGATTTAAAGGTTTAAATTTATAAGTTTTGATCTTTGACGTAAAATTAATAAAGATTTGTATTTATATCTTAAATCAGTATGCAGCCTTGAAAACTGTTTTCACATACAGGAGCAGCCTATCGTTTAACACTCCTAATATTCTTGACTATGTTCTAGAAAGAGGAATTCGTTTGAGTAATGATCTAAACATCACAAGGTTGCTTACTTTGCTCGAACATATCGAATTGCGGACCATTTGTCTTTGTATTGAAAATATCCCTTTATCTACTAATCTATTATTTTCTTAAGTAAATATTGTTATTAGTAAGAATAAAAAAATCGAAAAACGCGTTAAACAAAACACAATCCAGTATAAGACTCCGAACGATTCTTATGGAAAATGGCTTCCCCTGTAATTGGTTGAATTTTTGGTATGATATATTTTATGATATCCTGATCAAAAGATAACCTTGGCACATTAGGTATCAAAGTTGCCTAATTGTCTCCTGTAACTTCAACGCGTTTAATCACAGAAAATTACTGTAACATTGCAACATTAAAACAAAATAATGGTATAATGTTTCTTATACTGATGTGTATTTTCAATATATTACTTTTCAAGAATATTTTATAGAAAAATATACAAAATAAGAAAGAATTATACTAAATTTCCTTAAAATTTTAATGTGTGGTCTTTAGTTCTGTGTCCACTGGGAAGGTACCTGAGAAATAACGCTAAAAATAAATTTCATCATTATCGAATACAGTTACATCAGGAACTAATTGATATCGATTTAAGACTAAGAATTAATTTTTGTCTTTGTATACAACTACAATTTAATGGAAATGCAAATTTGGATGAGTGCACTTTTCACCGGAATGGATTTGTCAATAAACATAACTTTTATTACTACTCAGATACCAATCCGCATTGTTTTGAAGTACACAGCCAAAAGAAATAGGCAATCAATGGTTGGGCGGGGATTTTTGGAAATATTATGATTGGTGCTTATTTTCTCAGTGGTATCTTAAATGGTGCCAGTTACCTACAATTTTTGCAACAGAACTTATTTCAATTCATGGAAGATGTTCCTCTCGTTAGAATAAGACATATGTATTTCCAACAAAATGGAGTTCCAACCCATTGCACGTGCTGTAACTACTTAACTGAATATTCAAATCCATGAAAAGTCAATAGAAAGGGCAGAACCAATGCGTTGGCCTCCGCGATCCCCCGACATGACCCTCCTTGATTTTTTTGAGGATGTATGTCAAAGATAGGGTTTATACTGATGTACCAACAACAGTTCAAAACATGCAAGAACGAATTATAAATGTTTTTAGAACATCAGGCCAGGCAGGTTAAACAATGTGCAGCGATCGTTCTGTAGACGAATTGAATTTTGTTGCAACAGGAGGGTGGTCACTCACTCACTAAATTCTTGTGCAATAAAAACAAAAATCAGTTTTTTATTTATTTATTGTTAATTAGTAATTACTTCTAAATTTGTGTAGCATACGTACCATCAAGGGGTGTCTCCGGTTTTTGAGTTGTTAGTAAAACTTAATTTTGAAAAGTAACGGGGTAATTTCAAAAAATTAGATTTGGAGCAAAACTGTAAGAGATAGATACCTTAGATCACTGGAAAGGCTTCAAAATTCTACATTCAACGGCATCTTCAAAGTTGTAGGTAGTGCCATTTGAAAAAATCAAGTTATCCATGATTTTAGAGACTTCAAATTCCACCATTAATGAGTGATCAGAGCCAATGAAGGTTGAGAAACTGCACAACTGGCTTTAGTTAGCATATTTAATACCTATTGGAGTTTTAAAATCGCAGTTGCCTAAATTCAAGAGTAATCGGGTTAATCCATTTTTTCGAAAGGTCAATTTTTTTAGAAAAAGTGAAATGTCAGGAAGACGGTCTATTACAGACATCATGTACATAAAGTCACGCTAGAATTGACGAAGGTATCCAAATTTGGAATAAAAAATGGTTTTACGGAAGACCCTTATAAATAAAAATAATTTTAGAATATTATGCTGCAAGTTGATCCGCATAAATTTTGTTAAGAACATTGTTTTCTAAGCCCAATATTTTCAGAGATATCGGCCGTGCACATATTTATTTTTTATATCAGAGATTTAACTGAAATGGCACTGAAGAGATAAGGTGAAAAAAAATGTGTACCTAGCGTAGGTTCATCTTAATTTACGGTATTTTGAGGTGAGTTTTTTACTTCACTATTTAGCAAATTTAACTATGTGTTATTAAAATTAACTGAACAAGATCCTACACAATTTTTTTTTTAACAATATTACGACATTCCAATAAATTGCATGTTTGTTATTTAGTGCATTTGGCAAGTATTTGATTTTTGAAGTTCCCTATTTTTATTTAAGTGTAGTGCTCTTTAATTCTTTTGTCTAATGGCCTGGATGTTTCACATACGTAAAACGTGTTACACTGATTTCATTGAAAAATGTTTTTGTGAATTTATGATTCCAAAAGTCAAAAAAACCAAAATAAACTAACTACAAACTTCATTATACCATACATACCTAACTTATCAGATAAAATAAAACGAATATGTAAACGTTTTAACGTAAGGATGATCTTTAAGACGCAACATATGTTTAGAAGCCAATTTACAAAAACAAAACGTAACAATGAACAAGAAGATACAAAAAATGTTAATTATAAAATTGAGTGTTACTGCAATACATTTTACATAGGTGAAACCTCCAGGCCATTATTCCCATAGGGAAAGGAAAGTTAAAATGAACAATAATTGTGTAGCATCTTTTTAAGTTAATTTCACATAATTAAATCTGCTAAATACTGAAGAAAAAACGGACACCCCAAAAATACAGTAACTTAAAATAAACATACTCTAGGTACACGTATTTCTTTTCACATTATTTTAAAATTAAGGTAATTTAGTATAATATAGTTTCCTTCTTAAGCCATTTTATGTTATAGCATTCACCCTGTACAAGATGTATATTATTTTTAATAAAATCATTCATTTTAGGAAGTAAGTACAGACATTTTCTATGAATATACCCTATATTATGCTCTAAACCTATAAGAAACTATTAGATGAAACCTGAATCTATAACACCCTGCAGAAGTCAAACGATGAGTTTGACGGAGGTATGCCATTATTAACTCCATGATCAGGATAAGCTATAAGGATCGTCAGGGTCTCTCTTGAAAAAGTTTAGAATTAAACGAACATTAACTGAAACTTCATAATACTAGCACTTATCCTAATTTTCTCTTTCCACTTAAAGCTTTTTACAGGGCCCGTTTCCTACTTAAGGGTCTTTAAATAGGGAGCAATTTTAAAAAGTATTTACTGAAACTCGAAAGTCCAGGGGATCACAAAAAGTTATCCGGATTTTAAAGATACAGACATGAACCGTAAGTTATACTTAAGTTACCAAAAGAGTTAATATACTTAGGGCTAACATGTAGAAAGTCAGGTCTTCTTTCCTTTTGCTCGATGAACTTCTCACTGAAACAAATGAAAAACAGTTTTAGATTTTTGTTAACATAAGTTAGCAGTAAAAATGAATAATGTCATGAAATATCCATCCAATCGTACATACAAAGTTTATTTTGAATCTGTTTTATTATACAGAAATTTTGTTAGTTTTACATTAGTAACAAGCATTTGTTTTCATAGTATTGTATAAAAATTGCAAAATGGTCAGTGACTATTTTTGGGCGGCTAAGTTGAGTTTCAAAATCATGAAAAACCTCTGATAAGTAGGTAAGTCACACAGGCAGCTTATTTCAGATCTCTTAAGATTTTCTGTTTCTCTTAAAAATTTTAAAAGCGGCTACACGCACCACAAATGTACCAGTTAATCTCTATATCATACTTAATATATACCTAAAATTTCAAATTTATCTAATAAGTAGTTTTTCAGACCGATTTTTTTTTTAATTATTTAACAGGTCGCTCTTTTGTTTTCCTGGTTTTTGTACAAAATTGAGATCATGAAAAATCCAAAATATGTTTTTTAACATTTCACTAGGTGGATTCCTTGGTTTTTGTGCAAAATAATTTTTTATAAATTGAAAAATTTATTTTTTAGACAGAAAAATATTTTTTTTAGGGGCATTAAAACGTCAATATACTAAAACCGCAATTTTTTTGTTACGTCATATCGGATTTTTACCAAAATTTCTCCAGTTCATGTCTTCCACACATGATCTATTAAGTAGTTTTTTAATTTTTGATCGCCAAATTTCGAAATCTTGGGGGTACTAAAATTTTACCGGTTAATTACTAACTAACACTTGAATTGTTTGCGATATTTGAGGTAAACCAGTAATTAGTAATATTTTTTTTAACATTTGACTAGGCATTTTGTTTCACCATATTGGATCTTATCAAAATGGGACTAGGTCATTCCCATACGACTTTTAATTTTTTACCAAAATTTGAAGTCAATCGGGTAAGTACTTTTTTAGCTGTCCGGCGAACAGGTAAACCGACAGATAGACAGACCAACGGAATTGAGAAAACGTGTGTTCCAGCATCTAGTGACCCCGAAACGTAAAGATCTGAAAGAATTTCCGAGGGTGATTTTAGAATACAATAAGTTCAATAGGTAGTTTTTACACTGACGCACACACCCCTTTTGTTACGTAATTTTGAATTCGTACCAGTTTATCTCTATATCACATTTAATTTTTCTGCAAAATTTAAGCTTAATTGAATGATTTTAGAAAAATTGTCCGCCATTTTGTTCCGCCATCTTGAATTGGTACCACAACTTTACTAGTTTATCTTTATAGTACACTTAATGCTTGTACAAAATTTGAAATTAATCTAATAAGTAGTTTTTCAGGCTTATTTTTTAAATTTTTATTATTATTTTGTTTTACTATCTCATACTCATACCAAAATGTTACCAGTTGATTCCTATTTAGCACTTGATTTTTGTGCAACGTTTGAGGTAAATTTGATAAAATATTCCCAGGTCATCCCCATATGACCTTTAATTTTTGACTAAAATTTGAAGTCAATCTGATAAGTAGACAGACGGACCGACGGAATTAATAACACTGTTTTGGCAGCTAGGGACGCTAAAACGTGAGGATATGTGAAACCTGACGATGATTTTTTCATAAACTCAAACTTAAAACTCAAACTCAAAATGCTATATTATCAGAACAAAATGTCTTGTTGACAAAGCTAATAAATGTTAATAAAAAAGAGAGAAAACAGTCATATATAACAACAACAATGATATCAATAACAATACACAACATAATGAACAAAGTAATACCAAAGACAAGGAGGTATCAAAATTTATTTAGACATTACAACATCAAGCTCGGTTTTAATAATAAAAATGGCAGCAAAAGAGAACACCTCAATAAAATGTTAATTGTAAGGGGAATTAAAACAAATACACACTTTTAGAATATTTTTAAAACTTCATAAACAAAACATTTACAAGTCTAAGTCAAAATCTTTCACTGAGAGACTCTCCCACGTCAGAGTAGGCTATCAAAAACATACACACTCCTAGAATATTGTTAAACATTTATAAACACACACAAGTGCAAGTCAGTATCATTCACTGAGATACTCCCCCACGTCATAGGATGCTTTCGCAACCAGCAGTTTCTTTACCTCAAACTTAAACCTATTTCTCTCAAATATTGATATTAATATTTTATTATTATAATTTTCTGACTGTAATCTACCTCTAAATATGACTCTAGCCAGTCGAGACATTAACCCCGAAATCCATACTTTTCTAGCTTCCGCAGCAGAATTCTTTGACTCACGCAGTCAAACGCTTTCGACAAGTCACAGAAAACTGCCGCTGCAGCCTCCCCCTCATTAAAAGTTGAATATAACTTTTCGAGAAAATCCAAGATTGCATCATTCGTTCCCAAACTGTGTTGATCTCAGAATACTATGTTTTTCTAAAAAGCTAACAATTCTTTTCTTCGCAAGCTTTTCCACTATTTTGGAAAGTGTCGGCAACACCGCTACAGGCCGATAATTACTAGGGTCATTCTGATCATCCCCCTTAAACAATAGTACAATATCTGCAACCTTTAAACAGTCTTGAAAGAAACCTAAACCAAATGATGAATTTATCGCCTGTACCAGTACCTCCACCAAAGAAAAAGGATTCCTGTATTGATATATGGTTTATAAAATACGAAAAGTCAACATTTGAGTTTAAATTATCAGATATAGTTTTTGCAATTGAACAATAAAATGAATTCAAATCGTTGGGGGATAATTCATGATTACAAACATTCTATTTGGCCGCCATTTTGTTCAGCCATCTTCAATTAGAACCAAATTTTACTAGTTCATGTCTATACAACAGTTAGATATAGCGTACAATTTGAAATCAGTATATTAACTAGTTTTTTTCAGGCTGAATTTTTAAAAATTTACTAAGCCGCCATTTTCTCACGCCATCTTGGATTCATACCAGTTGATTCCTACGTAATACTTGATTTTTGTACAAGATTTGAGATAAATTGGGTAAGCAGTTTGTTAAACATTTCATCAGGCCGCCATTTTGTTATGCCATATTGGATTTTTACCAAAATGTTACCAGGTGATCCCCATGTGACCTAATTTTTGACCAACATTTGAAGTCAATGGGGCAAGTGCTTTTTTAGCTATGCCGCGAACAGGCAAACCAACAGACAGACAGACCGATGGAATTGAGAAAAAAATCTCGGAGGGTGCTTTTTTCACGATTACAATACTTCTCTTTTACGAGGGAAGCAAAAATGATTTCCAAGATACTAGGGTGCAAAAGTAAATTATATATTTATTTTCTTGAAAAAAAGCGAATTTCCTGGAACGCCGCTAAAGGAAACTACTTAAAGAAATAATTTTGAAAAAAATTAAATACCTATATCCATATAACATAATAATATCGACCCCTAACATTAAAAATACATTTTCGCTGATAAAACCTTTCTACATGAGCGTTTGGGTTTTCAGTGGCCAACTGATATGTGTTATATAAATTTATTATCTAGTCTCGTGTTAAACTAGCTTAATCAGTAAATAATTATATATCAATGAAAGTATTATTTTCATATTCTTGTAAAATGTTATTAAACATGTTTACACATAATGCCTGATCACCATCATAAAGTGATTTGATCTTTTATAAATAACTAATTCTCAAGCTTTAGATTTGGCCATTCTTTCTACAACCACATTTAGTTAGTAGTTTGCCGCCCGGATTATCATTTGAGTTTTCTTTTCTTCAGCCTCAATTGTTCTGACGTGTCTGGCTCTTCTTATATCATACTTGCGATGCTCAAATGAAACATGTTCATCAAGTTTCAATGAATATTTACAAACATTTGAGCATGAGGAACATGTCAGTAACGGTATTCTTCTATGTAAAGTCGGCGTGGTTCTTCGGCATTTACATTTACTCTTCCACAGTAAAAGTGTAAGTCTCGATGTTGGACATTTGAATGTTGATAGTTCCATGGTTTGATAAGTTTTGCTTTAAATCAAGCATATCGATAAGTAGATAATTATAAAACGTTAGATATCGCAACATTTGAGGCAAGCCGATTTGCCTTTTGGCAATGGTTTGCGACTAAACCGTAGAATTTGTCAACTCTATAGAAGTATAGGATTTTTACTATTTTCATTGCCTCCAAAACGTTTTTGCAATATCTATCAAAATAAACAATAAGTTCTGGGCTAAGTAAATTTTGAATTTCATGGCGGCACTCCAGCGAATTAGTTTTGTATCAGAATTTTAGAGTTTGCTAAGCCTAATTTGTGTACCGAGTATCATCTTGATTTGTAAAAGATTTGCATATCTGCATTTTGAAACCTACGTAGATTTCGACATATTTTTAAATGACTTACCCATATTTTTTTTATGTAAAATCACTACCCTTAGTATCATGACGCTGTTCCCGAATACTCTATATAAACTGGCAAAATGCGCTTATCATGTTTGTCATCCATTCAGTTGAACGATATTCTCAGGGGATATAGAATACGTGGTCAGAAACCAGAAATTCGAATTTACTGTAACTATGGTTTTCTTACCAATAGGAAATGTAAGCCACTCTGACGGAAACTGTTCTTTTTAATAAAGAAAGCAAGATTTTCTCTGTTACAGAGTTATCAGTACCTGCTAGAACTAACATTGCAAGAAAGGAAAATAATGAAACACAAAAGATATCCAGACGATTGTTTCTTGGCCACCGATTGTTTACAATAGAATTTATTATCGGTGTCTTGGGAGATATTTAGGACTCACCACTTGCTCATCATTAAAAATACCACTCTGTTGACACTTTACTGAGTTACTTACGAAATAAATGCAGAAGGCTTTGATTCAAGGCTTCCTACGTCTCCTAAGGCAATTGAATTTGACTGACAGTTACTTACCGCTGGGACCTCTGGCATGCCTGTATTTTGTAGGGTAACATTTTACGTGGATCGGAGCCACAAAGCGGTCATAACAAAGGATTTTTTAAATATCATAATAAAAATAATAATAATGTAATGAAATAAAAAAAACAAGAAAATTTTCATAGAGACTTCTTAAGTCCTTTGTGGTTTTGTTCACCCTTGAATCCTCTCTCTAGATGTATGATTGGGACAGAAATAGGATACTCTTTGAGGAATAGTCGAATGAGGCATACTCTCTCCCTTCAGCTGTACATGGATGATCTTAAGCTGTATGCGTCTTCCCATGATAAGCTTAAAAGCCTATGAAACTGGCTGAATAGTCTTCAAAAGATATCTGTATGAAATTCGGCATGGATAAGTAATGAAGGTAAGTAAGATGAAGCAAATGGATGATGGCCTCATAGGTCGATGAGTGACGAAGACGTTTATGAGATATTAACAGGCAAAACACATAGATCACTCAAATATTAAACACGAGTTATTAAATTATATCAAAGTTAAACAGCAAACACCTTTTAATGCTCCTAATACTCTGGCGGTGCCTGTATCGACATTATGGTTCATCACATGGACAGAGATAGACCTTGAATCTCTTATGAGAAAGATGAGAGCCGAACTTACACAATAAAAACACCACCGAAGTCAAGTGTATCAAAAATACCAAGAAAAAAAAATTGCAGAGAGGTTGTAGATATCAAAAATCTTTTAGCGGACAAATTGAACTGCTAAGAACATACTTCCATTAAAGAAAACAAACATCACCCCTACATCAAAATATCTACTTGGCGAACCTTTCGAACTCACCCTTAAACCAGCCTCTGAAAAAAACCCAAAAAACATGAGAAAAAAAGAACAAGAAGCAACGGAAATGACGAACCAAAGCTTTTCATTGAAGATATCTGAGAGATCTTGACCAACCGCATGGTTAAAAAGTGCAGAACTCTTCCCGGAAACGAAAAAAAATATTTTAAATATATGGTTAAAGATCCCAATGTAAGAAAAGACAAGTGTGGAGAATGTCAAGAAAAATCCAACACATCTCAGCAACATGCATCTCAGAATGAATATTTATACAGGCACAACTAAGATGCTCCTGTAGTTTGTCAAGACATATGCTATAAGCTGTGAATAAAACTCACATGCCTAAAACACCTTATTACAAGTATGAACCACCACCTGTGACTCAAACAAATCGCTACATCCCTTGCAATAAACCCGATATAGTGGGAAGAGGCAGACATGCTAAGAGTCTAAGCAAAATGTGGAACCTCAACAAATTGACCATCAAGCCAATAGTATTGTTCGCTACAGGCGTCTCACCAAGCGATCTGTACGGAAGCTTGGATAGACTGGGGTTATAGAAAAACTTGTACATCCTATTACACAAAGTTGTCATCCGGAATAGAAGATAGTCAGAAAATCAACAATAAACGACGATATAATAATAATAATAATAATGAGAGCTATGTAATAGATACACAAATAAACCTGACACAGATACTAACCAAACACAACAACTTGAGCCTATTTCAACAGCGGATATATCGCAACGACTACCTGCAACTACGAAGGCAGGTAAACCAAGGAAAAGGTTAAAATGGACAGATGAAATGAATCAAACGGTGATGCATTCCTACTACACCGCTACCAAACTTGAGACAATTTCATCAGGATACGGACATAAACTGCATACACTTTTCATAGCACAATATCCAGAATACAAATAACTTATCACAGGACAGAGAGTAATAGATCAAAAAAGAGTCATCACTAAGACCAGTAAGCTCACCCCACTCGCATTGAAAAACATCAAAGCTATGGTAGCTGCTGAACTAAACATTCATCAACCAAACATTGAGGACACCGGGGCAGAGGCCAAACCGTTCCCACATACAAACCAGCCCAAAGTTGTGCAAGAGAATCTGCAACCTCACTCAACGCTCAGTAGAGGCGAAACACCCAGCAACAATCCACGACAGATGACAAGCACCATACAGCACACAGGACAAGTGAATCATTCGCCCAAAGCACCATACACACAGCTACATCTCGGACCGTCTCTCACACAAGCAATATAAACAAATGGTCAGGCTCCAATCCTACAACAAGAGATCCTATTCCTCGTGTAATATTTAAACAGGACACACATAAAATCCTAAAGATTATCAACGAACACATAATTCCCTAGTATATAACGCATGCGAGCACAATTGAGAACATTCATACAGTGATCTATGCAGCAGCTATAACCACGATAACACAGAACAATCAGAAACTCCCGCCACGACGCAGAAACACCAACAACATAAAACCAAAATTCAAATGGCAGATGAGGATCGAAAACAAAATTAAAAAATAATTGGGACATCTTACCCAATCCATGAACGGCAACAAGTCAAAACACAAAGCGTAGAGAAAATCAAATCTGCATCTCCTGATTACGCGCTTACAGAAATCCTTGACACTCTGAACCAAAAATTATCTGTGTATGCCGCCAGACTCCGAAGATACAAAGAATCAAATGAAAGAAAGGACGCTAACAACCTGTTTCGAAGAAGCGAAAAATAGTTCTACTAAAAAATCATGAGCAATGGTGAGGCACGAGTAATAGAACCACCGACTAAACAAGAGATCACAAAATACTGGAAAAGTATTTGGTCAGAACCGAAACTACACAATAATAACGCTTCATGGATTAAAGCGGAAGAAGACAGACACAAGTGCTTAGAGAAACAAGAGGACTTTGCAATGACAGCACAAGAAGTTGCAGAAACAATCAAATACACGCATAACTGGAGATGTCCTGGGATAGATAACATTCATAACTTCTGGTACAAACAGTTTATCTCCACACATGAAACTCTCACTCGCCAAATTAATGAAATTATTTTAAAACCTAGCACGGGGAGTTTTCTCAACCAAGGAATAACATACCTTAAATCCAAAAATTCAGACAATGAGGACCCGTCAAATTACCGACCTATTACGTGTCTTCCAACCCTATATAAAATCATCACAGCCACAATTACCAGGAGAATAGAACAACATCTAGCACACAAAAACATTCTAACGGAAGAACAAAAAGTGTGCAGGAAAAACAGCCGAGGATGCAAGGAGCAGCTCATTATAGACAGCGTCATCATGGAACAAACCAGGAAAAATTATACAAACCTTCATACTGGTTACATACATTATAAATTATAAAAAAGCCTTTGATTCGATACCCCACAGCTGGCTAACCAGAGTACTAGAATCGTATAAAGTCAATAAAAACATCAGGCAATTTCTTACGCAAATGAGTACATGGAAAACAAAAATCAACTTGAGAACACAAAAAAAGCACATCGAAACAGAAGACATCTACATCAGACGGGGTTTGTTCCAGGGAGATTCACTCAGCGCTTTGTGGTTCTGACTTTGTCTCAATCCACTCTCAAACACACTGAATAACACAAACTTCGGATTCCAAATTAAACACCAAAAAAATAACCTACACAAAATAAACCATCTGTACATGGATGACATAAAATTATATGCAAGTACAAAGGCACAGCTAAAGGAACTCCTTAAAATCACAGAAACGTTTACCCTGGACATCAACATGGAATTTGGTATAAGTAAATGCAAGCTACTTCATATCAACAAGGGATAGTGGAAAGACCACCCTACGGGGGAAACAATCAACAATGAGACTATAGATAACATGCTTAAAGAAGAACCGTACAGATACCTAGGCTTCCATGGAAGCACCAAAATTAACCACACTCATTCAAATCAGAGCCCAAGACGGAATTTAAAACCAGACTCACAAAGTTACTAAAAACAAAACTGAATGCCAGAAATTTAACGAAAGCTATTAACACCTTCGCCACACCTATTCTTACGTATTCGTTTGGTATCATTAAATAGTCACACACAGACATAGAAAACATTCACATTCTCATACGCACTGAATTCATTAAACACAGGAATTACATCCCAACGCATGCAAGGAAAGACTCACCATCGAGAGAAAAGAAGAAGGAAGGGGAATTATAGATATATAATCGATAAATAAAAAACAAATTTACGAACTCAGAAAATTCTTCCACAACAAACCCGGTTTGAAAAAACACTTTAGGGAAGAAACAGATACCACATAATGCAAGACCATATACATAAAAAGCTTTCATATACGTGGTTATAAGAAGGGCAGCTGTTCCCTGAAACAGAAGGCTTCCTGCTTGCCATCCAGGACAAAGTCATAGCAACCAGAATCTACCGAAAGCACATCATCAAGGACACAACCATTGAAGACGAGAAGTGTAGGAGATGTCACCAGCAGAGAGAAGCGATCGAACACATAACGAGTGGATATAGAATAATGGCCGGAACCGAATACACCGCGAGGCACAACTCAGCAGCGAAGGTCGTTCATCAAGCATTAGCCACAACATACAAACTAACGGAGAACACAGACCCTTACTTCCATTATACACCAACATCTATACTTGAAAACGAAGACTATAAGCTCTACTGGGACATTGTCATCCACACAGATAAAACAATCCCCGCAAATAGACCCGATATCACCTTTCAATCCAAAAAAGAGAAAATCACTTATTTAATTGACATGGCTGTACCCAACGACGAGAACATCCAAGCGAAATACAGTGAGAAGATCGCCAAATACACCGACATGGCAATGGAAGTAAAAAGGCTGTGGAAACACGAAAGAGTCATCATTGTTCCTCTCGTCATATCAGTATCAGGTCTCACCCCAACAACGTTAACACCGCATTTGGCTCAATTGGAACTTAATACAGACATTCACAGCAACATCCAGAAATCGGTCATTTTGAAAACATGTAGCACAGTTAGATCATTTCTTAATACACAATAGTTGTTTTTTTTCCATTTCCTTTTTTTACTTTTATTTTTTGTACTGACTTGGTATAATCCCGTCAGTATAAAATACAACCACAGGAATACTGTAAGACAAGTCATAAAAATAATAATAAACCCACTACCACAACATAACAATTCTGACATCGTTCTGTTGGCCAAGGGGACAAAGTCCATTTTTGTCATAAAATGTTTAGTCCTAGCAAGTATCAGGATCTTCTTGGCGAATTTCACAGGATGTATGTCCAAAGTAACGGGTTCAAATCGGGAACCTTGCTGTCAACACGCTGACTGCTGGCCGGACTCTGCTACGGGTCGTTCGGCCAACTTCAGTGGCGTGCGGAAAAGTACTACTTTCCGCACTTATTACCAAATATACCATTTAAACATTGTAGTTGCACTTTTGAAACAAATCCTTATCAAGTCGTCTTAACCGGACAAGGTTATTTGTATAAGATTTTATGAAGTTCCTGAATTATATATAAAATTGTTGCAGTACCTGGACGTGCAGGTACAATAGTGCAGGCGTTAACACGAAACCCTATGAAATGCCTGCGTTGATTTTATAAAAGTCAGACCAGTGACTAGCAAACACTCTAGAAATATTTTGGTTGGAAAAGTAACTAAGAAGTTAAGTTTAAAATTCTGTAGCTAGGAGGCTAAGAGTTTCTTAAGAAACGCGTCTTGCCAGACTTGATCAAATGCATTGAATATGTCTAGGCCAATAATATGAGATTCCCCAAGTAATTCCATAGATTTATTTCAATTGCCAATTACGAAGGTAAGATGACATGTTGTTAACCTTTGGCGCAAAGAAGCGGTACTGCCCACATTACATCTTTTAATGTACTTCGAAGGATTTCTTCAGTGCTCTACTGGTATGTGTTATTAAGTTAACAGCAAATAATCATAGGAAACTTGAAACTAGTTAGTAATAATAAACTAAATACCGCCTGGGCTAGAAGCCTTTTTGGTGTCAAATGTACTGAGAACTCTTAATGTACATTTTATGATAAATTCGGTACTGGGGGGAATGGACTAAAACGGAACTTGAGGCCAATTGTTTTTCTGGCTTTTGTTTTAGCATTTTTGTCAAAAAAGTGCCTGTGTGAGAGTTTGTGATTGTAGTTGTCTTGTGCCTTGTTTTTTAACTGCTAACATTTTGGAGTAGGATTATTAAGGTGTTTGCTGTGAGGACTGTTTTTTTTAGACTAGCATTGACGTAGATTTCGAAAAAACAGTTTTATGATGAGAAGGTCTTATTAAAATGTATCATAAAAGTTTGTTTCTAAGAATATTGTGGAGTTTTTTGGACCTACAGCATTTATCAAATACGTTGAAAAATGTCTCTTCTATGTTTTACTACTTTCTTAATTAATAAAAGTTTTTTGCCTCTTGTGATCATTTTCAACTTTAACGATGGAAAAGAGCAGGTGCTTTGACAACGAAAACAACTTTCGGTTTATTAATATTTAATATCCCCAGAAAAATTCCGAATTACACTATATTTACTGCTTAATAAACCAAGCAGATATTACAAAAAATTGGTTATAATTACTACTTTTGCATATTTAAATTAAATCGAATAATTTGTGTATAACACACTGAAACTATGAACTAAAGTTATGCTATGAAATTTTAATAAATATTTTTATTGCTTCACTAAACTTGAGAAATCAGATTTTCTACTAAAAAGATTTCAAAAATGTAACAATTCACGTTACAAAAAGTCATTCAACGGGACACTTAAATTCCTATTAATATATGTTAGCGAAACCGATCTATGCCAAGTTCCATTTTACGCAAAAGGATAAAAGATACGTTAAGTAGATTGTATTGAAAAATCAGTAAATAATTTACTAACTCTAATTATAAAAAAACATCCGGATGAAATTATAAACAACCTCGTAAAATATATTAAAATTTATCTTAAATATTTGTTCTGGTCTGACCTTACAATTATATTTAACTGACTTCTCTTCAATTACCGCGGTTTCTCGGCTCCTACTTCTGAAAGTTTTGAAGTTATCGAAAAAAAGCTTAAGCAATTTACCACAGAAACCAATTTTTAATTTAATTAGTGACTTTCAAAACTAGTTTTAACTGGTCTGCCATTCGAACGAAAGAAATGTTTGAGATATAAAGTTTAAAGAGAAAATTAAACTTTTATGTCAGTTTTAATGCGGCTCAATTTTTTAAAGGAGATGTGCCGTTGAAGTTGCCGTTTTAGTTCGGTTTTTAGACTTTTTGGAGAACAAGATTATTATTAGATATTGCTGTGGTAAGAAGATAAACACAGATTAAAATTCCACCACTTTTTAACTCCTCTAGAGCTCCCCCGCATTCGAGTGTAAGCAACAAAATGATCCTTTTGGAAGATAGCTTTAAATGACTTTTCACTGTCGCAAAAAATGTACGTATTCTTAACATTACAGTTAGAATTTCTAGCCATTAGGCTTATTATAAACATCAGAACCGAATATATTTTATAATTACATAAAATGTAAAAACATACCTAACAATTTTCGCTACACAGTACATTTTTCGGACGTTACATCCCTAACGAATAAACTTAAAGGACAAAAAAATATTTACTGCTCTTTAAGTTTATTAATTCGAGATGTAACATCTGAAGAAGCTGCAGTGTAGCGAAACATGCTACGTGTTTTTAACAAATATAGTGAAAGTGTTTTAAAAAAATAGTTTTGTTATTACATTTTACATAATTTTATTATAGATTGTTCTTAATAAAAGAATTACATTTTTACATAAAAATATGAATTTACTAGAAAACATTAAGATCATCGGTCAGCTTTTGGTAATTTAAGGTGTTCTTTTAACCGAAATCATAAAAAACCTAAGTTTATTATAGGCAACTTTTTAACGGTATTTCAAACACAAATAATATGAGAGTATGGGAAAATTTTTATTTTTATTAAATAGAAATGTTATAAGCTGTGGAAAATGGCTAAAAATCAGTAAATTTTGCACCATAAAAAATATCTATTTTTGGGATTAAAATTAAAAAATCAAAAACTTTTTCACATCCCCCCAATAATCAGGTTTATAAATCTTCAAAGATAGTGTAACTTAATTGACAAACACGATCAGGATTCGGGTTAACAGCCAACCGTTTTGGGTCGCCACAAAATAAAAAGATGTAATTTTTGATATTTAGCAAAGATATAGTCGAATGCGGTCTTATCGTGCGGGTCCAAAGGTCACCAACATTATGAATCAAATCAGAAAACACAGTGAATACCAAAATGTTGTGTGATTCTTTTATCGAGCTATTAAATCTCGATGGGCTATTTACAAATATACAAGGAGAAAGAAAATAGCTTTTTTTTGTTATATTACGCAATATTATTAAGATAGCCATTTAATACTATTTTATATATTAAATGCCGAGGGACTAAATAAGAAAATTCGCTAAATATGTATTTGGTTAAAATTTTTTGGCTGGCAAAAACAAAAATACACAAAATGGCAAGCGCCTTAAAAAAGTCGGAAGGCGGTTCGAATCAGTAGAACAATCAGGATATGTTCTGTGTATAGAGCCTCTTAATGAAAGTGAGATTTTTTATCAATCACTAAAAATTATGAGCCCCGCTTGACCTAAAAATCTAACCACTTATACAGTGTCATTTATTTAAATGCGGGCCACCCCTGTGCAAAGAAAACTTCTTTTTTTTTGTTTTGTGATAACAAAAAAATTTTATTTTGCAAAAATATTATACACTTTAGTTAAAAACACAAGATAATTAGTTATTGCTTCCCTCGTGAGATTTTTTCAGATCTTTACGTTTAAGGGTCCCTAGATGCCGGAAAACATGTTTTCTCAATTCCGTCTGTCTGGCCGTCAGTCTGTGTGTGTTCGCGGCGTAGCTAAAAAACTACTTATCCGATTTCTTCAAATTTCATATATATATATATATATATATATATATATATATATATATATATATATATATATATATATAATTTTTTTTTTTCAAATTTTATCTTATAATTAATAAAAAAATTTACTTATTTTAAACACGCTTTAAAATTGGAACAAGTATTTTATAATTATTTATTTATTGGCAACAAAATTACAAAGGTACTAAAAAAGTAAGCACAAAAATGATGTCAAATCTAATAAAAAAATTTTTAAATTATAATTCACTGGCTAATATCCAGGAGCCAGTGGGAAAAGCTCTGAGAATCGGTATAAGGAATGTACGGAAACTTATGCATGAAAAAAAAACATAATTTACTTCCGAAGAATATTAAGAAATGTACATGAAAAAATCCAAATGCAAAAGACTTAAGTTACAATGCAAAAATGGATATTCATAATGCAATTTATGATTTTTGCAAGTCAAAGACTAATATAATCCTTCAGAAACTTTTTAATATTACAGACTAAAAAATATCATTATCACTTAAAAAGTCCTCATCTTCTGAGTCGTCCTCAAATGGCGCAACAATCATTGGTGCTATTTCGACATCTAGAACTCGTTCTCGATTCCACCAATTCCATATTAATTTCTCCGTATGTTCCACAGATTTTTTCCAGTACTCCGGCGTAATATAATTTAATGAATCTTGCCAAACAATTTGCACTTCATCGGATGTGATGGTTCATGTGTTTTTCGTAATATGATTTTGTCCCAGCCCATATTAATTCTATTGCGTTAAACTGGCAATAATGGTATGGCGGCTGTCGTAAAACCTCATTCTATTTTCCCGTAATATTTCATCTATGGCATATATTGTTGTGTTTTTTAATAGATTTTGCCATTAAAAGAAGTTCTAGTTTCAGCATATTTGGTAAAGGATTTTGTTTTTGTTTTATTAGCCAGTCATAAATATCACTTTTCTTCCAAGATGAAGTAGGTTGTTTATTTAAGATTCTTGAATGATAAGATGCATTGTCCAGAATGATTAAAGATGGATTTGGAATCAGTTGTTCTTTTAACCACTTTTCAAACAGTTCACAGTTCATATTATCACGGTAGTCCACACTTTTGGATGTTGAAGAAAACAATAAACTTGCACCTGGGAGAAATCCTGTTGAAGAACCTGCATGCAAAATGATGAACCGTTTTCCCGTCCCACATCCCTTTTTTCTCTTGACACTTTTTACAGACTAGTTTTGCCAAGATTTCGAACCACATCCATTAGAAAATATCTAAGTCTCGTCTAAAAATACCACTCTTCTAGATTTTGAATTAACATTTTCTGTGTATTTCTTTAAAAACTGGATACGCTTACTTGCTATATGTCGCAACTCGCATAAAAATTTTCGATTACAATCCCTTTTTATATGGAAACCCAACATTTTTATTAATTTTGACAATGATTTTAGTCTAATTTCCAATATGCCCTGATTTTTTAAAGCTTTTTTTAAAACTTGAAGGGTTATATTAGTTTCTGATATGTATTAATCGTAAATTGCATTACGAACATCCATTTTTACATTGCCACTTAAGTCTTCTGTGTTTGGCTTTTTTCGTGTATATTTCTAAATCTTCTTCGGTAGTAAATTATGCTTTTTTTCATGCACAATTTTCTGCACAGTCTTTATACCGATTCCCAGAGCTTTTGCTACTGTCTCCTGGATATTGGCAGGTGAATTTTCATTTTCGTAATATTTTATTAGATTTAATACCATTTTTTTCGCTTGTGGATGCAAAAAACCCGAAAATTGTTTTCTGTTACTCATTTTGTCACTGACTTGTAAATCTGACTTTAAAGTGACATCGCTGAAAGATTTTTGCAACTGCTGGTATTTATGTGTTTATCATTTTTTTTCATATGAAAATATCATAGGTCTATCTAATTCATCTTCCGGATTTTATGCGGAGGATATGATTACACGTAATAAAAGAAAAACAAACTTAAAAAGTGTGTCGTTGATAAATCGTATGATCCGCACGATAACACTGCTTTTGACTATAATTACTTTGTCAAAATCCTATATTATTTATCTTTTAAATACTGTTAAGAGATTGTTAATAATAAAGTTAGTTTTTTTTTTATAATTTTGATCAAAAAAAAACTTGAATTATTGTGATGAAATGTGGTGAATTGAATCCATGTTCGTAAATATACTAGACTTCTAAATTATATATTAAAAAAAAAAACAGATTCTTTTTTGCTCCAGTGTTAAAACTGTTGATTTTTTTAGGTTATAGATACATCGTCGTCAACGCTGGCAATGAGAACAGGTTTATCAAAGTAGCTAGTTTAGTTTTTAAAAACGTGACCATGATAGTATGGACTGTCAAAATTTCGAAAAATGGTTTAAATATTAACTTGTTCCTAATTTGCCGCCCAAATCATTAATTATCATGGACAACGCAAGCTACCACTCTCGGCTTTTAGAAAACATACCCCGAAAATCCTGGACCAAAAAAAGATTAATTTTATGGCTTTCCGAAAAAATATTGCCTTTGGAGAGGCAGCAATGAAGGACTATTAAAATATTTTCTTAATGAATATGTAAAACCTTTTGGTAACATGGTTTACTGCCTCCCACCATACCATTGTCAATATAACCCCATAGAAATGGTTTGGTCAGAGTGCTAAAGAAAATATGACCAATATATTTTTGCTTTAAAAGGAATATCCTCTGAAGTTTTGGCAAAAGTGGGAAAAGGTAAGGGAAGTAAGCGCTGATCATTGGTAGAAGTACATTCGGCATATCCAAAAAGAGATTCTTGAAGCTTGGAAAGTAGTCATAGTGACCGTTTCGAATGACGAAGATGAGAACGACGATTTGTTTTCTGACATTGACGATCTTTGACTTATATCGTTTTATATTTTATTTAAAAATATTTTTACAGTTTTAAGTTATTAGTTTTAATAATTTTACTGCACATTAACTTTTCTATTGTTACACTATTTTTTTCTAAAATTAGTTTATAGCATTTAAAATATTTTGGAATGTTCTTTGAATCTTTTGTCCGGTTTTAGTCAACTTTTACTTTACATTACTTACATATCCATCTTGAACTTACTTTCGTTGTGAAAGCTCTTTTTTTCGAACGCATTTTCGATATCCAAGGAATTCATGCAGCTTCTTGTTGTTTTCCTAGCTAAAAAAGGATATTTAGAATAATAGGCTCTTTGCGTTTTAAAATGTTGTTAAAAAGGCATTTTTACCAACTTTTTTAGCCCAGAAAAGTTTTGGCTTTGTTATTATAAAATAGCTTAATATAAAATTTTAGAATAAAAACATATTTTGTACGTGTTTTAATGAATAAATTACATTTCATACTGTTTTTCTTTTCTTTATTTAAATATATAATTATATATAGTTTTTGTTAAATGTCTGCACTGCTTGGTGAACTGTAAAGTTATTAAAATTAGCATTTATTCTTCTTAATGACAGCCATACACCAGCACGATCTTGGACGCGATCACTGCCACCACGGCCGCGGCGGCCAAATGACAGCATAGAATCGCCACCGTGATTGCTGCCGAGAACGCTTTGGTGTGTATATTCCTTATATAGTTTGATATATTAACCGTTAACAGCTAAGAAATACGTTCTTTTTGTGCTGTCGTTACGTCACTGCATATCCGAAATAATTCTACTATATAGAAGTGAACTAGTAAAAATGAGGTACTAATTCAAGATGGCGGCAAAATGAAACATTTGTAATTGTACAAAAATTACCCTCTCACGTTTTAGCGTCCCTAGATGCAGAAAAATATGTTTTGTCAATTCTGTCGGTCTGTCTGTTAATTTGCAGCATAGCTTCAAAACTACTTACCAATTTGACTTCTTTGAGTATTATTTTGGTAAAAATCCAATATGAGTATTATTTTGGTAAAAATCCAATTTGTCGCAAATTTTGCGCAAAAATCAAGTATTATGTAGGAAGAAACTGATAAATTTTGGTGTTCAATTTGATATTAAGCAAAACAATGGATGATCTCTTTATGTCATCAGATATATCCTGCGAGTGCATATAGAGGGCTCTTTGTTCAGAGCTGCGGGCAGGCTTAACATTTACAGCTACGTCACTTTGTGAAGTTGCAATATGTTTGGGATATTCTGCTTAACGGGAAAATTTTAGCCAGAATTCCAACAGACACAAACCTCAATATCTATAGTGACTAACAGTTCAGTCACGATGTCGTTTTAGTTGACTATAATGCGCCTTCCCAAAAACCTGCAATGGTCAATGAAATGCTACAAACAAATGGAATTACTAGAAGGATATGTTCAACAAGTTAATTTTATCATGTTTGGTGGAGCATCAAATTTGCGTTAAGACAAAAAGACAAACAGTTTTTAATTATTTATCAAATGGTGAAGGCAATCAGAGAGAAATGAGACCGATTAACTCAACAATTAATTTTATCTATACCATATTTTTTCAATTTTATTCAACGGTTGCATTCTAAAAGTCATATTCTTTAAAGTTTTAGCATTTCGTTTTCGTTTGTCGCATTCAAATTATTCAAGTAAGGGTAGATATATTAAATATCGAATTTTGACTGGAAAATAACACAAACAAATAAAAAATTTTAACTTTTTTTTGTTTCTTGAACAAAACCTATTTTTTTTTTAATTTAACTACACCCACGTAACTAAAAAATACCTAATATAAATTTAGTGGGCTCGCAAAGAAAATCTGTTATCTATTAAAAAATTTATTTGGCTTCCAAAAAAAAATCTGAATTATTTCTTACCAAATTTTAGTTTATAGGCATAATTAATGAAAATTCGGCTAACAGTATCATACTGGTTCAACAAAAGCAATTAAATAGCACATTTTTATCAGCAATTAAAAAGCACATTTTATCATCTCACAGTTCTATTTTCCCTGTTTGAAATATCCTGGTAGAACCTCTTACCGTGCTTGTTACTTGCAGAACCACAATTTTCGGGAAAGTAATCCAGAAGGGAATCCAGGAAATGAATTTTGAACAACATATTACACCCTCGGTTTTAGTAACACAAAAGAAATTAAGCAATCAAGTCTTTACAGTTTTCTGCTTTTATGTTTCCCAAAAAAAATTGCTGCAACCATTTTAAAGGCATTCCAAGCGTCTTTTTCCTCGCCTTTAAGTATGGAATCGAACTGCGCAACTCCGAAAAGTTTCCTAATCTGGGGACCTACAAATATTCCCTCTTTAATTTTGGGGTCACTGATTCTAGGGAACTTTTCTTTTACATAAATAAAAGCGTAGCCTTTTTTGCCCATAGTCTTCACAAGTTTTTAGTAAGTCCCAATTTTATATGAAGTGGCGGTAGTAAAATCTTTTCAGGGGGAATTAATGGCGCACAAAATCGCCACAATTTTTAAATCCCCACAAATTTGCCATTTATATCTATTATATTATATAGTCTCCAGTAGCAATTTCAAATTGTTTTACGTTTCTTTCATGTGGACTGCATGGCCAATTGGGACTGAAGGCAACTTGTTTCCATTATGGAGTAACACAGCTTTAGGACTTACTTTTGAGGAATCAATGAAAAATCTCCAGTCTTTTGAATCGTAGTCCAGATTTAAAGCTGCCATTAATCTCTTAATGTCCTTACAGGCTACCAAATTGTTTTCCATGTTAAAAAATGGTATTAAGTTTTTTTGACGGCCTCGGTACACAAAAACTTTTACTTCATCTTGAATTTAATGCCATTATTACAATCCAGGGGTCAAAAGTTCTGCTTTTTTCTTGGGCAATTCTAAATCCCTTATAAGGTTACTTATTTCACTTTGACTTATTTTGTGGGGCTTTTTACTGGGAAGTTCACAGACAAAATCAGGTTGATAGGCCGACGACATATTCCGTTACACTATCGTTTGAATCTGTTTGATCATCATCTTAATCAATGGTATATTCCTGAGGCAGATGTGATAGAGGCAATTGGTCTCTATGAGGCACCGGGCATATGGCGGATTGTAAATTTGGATACTGTATCGCAGATCTTTTTTTCTGTGAAAAGCTTTTTTTGATGAAAGGTGCCAACAGTCAGTCACGTGATCTTTCGGTTCTCGCCAGATCATAGGAAAAGCGTAGGGCATCTTACTGTTTTCCGCACATTTGTTGCAGTAGTTATAAGGAGTCCAATTTTTATCCTGGTCTCCAACTTTGCAGCCAACATACTTAAGCTTTTTTTATTAAAGGGCTAATAGTACGTTTAGTTTAATTTAGTTTAGTCTTTATTTTCCATAGTTAATACATACATCTTTAAAAGAAATAAAAAAAACACTATATAATTTATGGAAAAAGGCTGAAGATCAGGTGAGCCTCCCTTAGGAAGATCTCTATTTTTCATCTTAAGCCAAAAAAAAAAATTAAAGATAAACATATATAATTTTTAATACACAATTAAGAGCACTAGCAATAGTTAAACTAGTTCCAAATGTTGCCAATGTCTAAAAAACTACTATTATAACTATAGAAGAAAAACAAAGATAATATAAAAAAGCAAAATAAAACTTTTCAGGCAGTACAAACGGAAGAAAACTCTGACTTATACTAGAGAAATTCTTTGATTATCTAACATCTGTTTTTTAAGTTTGTCCTTAAACAAATGTAATGGGAGCGATTTTAATATGTCAGGGAGATTATTATAAACATTCTCGATTTGGTATGTAAATGATGACCTAAAGAATGCGTGTTTGTGAGCGGGAGGTGTGAGTCGGCCCCTGAAGCGAAGATTTAACGTATGCACGTCAGATCGAAAAGTGACCCTAGAGTGAAGATATGCAGGTTGTTTAAAAAGTAATTTTTTGTGAAATAGCATAGCTGAATGTAAGCGCCTACGGTTTTTCATATTAAGCCAATCTGCTTCGATTAGTTTATGTGAAATATGCTGCCGGCGTCTCACTCCATAAACAAACCGAAGGCACGAGTTTTAGGCAACCTGTATTCTTCTTGCCGTCTGTGAATCAATGAAAGGGCCATAGATAGAGTCAGCGAAATTAAACTTAGAAAGTACAAGAGATTCACATAGAATAATTTTCGATTTTTTGGACAAAAAATTTCGCACGCCATATATCATTTTTAAGTTAGTATAGACAACGCGAATACAGCTGCTTATATGACTTCGGAATTTAAGATCCGTATCAAAAATTAGACCGAGGTGTTTAGCCTCGTTTGTACAAGACACTTCTGTATTACCTACTCTCACTTTTATTTCTGTAGCAAGTGACTGTTTCAATTTGGTCGAACCGAATACCAACAAACATGTTTTCGAGGGATTAATTTGAAGGCAGTGCTTAGACGCTGAATTATAAAGACTATCCAGATCGAAGTTAATTTTATTTAAACAAGGTACAAGGTCTTTCGGTGGAAAATTAAAATACATTTGCGTATCGTCCGCGTAAAGATAAAGTTGGCAATATTTAACGGCTTTAATTATTTCAGACGTATATAAAATGTAAATTAGTGGCCCAAGAATAGACCCCTGAGGCACACCTGACAAAAGACCTAACAGCCTAGAAATTTGTCCACCAATTTTAACACGTTGCTTTCTATTTGTAAAATAAGAGCGAAAAAAATGTATTACCGAATTCGAAAACCCCGAATAGTGCAACATGGCAAATAAAATATTGTGATTCAAGGTATCGAAGGCCTTGAAAAAATCAATGAGTAAGTTTGTTAACATCATTGGCTCGCAAATTATCGCCTGTTATAGCTAAAAGAGTGGTTTCACAGCAATGAAATTTTCTGAATCATGATTGTACTGCTGGAATTATGTTAGTACTAAAGGCGAATGTTCGAATTTGAGAGTCTATTATCTTTTCAAGTAGCTTTGAAAGTGCTGGTAAAATACTAACAGGGCGAAGGTCTTTCAAATTCTTTGGTGTGTTAATCTTTGGTAAGGGTAATACTATAGCCTCCTTCCAGATATCAGGAAACACTGAACGACTGAGACGAAATTCACAATATGGGTTAGGTGAGGTAAAATCTGTGGGCAACATAATAATAACATTTTAATATTAATCCCATCCTGCCCCAACGCATTACTCTTAATGCTACATAACACATTCTGGACTTCAAACTCGGACACAGGCTGAAAATCATATATTTCGCGATCCTGCACAGTGTGACCGTGATAGAAATCCAAAATTTCCCGATTAGCTACAAGTTTCGGTATACCATTTATATAACAATCGTTTAATTTTTCAACATCTTTTAGCTGCTCAGGTACGTCCGACCTCCCTCTCGTAATATCCAGTGAGCGCAACTCACGCCACATACTATTGGTACCTGCTCTTCGAAATCTATCTGTAAAATAAGCCTTTTTTCTTTTTTAAAAGCCAAAGTAGTGTAGTTTCTAATGGATTTGTAGTATTTATGATGGAAGTTGGATCCACTGCGAAGCCATCTGCGTCGAGCCTTGTCCCTAAGCGACATAAGCAGTTTTAGATTGTTAGCCACGGTGAATATTTTTTTGTCATTCGTACTGTCCTGAACGGAGCACAGGCGACAAATAGTCCTAGTAAGTAACAATTCAGTAATTCGATTTTCTCATTTATATTATTTCGGCTATAAATATCATTAAAAGGTATTGTAGAAAGACTCGCCTTGAAAACATTTAGATCAAGGTTTCTGAAATCTCTAATGCTTTTGTAAATAGATTTGTTTTTGTTTCCAAATTGCAAAGTACATATCGTAAGATCATGATCCGACACATGATCCATTGGAGTTACATACGAGCCTGCCACAGCAGATTCATCCGAAACAATAATTACATCAAGTAAAGAAATCCTATTTAGTGATATTCGGGTGGGTTGATCAACTATTTGTACCATATTTAAACCACTCAAAATATTCTCAAATCTTTGATATATCGCAGTATTTTGAGACAGCATATCAATATTCACATCACCCAAGCACATGACATAGTCAAACTTACTTCTAATTATTGCTAGATATTCATCAAATACATCAAAAAAATAGTTTACTGGTTTATTTGGGGGTCTATAAAAAACCCCGACTACACTGTTTTTGTTTTCCACCTTAAATTTAATCCACATATTTTCAAAAGCAAAATTTGAATCAATCCCACAGTCATACCTCGAGAAACTCAAAAAATTACTGTTATACATGCATACGCCGCCACCCCGCCCCACACGCCTATCCCTTCTTAATAGCCTGTACCCTCTGCTCCCAATACAATACATTATCTTGCCCTATATTATTCTTAAACATTATTCTTAACCTGTTATTCAGTAGATCCCAACAAAAAAAAAATAAATTCCTGCAAAAAAAAAAATACTTGGAATTTATTCACGCTGCTTGAGAGAGAAGTATGTTTTAAATTTATATTAGGTACTAAAATTACTAATTAGCTGGGACGTCAACTTTAGACTTAATCTTTTTAAGAAAGAGTTCCTCGTTAGCATGGGAAATTGTTGCTGATGTTTTTCTTGAAGCTGATTCCTTTGAATCCGATTTTGCTATTTCCTTTGGAATGGGAGTTTCTTGCGAGGAAAAACTTGATTATTGAAATTCATTCAGTAACAGGCTATTCGTTTCTGTGACCACAGAAGCAGATGATTCACTACTGTTATCACTACAGATTTGAGGATAAGAAGATACGCGTGAGAATTCTTGAAGCTGTTCTACAGATTAAACTTCGTCGTTAACCATTAATGAATTACCCCTTATTAATGCACGGATCGAAATGCTTTTTGGTGTTGTCTCAAGACAATGTTTCTTTGCCGGTCTTCATAGCACATATCATGGGATATATAAATGTTGGTTCCCTTTAACTTTTTGCAGTTTTTCAAAATAAGACTTTTTTTGATATATGACACTAATTTAATTTTAATAGGTACTATATCCCTGTTAGATTTCAGATAATATACGTTATTAATGTCGCAATCTGCTAAGCTTACTTGAAGTAATTCTTGAAATTTTTTCAACACAAATCTTAATAAGTCACTATTATCTTCTTTCTCCAAACCAAATACAACAACGTTATTCTTTCGATTTTGTGGTTCAAATTGCAAATTTCTATACTGAATTTTTGAATCCAGCTTCTTAATTTCCGCAGTATGATAACAAAAAATAAAAATAAAAATATGTTTATTTCTATAGAGTAAAGTACAACAAAATCCAAATGAAATAAACAGCTCACTTTTGAAATGGTTTTACCCACTTGTGAGAAAAGATTCAATTTCGGTTTCTTGGACAGAATTTGGAAGAGTCGTAGTTAGGGTTTAAGAGACAATTTTATACTAAGTCACATCCGGGGTTAACTACACAATTTTTTTGGGTTTTGACACTAGAGCTACAATCAAACATTTCAGGGACCTAAGGTAACATAACTTTTACATTTAGACAAACAATTTTTCTATTTCCTCACTAGACTTAAATATCAACTCCCTTATTAGTTTTTTGTATTCTTTTATTCTAAAAATTTTTTTTATATGGCTTGGAATTAAATTATACAGTTTAGAAGATAGTGAAGCTATAGTTTTGGTTCCAATAACCTTATTTGCTTTGAGTGTTCTACATTTTTTATTCACTGTACTCCTTGTCCTGTGTGGACGTTGTATTAGCTAATTTTTTTCTTTCCCTTGAAATATTCTTGTTGCAATTTTTTGATAAAATAGTTGCTTTAAATTTAAGAGACCTGATTCTTCGAATAATTTTTTTGTTGGATATCTTATTCTTTTTTTTAAGATTACTTTTATCGCCCATTTTTGAAGGCTATTTAATTTGGACAAATTATAATTATTTACACCTCCCCATCCACACAGGCCATAGGTTAAATGAGAATGAATGAGAAAAAATGCGTAATAGAGTTTCTTTAAATCTTTTTACTTAAAAAAATTTTTGAGCTACTTAAATCTAGCTATTAAAAACCTTAATTTTATTAGATGTTGAATTTGGAAATTCCATCTTAAATGTTTATCAATTATCACTGCTAAATATTTAATTGACTCTGTAGCTATTATTGTGAGAGAATCTGAATTTTTTAAACTTGCAATATTTGGCGTTCCTGATTTATAGGATGAAAATGGAATTAAAAATTTTTTATTGATATTGAGTGTAAGTGTATTATAATCAAACCATTCTTTCAGTTTAAAAAAATCCCATTTTGCCATTTCTACTACTTCAGCCCATGATTTAGCTTTAACAAACAAAAAAGTGTCATCGGCAAAGCTTGCCATGCAGCTAGTTATGTCTAGGTCAAAAACATCATTCATGTAGATAATGAATAGCAATGGTCCGAGGACCGTGCCTTGAGGGACGCCGTAGCTAACTGTTTGTACGGTGCTTGTAATTTCATTTATCTTTACTGCCTGTTGTCTATTTGTTAAATAACTTTTAATTAACTCAAGGCACAATCCACTTATGCCAATACGTTTCAGCTTTCTTATTAGCTTAGAATGGCAGACGGTAACAAATGCCTTTGCAAGATCGACGAAGATGCACAGTGCAGCCTCTTTATTGTCTAAGGCCTCGTATATTTGTTTTGTTAGGTACACTATTGCATCCTCCGTCGATCTGCCAGATCGAAAGCCGAATTGGCACTCTGAAAGCCTGAGATTTTTTTCTAAGAAGCTTACCATTCTATTTTTTAGTGCCATCTCAACTACTTTTGATACAGTTGAAATTAACGTCTATAGTTAATTATTTGAAGTTTATCACCACCCTTATACATAGGTTTAATTAAACCAGTTTTTAGTATTTGTGGATAATATCCTTTTTCAACGCATTTATTTATTAAGTAGGAAATATGGGGAGAAATTAAATGTGATATTTGCTTAAGATTTTCTGACTTAATTCCATCGTATACTGGTGATTTTTTTACTTTCAGTCGCTGTATTAACTTGTTTATTTCTGGGGTGGTGGATTTTAAAAACAGAGAGTTTACATCAGGGGTTTCGCTCAGGAGGTATATTTTTTGGCGGAGCTATTTTTTTTGCATAGTTTTCTCCGAGTTTCGAATAATGGGTATTAAAAGCATCTGCAATATCTTCCAAGTTTGAACAAGTACTATTATTAATTTCTATTTCATCTATTTTAACTTTTTGTTGTTTTTTGTTGTTTCCCACAATTTTATTAACCATCGTCCATAATTTCTCTGATGAGTCTGAATTTCGTTCTACTTGCTTTTCAAAATACTCTTTTTTGACTTTTTTTATTATTTAATGCTGTTAGTTATTTTTATAGTTTTTGTATTTGTTTAGTAATTCCTCATTTTCAGGATTTTGCAGACACTGCGTGTACATTTTGTTCTTTGTTGCAACCGATTTTAGTAGATATTTTGTCATCCAGCTATTTTTTGGTTTATGTTGCATCTGAATTTTAACGGTTTTAGTGAATTTAAGAATGGGTGATTTTATGTTATTAATTAAAATTTCTGAGGATTCATCAAGATCCTCAGAAGAATAAAATGCTTTCCAAAACTCTGGAACTGACATAACCTGCCTCACTTTACCATAATCAGTGAATTTTTTAAAATGCTGCTTATTATCATAATTTTTTGATAGACTTTTGCTTTATTTTGTTCTATGTTCTGGGCTTCCTCATGAATACAAATTTCGTCGTCATTGTTTGAGCTTTCTGATTCGTTATTATTTATTTCTGGGGTAGGTGGGGCACTCGAGTTTGGAAAAAGAAGCTGTTTATCCACAATTAGTTCCAAAAAGGTGTCCTTGTCTACGTTTCTCAGAGTATCATATGTGTATTCGTGATCTCCGACAAAAAGCTTGGATTTGATAATTTTGGCTGGAAAATCCTTTTCTTTTGCGATTTTTAAATAATCACACAGAGTCTTATTTTGCTCCCGTTTTTCTCGTGGCAAATCTCTAGCAATGCTTAATCCTGTTCCTTTAAGTTTTTAAACATTTTTAATAATCTCTCCTATTGCTAGTTCTCTCAGAAACTTAACCAAAATTGGTCGATTTCCTGAGGCCTTCCTTTCTCCAATTCTGTAATAGTTGTCCAAGTCGCTACTTTTTATTTTTATTTGAAGTTTTTTGTTGAAAAAGTCCAATAAAATTTCCTCCAATGGGTTAATATCAGTCTCCTGTACTCCAAAAATCAGTATATTTTTTTTTTCTTAATAAATCTTCGTGCTGCAGAATTTTTTGGTTTAATTTACTATTTTCTGTCTCTAATATATTAAGAGTATTTCTCAAATAATCAATTTCCTCTTTAAAACTTCGCAAATCCTGTTTTATACTTATAACATCTTGATTAGTTCTTTGCAGAAGTTCAAAAATTTGTTCATTTGTTATGTTGTCTACGTTACCCATTTATATTCGTCTTTACTCAGGTCGGCACTTCGTATAGTAGGCCAAACTGCTGCGAGGTTTGAGAACCCTACTGAAATACCGATGGTACGAACATTTTTTTTTGCTGGGCGACCTTCGATAATAACGTAAGTAAAGGCTTTTATGACAAGGTATTTGACTTTTTTTTTGTAATTTTTTCTAAGCAACACAACTATATCACTTTTTAGTATAACTACAGTTTTTAATCCATTAAAACGTAGAGTTTTTAACGGACTACGAAAGACGATGTTTTACTTGATGCAAACCTACTATCACTTCGCCTAGAAAATCAAGAATCTTTTTATTATCGTGTTTAAGCTTGTCTAGGTCATTCCTGGTATTTTTTTCACTGTATGGCTTTTGGCAACACCGTTAACAACGAATAAAAAAGAGACCTGGCGGCAGTGTTTTCAACGGTATGAATTAAATGGTTTACACTGTTTAGAGAAATCTATTGGAAATTTGTAATGTGTATTTACTTACAAGAATAAAAATATAACTATTTTTTCACTATAAAATCCTATAAAATTCGACAAAAATAAAGGAGCAGAAATCAAACAATGTTAACTCAAGAGATGTTGCCGGTTTCACAAAAGCCACCTCACCACATATATGACAAAAATGATCCGGTTTATTTACACAAACTCGTAACGTGTTGCCCAAAACTGTCTAATTTCTCAAATATGAACAGCTCTCGATCAACTGGTGGTTGAAATACAACTAAGCAATAATTTAGTATTTATGTTATATGTTAAATTATCATAGCAAGCATGGATCCATAAAACCGGAGTCAACTGAGACTTTTGCAAGACAAGTCTTTAATTAGTATAATAAAATAATTAAGATTGGGCTATTTTGGTCTCGGAAACAGTTTTGCTGTTCCCCAGTTTTATAAACGGCTTTTTATATTATATTTAATCAAAGTTAATTCATATTCTATTTCAATTTGTTTTTCATTTGAGGATATTGACTAACTGGCATTGTATGTTGATAATATACCCTTGATTTTTTTTGGTACGGTGTCACAATTTTACCATGCTCTCTTTTCCAGCATCCTTGACACTGACTGTAATAATGTGACTTTTAGATTTGCTGTTTTAATCACCTGAGTAAGGTGCTATTAAAATCTGCGTTGACTATTTCTTTAAATTCGTATTAGATACAACTAAAACCTGGTAATCCAAACTGAGATCACTAGTAAACGAGTTTTCAAATTGTCTAGCCCTTCACCTTAATTACTTTAGTTGAATGATCAGTTATTGCAAAAAATGACCTAATGAATCAAATATTGCCTACCCTGGATGTGTGTCACGTGTGTTGTAGCAATCGACCACTCACCCAATAAGAGTGCTTCTCTCATGTCTCTCATAACTGGTAGGCTCTGAACAACTGATTCCCTATCTTCGCTAAATAATACTGGAGCTATGGATGCCACGCATTTCACTCGCATTGAGCCGCCCAAGAAGTGACGGTTGCTAAGGATGAATCTCAGACCAAGAGTTGTGGTTACCAGGCCCTTTGGATGATGCTCGATGGGATACTGGATCAGTGCTTCCGGTTTCTGGATCTGAAAATATCAAAGAAAAAATATCAATATCGTTGTAACACTATTATTAGCTAACGCCGTACATTTTGTTGCACGTATAAATCGAAAAGGGAAAAGCCAAAAATTTGTCTTTAGCAATATCTAATGACTAAAAATGATTATAAGGATATGCGATTTATGCGAAACCATTTAAAACATTGCTTTTTTATAAACAACATTTTTAGTCTCCCTTTTGGTGCCTAAATACAAAAATTATTATTTTCGGTTACTCTGGAAGAGGTAACATAAAATCGGCCACGCTATAAATTCAAATTTGAATCTCTTATACAAGTCGTTCTTTTATACAAACATTCTGAAAAATATTGTACTAATATTTTACCCCTTAAGGGTGGAATTTAGAATCAATCTAGAAATCTGTTTTTAAATAATTACTTTTATTAAATTTTAAATTCATATTTAGTAAGTAAAAGTAAAACCATATTCCACCCCCTTAAAAGCGGAATGACGAGAAATCCAGAAATAGATTTTTAGGTTATTGTTTTTAAAACCCGTTGATGTCTATTTTAAAATAAATATTTTGTAAAACTTTTGACAAAAAAAATTGTTATAAAACTAGTTTTGCTAAAAATATATTGTTAAAAAAGTAAAAAGGCAATTTACCTTTTTTTCACTTTTTTAAGGTTGGAATTTCGAAAAATCAAGAAAACTTTTACTTGCTTTTGAAAGCCATTGACGAAAAAATTTTAAAAACAAATTTAGTTAAACCGATATTGTAATAAAGTAAAAATATTTATATTCCAACCCCTTAAGGGTAAAATACGAAAAAATCCAGAAACTACTTTTTAGATGATTATTTTTGAAAGCCGTGACGATAAATTTGTTTTTAAAAACTCATTAAGTAAAAGTTTTGTAATAGATATTTACGATACAAGTGGGATAAAAGCGTTAGTAACATACGCGTGTGGAAGTTGCACGAGTTGTGTAAACACACAAGTATATTAATAACGATGTATCACACGAGTATGGTACAACATTTTATCTACGATCCTTTACAATCTTATCCGAGTTATAATATAATTTACATTTTCCTGAAAAAATTACCTGTCAGGTATTTAAAAACAAATTACCTCTGTTACTTGTACTTACTATACCATAACAACCAGTAACTAAGTTTTTGTTAGAAACCATTAGAACGTAATGCTGTCAAACAATTTGTAATTTGCCACAAAGTTCGAAACGAGTTTCACACATTTTAAACATGAGCGATTCAGATATTCCATCTAACATCGAAGAAGTGGTTACCGGCGTAATTTCCAGTCTTCTGCCCGAAAAATCATGGGCAAAATATGAGTTGATCTGACAAACTTATTCTTGAAAAATGTGGAAGATAAAGGTGCGTGGTTTCGATTCGTAATACCATTCACGAAAACAAAAATAGCTCGGGAATTTTTTGTAATATGTGGGGGTATTCTCACGCTCTTCGATCAGCTGATATCTCTTATTTTCAAAAATACATAGTTTGAATATGCTAATTTCTCATATAAATTTAAAAATAATTTATAAAACCTTATTTTGACCCAATTGCATAGCAATACAACGAGCGAATTATAAATATAGGTAGGTGTGATAGGGCTGTCGACAGTCGGTAGCAAGTCAGCTATTGAAACATTTTTATTATCGATGGCTATTTATACTCAATTTAAATGAATGGGAAGATGGTCAACTTATTTTAATTCTTAATAATTAGAAAGCACTCTGAAAGAAATAATCTCAAAAGAGAAATTAATGATTTAAGGATCAAATTACAATTTTTCTGGACCCCGAAAAAGATATTCTCCCATTTTGGTCGAATTGTCTGTCTGTCTGCACAAGGCATAAATCCACAACTACTTTTTAGACTGACTTCAAATTTTGGTCAACAATCATGCGTCATAAGGCGATGAAATGGTTACACATTGCTATAAATCTAATATGGCGGCCTCACAAAATGTAAAAAAAATTATTATTAAGAATCTACTTATCGAACGGATCGAATGGACTTGAAAATTTGCACAAAAATAAAGTGACATATAGGGCTATACTGTTAAATTTTTTGTGTAAATCCATTATGGTATGACAAAATGGCGACCTAATGAAATGTTTAAAAATTCAGTACCAAAATGTTACTTATCCAATTGACAAAAAATGTTATACAAACATTAAGTGTTAAACCAAGATAGACTAGTGAATTTTTAGTAAGAATCTAGTTTAGGAAAACAAAATAACGCGCGGCGGCATAATAAAAAGTTTAAAAAACCGGTAAAATTCTGTTTCCTGGAATAAAAGCTTCTATTTATAGTTTATAGGATTTGTATAAATTTTTTATCAAATAATTGTACAGGGTTTGGGGCGGTTTTATAGTTTTTCTGATAGAGCTTTTTTTTAAATGCAATACTATGATTGTTTTTCACTTATAATGATGAATTACAGGGTTCTCAATCCTAGAATATCCAATTTTTCGTCTGGTAATTTTAAAAGACATGGCAATTCCGCATTTTCATGCAAAAGAACCGGAACGGTCAAATATCTGGATAACGAATTAAGATAGGCAGGTTATCAATAGTGCCGGATCTAAAAAATAATATTTACAACGTTGCCAGTTTTATAGTTTTTCCGATAGAGCTCTCAACTTTATTTTCCAAATACAATACTCTGATTGTTTTTCGTTTCAATCCTAGAATATTAAATTTTTATTCTGGAAATTTTAAAAGATATGACAAGTCCGATTTTTCATTCAAAAGAATCGGCACGGTCAAATATTTCGGTAACAGATTAGCATATCGTTATGAAAGTTGGTACAGAGAAATTATCAATAGCGTCAGATCTAAAAATAACTTTGACAGTGTTGCCAGTTTTATAGTTTTTTCGATAAAGTTGTCAACTAATTTTTTTTAAATAAAATGTGATAGTTTTTTGCTCATACTGTTGACCAAACTTAAGTACTTTCAATCCTAGAATAAAAAATTTTTCTTCTGAAATTTTTAAAAGATATGACCCTGTTTTCATTGAAGAGAACCGGAACGGTCAGATATCTCGCTAACGGATTAATATATCGTTATGACATTTGCTATAAGGTAAATAATATTAAATAAACATTTGATTCAAAAATATCGGAAGGTTAAAATATTTCGAGAAATTATTATTATTATTATTATTATAACAATTATCGGCAAGGACGGAAATTCTAATCAAAAAACACTATTTACAACGCTACTAGATTTACAATGGTGTTTCCATTAAAGCTGTCAAATTATTTTTTTTAACTGCCTGCCATTTCTATCGTATTTTATTTTGATTCCATAAAGGTACATTTTTTAAATTGAATTTTAATTCTGAAAATAAGTACACTTACCGATATTACCAGAACTTTCATAAAATTGTGTCAAAACTTTGAAGTATAAAACATTAAGAAGCCTTTAAAACCATGGAAAAAGCTAATCAACAAATCAATAATTATTATCGTTGTCATCCATCTGTCATCCTCCGAAAGTTACCTAAATCGTTATTAAGGTAAACCGGTTTTTTTGTTAAGTGAAGCACAACAGATTAAAATAAAAATTTGTCGTGGTTATAGAGATAAACTGAGAAGTTATCAAGAAATTTGCGAATTATTTAATGCCTTACATTCAGAGAAACAAATTAAAAAATCTTCAGTTTGTTGAACTATAAAAAGATATCAACAAACAGAAAATGTAAAGAATATGCCAGAAACTGGACAACCTAAAACAGCCACTACAGATGACAATAAGTTGAATATCTTACTATCTATAGAACAGAATCCTAAACTGTCTATCGCAGAACGGCAACAAAATTTACCGGAAGGAATGGGCAGGTGAATAGACACAAATGTAAGTTTTGGCGTAGAAGTAACACTCACTGGATGGAAGAATTACACACCCAGTATCCACAGAAGATTAACGTTTGGGCGTTAACGTTTATTAGAACTTTTTTTTTATCGATGGTAACTTAACGACTGAAAAATAACTTCTGAGAACAAATATAACTCCCGAATTGCAACAGTTGAACATTGATATCCATCAAATATGGTTCTCGCAAGGTGGGGCTCCTCCCCTTTTTGCACACGGAGTGCGACAATTTTTGGACGAGGTATTCGCAGAAAAGCGGATTGGACGAAGAGGTTCGATAAAATGACCAGCACGTTCCCCGGATATGACTCCACTGGACCTTTTTTATTGGGGATATCTTAAAGATAGGGTGTACAAAAACCGACCACTTGATTTGGAACAGCTGAGGAAAAAAATTCTATATGAATCGAGTCTTATTACTCCAGAAATGTTAAGGAATGCTACAAGTGAGTTTGATGACAGGCTTGAGCATCGTTTGGCTAATAATGGCCAACATTTTCAACACCTGACATTAAGGCTTTTATTTTATCCCTTAGTTTCCCAACTTTTAATATTTTGTTGGTTTTTAGATTATTTAATCACATTTAGTTTATTATATTTCTTATTACGGTAGTTTTGCATTACGAAGTTTTCTATTATGAGAATTTTCTCTTTGCTAGTGTATTTTTATGTTAAATAAATTCTTTTTTTTTTATTTGTTTATCTAAGTACCTTGATATTCTGGAACAATAATAAAAATTTTAGACACTTAACATCTAGTTCTAGTTAAGTTATCATGATCACATAATCAAGTTATTGTCATCTGTAGTGGCAGTTTTAGGTCGCCCATTGTCCTAAAAACTGTAGATTTTTAATTTGTTTGCTTTACTTAACCACATTTTATCTTAATAGCGATTAAGTAACTTTCAAAATGTTTAATTTGTTTACTTTATAATAACCAAAAATATTTTATCTGGCACTATTGATTAAGATACCAAATTTCATAACGATATGTTAATGACAGATCTTTTGAAAGAAAACAATAATATATTGTTTTTAAATTTTCCAAAAAAATTTGATATTTTATACATTCATGGCGAAAAACAAAAGTTGCATTAAAAAAAATAAAGTTAATAGCTCTATCGGAAAAACTATAAAACTGGCTACGTTGCGAATAATATTTTTAGATCCGGCACTACTGATAATACCCCGATACCAAATTTCATAACGATATGTTAATCCGTTACTGAGATATTACACCATTCCGGTTCTTTTGAAAGAAAATGCGATCTTCCATAATATATTATCTTTTAAATTTTCCGGAAGAAAAATTTGTTGATCTAGGATTGAAAACACTTTGATTTGGTGAACATTATAACCAAAAAACAATCATAGTATTGCATCTAAAAAATAAAGTTAAGAGCTTTATCAAAAAACTATAAAACTGGCAACGCTGTAAATAATATTTTTAGATCGGGCATTATTGATAACTTCCCTATGGCAAATTTTATAACGATATGTTAATCCGTTATCGAGATATTTGACCGTTCCGGTTCTTTTGAATGAAAATGCGGACTTGCCTTATCTTTTAAAATTTTTAGACAAAAAATCTCATATTCTAGGATTGAAAAACTTTGGTTTGGTGAACATTATAAGCGAACAATAATCATAGTATTGCTTTTAAAAAAATAAAGTTAAGAGCTCTATCAGAAAAAACAATAAAACCGGCAACGCTGTAAATATTATTTTTAGGTCCGGCACCATAGATAACCTCCCAATTACAAATTTCATAACGTTACGTTAATCTGTTACCGAGATATTTGACCGATCCGGTTCTTTTGGGAAACCCTGTATAGGCTATGTTATAAATACGCAGTAAAATTTTCTACGAGGGAAGTTGTTGGTAACGGGGAATTTACCGATTTTTTGTTTGGGATATCCTCACTCTTATTTTTGAAGTAATTGCTTTAACTACAATATTTTGGCAAAATATCGTAGATGTTTGGCAAAGGTTAATATTTTATGCAATTTTTTTGCATTTTTTTTATTTTGCGGATGTCTAGCAATATAAATTTTGTGTTGTTTAAAAAATCTCCCATAGAACTAGAATTTAAAAAAAATAACCGCTTCCTGATTTTCCTGGTTTTTGAACGTCCAGATATTGAATTACATTTATAAATAATAAAAAATTCAAAACCCTCTTCAACGCGTAAATAGAGTGTGCATTTGTATGTCATAATTATTACGGGCGCTACACCATGACACAAGAAACGATTAAAAAACACAAAAAGAAATTCTATTACCTGTTGTTCGTTTATGTACCAGTGGAGTATCGATGCTGGCCGACTCCGGCCTGAAGTGCAATTCAAGTTTATCTCGTCTCCGATCTGATATTGTTCCTCGACGCCGGAAATTACGGGATCCTCGTCCGGAAGGGCTGAAAAAAAAAAGGAGAAGTGTATTCGAAATGTGTCATTAGGGCTAGTAAATTGATAAATAAACCCTGTTCTTTCACATCGGACAAAACAGGAGTGATGAACACAAAAAAAAGTGGCAAAGACAAAACATTTTTATGTTCTATGTTACCGACATATTAAATATTGAAAATGAAAAAGACAGTAAAATACAATAAATATCATTTCTAGTAGTTAATACTGTAGGATTTTATACTTTATTCATTATTATCCAAGATTATTGGTTACATTAATAATTCAATAGAGGTTTTGTTTGCTAAATTAAAAAATATATAATATAATATAATATTTAATAATGACCTTGATTTTAGAACACACAATTCCGCAATACAGAATTAAATTTAAACTGTTACTATAAACAGAAAAAAAACTTCGTGGGTGTTAAAAAGTATACAACATTTAAATTGTTTAGTGTTGCCTAACAAGATATTTGTAATTTTTTTCTGAGAGAACTGAGGCCAGAGGTGGTGAAGCAGCTATTTTTTGACGAATAAATGTCCCCGTAAGACGTTAACAAAGCTTTAAAAATATTTATGTGTATAAAAGAATTTACAAGAATTTAGTTAAAAAACATAGACAAAATATATTTATAAAAAATGAGGGCCTTAAAAGAAAAAAGATAAGCAACACGGACACTGGTGGCTATGACTTAAAATACTATAAATTAATAATAGCAAGAGTAAAAAAATATAACATAAGTCAGAAGGAAAAATGCTAACAAAATAAAATTAAGAGAAATACATATCAAAGCAGATATAATTAAAATTAGTAATGTTAAAAACACTAAAACATGAGAACAAAAAATTTAAAAATAGCGTCATAAATAAACATGTTTAGACTGACACACAACATCACAGCCTGTCTTAAGCTAAGAAAAAAAAAAGTGAAAAAAACAAGAAAATAAAAATATATTCTTTTTTCCCTATCTTTACTAGGAAATATCACAATCTATCATTGTAGTATTCTACAAGAGTGTATAGTAAGCCTTCAAAACAGATCTTCTGAATAATTTAAAATTTGTTATATTCCTATAAAGCAAAGGCAGATGATTATAAATTTTTATACTTTCATAAACCAATGAATTTTTTGTTAAGGCCGATTTAGGTATTGGTAGTGGAAGATTATTAGATTGGCGTGTTTGATAGGTCTCGGGTCTGTTAGATAAAGCACGTTTTTTATGAATCGAACATACAGTCTTAAGTATAAACAATGACACTAAAGTTTAAATTCCTAATGAACGAATGATGCAATGATCTCTATCTACCCCGGATCAGATATCTGATTGTTCTTTTCTGAAAAACGAAGAACAAATTAAACAGCTGTAGACTGCATACGCCCCAGAAAGCAATCCTATAGCTAAGCTAAGACTTTACCCTCCAATAATAAACTACCCTTGTTGAGGAAACATCCAATTTGGAAACTACTCGCAGAGCATAGCATGCAGATGCCATTTTTGAGTTTATATATATCTCTTATCCAGGGTGATGCCCAAGAACTTAACTGAGTGGTTGTTTGTGATTCTCCAAGGTGATAGAAGTTACTGCAAATTTAAATGATATTATGTTCGTTTTCTTAATATTAAAACAAAAGACGATTCACACCGAAGGGCGGTAACTATTTATTTAACCACTACTAGCAATGTTTTAAACGGTAAGAGTTACAATCTTGGTGAAATTATAGAAACTAGCTGGACCGGTAGATCTTCCAGTGGAATTATAAGAATATGCGGCGCATTCACCATATCTTCCAGAAACGAAGTTGCTGAAAAATCTGGCATAGTGTTTTTATAATATATAGATTTGTGCCTTTGTTAGAGGTCATTAAGAATCGGTTCACCAGGTTGTTTTTTGTTTCCGGATTATTAGGCAAAATGTGAAAAACGTCGAAAATTACTTTTTCAAATAACTATTAGCTTTGCAGAAAATTGTTGAATACAAAAGATTCTTAATTTCTTCTGCTCTACCAGATGGTGTACCTAGATTGTTCAAACAACGTTTCGTCTTCGAGACACCATCGTCAACTTTTTTTTAAATACAGACTTGGATTTTTATATCAATTTTTTGTAAACTCCCAGATACAGTAGTGCAGCACACATGCCCAAAAATGTATTTGTTTCTTACACACACATGCATATACACTTCTTTGTCTATCACATGGCTGTTACGATCTACTATAGTACAGTTTCATGGCGACATATGGATCCTGTAGTAAATTAATAAAAGTTTAATTTTTAAAAAACGAACACTTTCAAAAAATAACCCAATCTGTGAAAGTGGATAGCGTAACATAATTTGTATTTAAAGTGTAACAGTGGTTCGAAAATTTCAAAATCCTTCCCTTGCAGCGAGAATCTAAAAAAATCTTTATCCAGAAAAACCTTCATCAAGAATTTATCAAGCTAGGACTAATACGAATGAAATAAATATTTTGGCTGGATACACATTATCTAAGGCCAGAGAATGTGGTATTACATCTGCAGGTTTAAAGAAAATATTAAAGAAAAATACATTTCACGATTCCCAATTTCAGCCGGCGCAACATTTACACGAAGGAGATTCAGAAAAGCGGTTAGCGTTTCAGTGAATCCAAATCGAGAGCGGTAATGATCCAGAGTTGTGTAAATTAATTTTATGTGCTGATAAAACTACATTTAAAAACTGTGGCATATTTAGTATGAAAAAATAAACATTATTGGACCACCGAAAGAAGTTAGGCCTCAGGTCCGTTTCAAAATTAATTTGTGATGCAGCCGATCGAATCATAGTAAGAATTTTTCTCCAAGATAACCTCAACAGCGCAAGATAGCTAAATTTATTAGAACATGACCTAGAAGGCTTATTAGAACATGACCTAGAAGGAACAAATGGGACGAGGAACGGCTCATTGCATTGAAAAATAGGGAGACTATTTTCAGCGGCTGCTGCAATGAAATTCTTTAAATAGATTTTAGGAGTTCTATATGTTCTTATTCCTTAATATTTAGAGCGTTAACTTTATCTTAGGATATATTCTCTATACAAGTATGAGGTATATTGGATTTGAATGTTTTTTAAAACGTTAAATGCAATACAAATCTGTACAATAAAAGATAATTTAACAACACACTTGGGATAGATAAGTGGTATCATACACCCCCATATTCGTGAGCTTACAAGCTTCAAAAAAATGCAATAAAAAAATACGGGCCTGTATTTAAAAAAAAATTATTTGATAATGATGCTCCGAAGCCGAAACGACGTAATAATAATCTAAGTACACTATTTTGTAAAATAGAAAATTACGAAATGTTTGTAGTAAACGAATTTTTTTAAAGTAAATACTTTCAGAGTCATGTAAATAAGTAGTTTTGGACTATTTTCAAAATCTCAGGAACTACAAGGACTTTGGAAACTCGATAAATGATTTCTTGATGGTCTATTAAAAGGCACAGTTTCTCTTATTAAACCAACTTTGTAACTCTTACCATTTAAAATGTAACAGTTGAACCACCAGTTAAAAGAAGGAAATAATGGCAAATTAAAAAAACCTTCTAATTTTTTCATTTCAATTTTTGTTGTGCTTAACATATGGATGCAACAAACTACAGTATATTATGAGTCTTTTCGGATAATAAGATCGTTTTTTATCTTTTTTTATAATCAATTATCACAAAAAAAAAGTTGGATTTATTTCCTTCTTCAAACTTACGAGTTTTTTTTTTAAGAACTTAAATAGAAAATAAAATGCAACAACTAAAAAAGTAAGAGTAAATATAACATATTTAAACGTTTTACCAATAAAGGTCGAATATTATTTTCTAATCTTCATCTTCCACCGGTGTTTCAGATGAAGTGGTTGGCCATGTTAACATAGTCTCATAAAACTCTTTTTTATCATCTGGTATGTATTGCACACCTTTCCGGGCATCCATTTTCTTTTAATTTATTGGAAACTTCCTTGTGTAAGCTTTGGTGGTAGGTAATGCACCTTTTTGGAGCAAAAATCTCTGTTTCACCAATCCATCAATATATTCCAAGGCTGTTATATAGCCCTTGTGAGAAGATAAATATTCTAGTTGTCTATATTTTCATACCATAAATAATGACGTTTTATGTATCGACTTACAGGATCTCTTGTAGTAGTTTATCCATGAATTGAATGATATAGATGGCGCTTAAGTGGTAAAGAACAGTTGTAGGTCGCTCCGTATTTAACTTAGTTTTTTAAAGTTTATAGTTGAAGTTAATTAGTGGTGTGTACATCAAAAAGTTATATAGTGTATCCCCGTGAGATTTTTGTAATTCGTTTTCCTTAACTAGCGAAAATATAATCTAAAACACTAAAAATTACATTTCCGATTTGACTTCCGCCATCATGGGACTATCATCCGCTGATTTTAGAGAAATAAAAACAGCAAAAATAACTACTTTCAACGAAAAGTTTCTACAGGATATTGCCGACAAGGTAGCTCGTATAGTCAAAAAACAGTTCGAGAAACGTCTGAAGGGTCAGGAAGCCAAAATCAGTTCCTTGGGGGATAAAATTAAGTGATATCGAAAAATGTCACCGAGTTGCTCCAAAAAATGCAAACGACAAACCTCCGGCTGTGTTGGTGCGTTTTTTCTCGGACGATGCTCGGGTACTAATATTGTGGTGCATAGAATTTCTAGTGTAAATGATCTTAGTGCTATAGGAAAACAAATTGTTAACCTATGTACTACTTCGTTTCGGAGTAAGATGTAAGTCCTTATTTTTTTTGCATTTCAGTATGGTCCACATTTATTAATAGACAGTTTCGAGAATATAATGAGACTTCATTTAGTATTTAATTTAATTTAGATTAGATTTAAGGTAGGGTGTGAAGTGGGTAACCGCTCGGATATTTCTTTTTCCTTTTTTTTTGTTTTTCGTTTAATATTTTAATTTAAATTAGATTGAATTTAAGTTTGAGCTTCAAGTGGGTAACCGCTTGGTTATTTTTTTTTCTTGTTTTGTGTCAGCTAGTGAAATAGGATAGGAAGGGTAGGGAAAAATATTATTTATTTATGCTGGCTAAATTTTCAGAGGGAAGAAAATGAGACAGAATGTACTTATTTTATTTGCTTTTTATTTTTTTTTTCAATAGCTGACATATTAAGACTACTTTGTTCTCGATGTTTTATTTTATGTTATCCGTACAAAGTTATATCTTAATATATATCTTAATATTTATGTTATTATATAAGTAAAGAAACTATAATTAAGATGAGAACGTGAGCGCTTTCTGATCATTGCCTATGACATTTCCATCCATTTTTTATCTTTATCTTGTTTGTGTAAGCGTGTACGTGGGGATGAAGTGTCTCCTCTTTAGTTTTTATTTATATATGTCTCTTTTTGTTATAGGGTTGGAGAGGTTGTTGGGCGGAGGTGCGCCGGTTGTGCGGTGGGTTTTGTTGGGCGAGACTATTAACGACCATGGCTAATTTTGCTCGTAATAGGATGTCGGACAGTGGGGTTGGTATCGGTAACAATATTGACAAAAATAATAAGTTTTTGCTTGGACATTTAAATGTTAGGTCTTAGAATAATGGCTTTGATGAATTTTCAAATTATTTATTTCACTAATCTTTCGACGTGCTCTGTCTTATAGAAACATGGCTGAATACAAATACTGACAGTAGCTCTGCCCGGGTACAGGTTTTTTCGAAAGGACAGAGAGAGCAGGGGTGGTGGAGTAGCGATATATGTTAAAAAAAAATTAACAGTTAAAAATTTTAGTTTAAATTCTATCTATAATGATCTAGAAATTATCGGACTTTCTTTCAAATTAAAAAGTCTTGTTTGCTTCTTAATATTTATCGTCCGCCTTCTGGCAATATTCCTCTCTTCTTGGATAATTTAGAAAACATTTTGTCTTTGACAGATCCTGATTTTGAATATATATTAATAACAAGAGATCTAAATATAGATTTTTTAGCCCAGACTCTTTATTCTAATAGATTAAAGACTATTTTGGATAATAATAGCTCAAGTTTAATCGATATGATTATTGCAAACAAAAACTTACTATCACTTGAGTCGAGGTCTTTACCAGTCTCTGAGACATTGACAGATCACAATCTTGTTTACACAATCTTCAAGGAGGCCACCGTCAGTGATGCAATAAAGTATGTAACATATCGTGATTACAAAAATATCAATGAACACGCATTTATGTTTGAGGGTACCTGTGTTCGCTGGGAAGAATTGTACTATGCTAGAAACATCGATGAAAAAATGAAAATTTTTAATCAGAATATCCTAAATCACATTAATAAGCATGCACCTCTAAAAACCAAAAAATACAAAGAAAAGCACTTTATTTCGTGGATCACTAACAACATAAAAAAACTGATTAAAATAAGAGATAGAGCATATCGTAAGTATCAAAAAAATAAAACAGTAGGTCAACTTCAATATTACAGACATCTTAAGAATTTTTCTAAACATGCAACTTTAAGAGAAAAAATAACATACTTTAATCAAATGGCTCTAAAAAAGGGACGAGAATTTTGGTCCACTGCTGATAAACTTAATTTAACGGGTAACAAAAAATTTAATGAACTACCGGAACAACTGATCAGTCCCTCAGATATACGCGATTTTTTTTCAAATAACCAATAACCTACCAGATACGACTTCTGAGGAATTAATAAGATTTTACGAACACAATCGGCTCTCTGATAAAACATTTGAATTTCAGCTCATAGACGAAATGACACTGCACAAAATTATCTCTTCTATATCTTCTAATGCTGTTGGCGAAGATGGTCTATCAATCAAGGACATAAAACTTTGTTTACCTTTTTGCAGAAATCCGTTAATTAATATCATAAATACATGTATTCTGTAAGTATAATTAAACCAATTGCTAAAGTGAGGCCCATCAGCATTCTACCAGCTGTGTCTAAGATAATTGAAAAGCACATTTCGATTCAACTCTCTCATTTTGCAGAAAACCAAAATATAATTCCTGAGTGCCAGTCGGGCTTTAGAAAAAGTTTTAGCACTTGTACTAGCTTAGTAAACATACTTACTGATATTCGTCAAAACGAAGAGAAAAAAAATAGTACCTGTATGGCTCTCTTAGACTTTAGCAAAGCATTTGATACCATAAATCATAGTATGTTATTGGCCAAGCTACGCTACTTTGTTCTATCAAAAAACGCTCTTGAATTTTTCAAAAATTATATCAATAATCGAGAAAGCCGCGTATTAATTACTAAAGAATCGCGTAACCTAAGTTCAGATTTTCAACCAGGCACTCGGGGAGTGCCTCAAGGTTCCGTCTTATCTCCATTGTTATTCTCAATATATGTGGCAGACACGGACAAAGCCGTGAAACACGCGAGACTTCAACAATATGCGGACGATTCTCAAATATATTTACCAATTAACAACAATAACATCGATATAGTGCATGAACTCCTAATTTGCGACCTAAAAAACATTGACAACTACGCAAAGGATCACAACTTAAAACTAAATGCTTCAAAATCACAAATTCTTATTTTTAACGCTAACAACAGTATTAGAAAAAATATTGAAAATAATCTAAATATACATTTAAATAACAGCATAATTCCAATTGTCGATCATGCAAAAAATTTAGGCTTAACTTTTGACAGTGCAATTTCATTCGATTTACATGTAAAAATCAAAATGAAGGCAGCATATCTCCGTCTTAGGAAATTATATAAATTTAAAAAAGTACTTCCCTCCAAACAAAAATATTTTTTGTGTGAAACTCTGGTATTATCTTTGTTTGACTACGGAGATGTTGTTTACGGGGATTCCTTATCATCTCGTACTAAACAAATGATATATTCCTTATAGACACCATATTACACCTTACTTAACTAATGAGAAGATATTATTATTTTTTTTATCGCGTAATTAAGATAGGCATGCCCAGTTATTTGTCAGCAAATTTTTCAACTTTTACACACACGCATAGTACTAGATACAATCAGCAGTTTGTAGTGCCGCAGCATAGAACTTCTGCCTTTCAGCGCTCTTTTACATTTGTCGCTACTCAAATGTGGAATAAGTTATCGGAAGATGCAAAAAATCTTTACCTTAAGGACTTTTCAAAACATTTTAAAATTAACTTATTATATGAACAACACTTACTATAGATTAGTTATCCCATATCCGATAGTAATTAAGTTCTATATTAACTATGTATATACTCAATGTACCGTCTAAATTGTTGTTGCTGTTGTGATTTATCATTCTTAGTAGTAATCTGCCCGATTGTCCCATCCAACAAGACTTATTAACTCTATTTCCCACACCCCACTGCACTACGTCGGCCAGCTTTCGCCTTCTTCTCAACCTCTCGTTTGTCTCACTCCATAAACACATTTAAAGAATAAATAATTTACCAATATTTTTCCTTGCACGCTTGCACAATATTTACATATATTTGTATTAATTGATTAATTATATATAATAATTATTAATATTGTTCATAAAGGTTTTTCTTTAGGGTAGCCTCGCATTAAGCACCTTGCTTAGGAGCGCAATGTAACCGGTTTTGTAATCGAGAGGCTGTGCAATTTGTGGAATAGGTTAAACAATTTTTTTATACCAATACCATGTTATCAATTGGTGTATCTATTTGACAAATAACTGTTTTTTGAATTTGAATTCGAATTCTTGAAATCGAAGTATGCCATCTGATGTTATATTTGTTACCAGAAACCCCCTTTTTTGGCGGTGGAGGGTTATAGTCTCGAGGATCGTAGATTCTGTCTTTCTTCGGTCGCACTGTAAGAACGAATGACCACGCACAGGAAAGTAGCGATAAATCTTTTCAAACCGTTCTAAGGAAACCAGCATAAGCATGATCCTTATAAAGGTATTAAATAAATAAATAAATAAATAAATAAATGATGCCTTTATTATTACTTATATTAGCATTATTAAAAACTATTTAGGTTAATAAATAACGCTAAGACTGTTCCACAAATCAAACAAGTTTCTGTGGTGTCTAAAATAGATACATATGTATATAGAATATAATTTTTAGAAAAAAAATTAAAATTAAAATTGAAAAAGCACAAAGGTGTTAAAAAAGAAGCTAAGAAAAAAAATATAAAATAAACAAAATTAGTGCGCATTAAACTATCTACCTTGATTATCTAAAAGATACTTTTTGTATTTATATTTAAATCTTAAATAATCTAAGTTTACCAATTCTTCCGCTATCGAATTGTATAAACCAACGACGTTCTAGCTGAAAGATCTCCAAACAAGGTACTCTGATGAGTCGGTGCCGTTAATCTAATTGATGGTCGAACATTAACGTTATGAACATCTCTACGAAAGACAAGGCGGTCACTAATGGAAGCAGGAGAATTAGGATCGTTAATAATCCTAATAATAAAATTACAAAAATGCAGATGCCCTCTGGATTCCATATTTAGTCAGTTTAACTCGTGAAGTTTATGAGATACATGATCAAATTTCCTTAGCCCGAAGATAAAACGTATACAGGAGTTTTGCATTTTTTGTATTCTAGCTTTACTCATAGCATCTAAACAAAAACCATATACAAAATCACAATAGTTGAAGTTGGATAGGACTAATGAGATTTTTTTAAGTTTAAAGGTAATATTTGTTTACTAGTATATAGTATTTTTAAAGAAAAAAATGCTTTTTGGATACTTTTTTTTAAGATGTTCTTAAAATCTAAGATCACTGTTCACCAAAACTCCAAGATTTTTCACTGAGTCAACCACAGGAAGTACCCAACCCTTTCTTCTTGTTACCGAACAGTAAGCAGCATGATTTGTTAGGATTAAGATGAAGATTATGATCGCTACAAAGTTTGTAAAATCTGTTAAGGTCGTTATTAATTATTGTTTGGCCCTCCCAAGTAATCGTCGCCATCAAAGCAAAAATAAACCTGAGTATCATCGGCATATGCCTGGATCCTGCAGTTAACCATAGCTTGAAGGACATCAGAGGTATAAACCAAGAAAAGCAAATGGCCTAATATTGAGCCTTCAGGAACCCTTAAAAAGTAAAAGTTGGCAGTATTTGACTTTAAATCGTGCACCCAAAAAAAATAAAGCCGCAGTTTTCTAAGGTAAAATATTCCTTGTACCGGTATTTTTAGGAGCGGCAGGTTTTGTATGTAGTCGAACACTATAGCGCCGACATCTTCTCGTTCTTGACATAATGCTAATACGTCCTTTTGCTTCTGATAAAATTTCTTGGCTCGTCTCAAATGCACGATTTTTTCGGCAACCGCCACACGTTTTGCATTCTCATTAAGAGTGGCACTTTTTATTTTGGCCTCAAGTTCCTCACAAGTCGAACAAACATCAACTTGCGGCCTGCCAAATCTGTATCCGTGGTTGTCATTAAAATATTTCCTATAAAAATCATATTTTATGGTATTGGCATGATCGGGATACCTACTGACAAATAGCTCGTGCATTATGTTTATGTTAAGACTGGCATCTAAATATTGAATTCGTTTAGTGCTATAGTGCGACTGCTTTAATAGAAAAGGTCGAATATGCTCATCGACTGCAAGGCTAGCTTCATTAGGTAGAACGTTGCCACCATTTAAGTGCATACCGCGGCCATCTAGGAGTGATTTTCCTTGGGAAATAAGACTTATTAGCCGAAAAAGAGCTTTGCTTTTTATAGCATAGAGAATGGAAATGGCTTGTCTGCACACTTCAGTTGTCTCACAATTTTTTAGAAAAAAGTAGGTGTAACTATTGTCCCGCCTCTTTGGTTTTTCACTTTTCGAACGCTTTCGAGCAACACTCGACCGTATAATAAGACCCATAAGAAATGTGTCTTGTTCATTTTTGGATCGTTCATTATACAAATTTCGTAAAGCTAAATTCTTTTCTTCGACCGAAAAGTTTTGCGTGCATTTTTTTTGCACGTGCACTCAACTTCCGTATTTGATTTATCCAGGACGATACGACCCGTAGTTATACTTGTATAGGCTTCTCAGTGTAAGCGATGTGACTTCTGAACTTTATGTGTATATAAATGTTTATTTCTTACTCCTCTTTTTCTCTTCTTTGTTTGCTCACTATCACTACCAACATTCCTATCACTTTCCTCACTACTTCTATCGCTTGACATTTTTAAAACTACTTAATTCAATGAAACACAAAATAAACCACCTACATTAAAGTCAATATCATTGGATAATAGCTGCATGCAGTAAAATAACATCTAAAGAAACATGGTGCGCCGTCCGCCAATAATAATAATAATCGGCGAGACACACATGCGACATCGCCAGTTCGAAGAAAGAAATAAGTCCAGGATTTATTTCCTTCTTGCAACTTATGGAATTCTGTCGGTCGTCTATCTACGTAAGGAATAAGGTTTTTGTTGCCTTCTTAGCGCTGATACATGAGTTCTCTAAAATAAATAATTTTGGTAAAATCTCAGTTTGCCATATTTTGGCCTTTATTTCCTTCTTCTAACGGGTGGTTCAATTATGATCAATTAAATAATTGTCACCCTGCATATATGACATATTTTGCGGTGACCAGCTTTACTAAACCAAGCAACATGAATATAAATATATATTAGTATGAGCTTAGTAAATAACTATAAGCGTGTTCAAAACAACTAACAGTCAATAACTGATAAAATATTTTCAAATGCACATAGAATGTATTTTGTAACTGATACTAAACCTACTCATCTTTCTAATCATTGTCTTCAATCTTTTTTAACACTTAATCGAATAAAAGCTCAGGGCAAACTTTCATACAGCGTGCAATAAAAGTAAGGAAATTGTGAAATATCTTGGATACCGCTTACCTGGATTTAATAAAAATATGTACGTTTAAGAACGAAATTATGCCGGATCCAATTGCGAGTTTCGCATTGCTACCAAGTTTACATTTTTTCCTGTTATAAAAGGAATTCGTTTTTGATGGAATACTCTATATTATATTACCTTTTTAAAATCTGCGTAAAATCCTTAATACCTTTTATTGACAGCACTTTTTATGAAAGTCAACAGTTTTTGCAAAAATAAGGGTCTAATATCCATAATTTAATGTTTTACCTTTTATTAAAACACCTGTACACAAAAGGCTAACTGATACACTGCCGGGCATAAAATTAGGGTCACCTTGTACTTTCAAATTAATTTAGAAATTTTTATTTTTTGTTGTTGTTTTTTTGTTGTAACATAGTTTCCTAACTTGTGCGATGATTTTGTCGTGATTGCTTAAATAAAAAAAAGTTTTTGTTGTTTTTTTTTTGAAGTTTATAAAAAATAAGAAAAAATACAATTTCAATTCATGTGCTCTAAATGAAAACTACAATTTTTTTAAGAACTTCAGTAGCGAGTATTTCCTCCTCTGGCAGTGATAACAGCTTGCAAACGACGAGGCATGCTTCGAATTAGATTTTGGACCACATCCTGCGGAATATTGTTCCATTCCTGCACCAATATGTCGCAAAGCTCTCTAGAATTTCCTGGGGCCGGCACATGTCTCCGTAAACGTCTCCCCATCTCATCCCAAACATGCTCAATGGCATTTAAGTCTGGACTGCGAGGAGGCCAAACAAATCGCGTTATTCCAACCTCGTCAAGATAAGAAGTAACTAACCGAGCAGTGTGGGGCCGTGCATTGTCATGCATGAAGGTTGCGTCTTCACCAAAAATAACCATAAACGGTACAACGTGGTCTTCTAAAACCTCTGTCAGGTACCTATGTGCGTTCAACGTCCCATTCTGGATAAAGACTAACTCCGTGCGAGCTTCAAAAGATATACCTCCCCATGCCATAACTGATCCTCCACCAAATGGAAGTCGCTCGGCAATACACGCTTGAGCATATCTCTCGCCTTGTCGTCGCCACACTCTTACACGTCTATCTGAGCCTGTCAGACAAAATCGCGATTCATCGGAAAACAACACGCGACTCCATTCCTCTATTGTCCAAGCCAAATGTTCTCTTGCAAAATTCAATCTTGCAATCCGGTGTTCACGAGAAAGCGGCGGGCCAGTAGCTCTAGTTCGAGAAGATAATCCAGCAGCATGAAGTCGCCTCCTAACCGTCCACTCACTTATGTTTACATTTCTCACTTCTTGAAGATGATTTCGAAGGAAAACTGCCCTGACCGTTCGGTTTCTCAAAGCATTAGAAATGACAAAGCGGTCATCTCTAGCCGTTGTACTCCTTCCTCGTCCTGAACCAGGTCTTCGAGTGAGGAAACCAGTCTGTTCAAACCGTTGAAATACTCGTTGCACACTAGAAAGACTTACACCAACAATTCTCGCAGTTTCGCGCTGACCGAGGCCATCTTCTATAGCCGCCACAATTCGCGCCGCAACAACAGGATTTATGGCCATTTCAATACGCTTACTGCAATAGCAATACTATACAAACAATTTGCAACAGACAGATAAAGCCACTGAAACGAAAAGTATGCTGTTAATGATTTTTATGAATTTCGGTCAAGGACCCTTTTTTTTCCAAACGCCTATCAAAACAACAAACATTTTTTTTTATTCAAGCAATCACGACAAAATCATCACAAAAAGTTAGGAAACTATGTTACAACAAAAAAACAACAACAAAAAATAAAAATTATTAAATTAATTTTAAAGTACAGGGTGACCCTAATTTTATGCCCGGCAGTGTATGTTTGACAATCTCAGTTTTGTTGATTTACAAGAATTGATCGTTTTACTGAAACTTAAAAAATGACGTTTTAATTGTAAAGGGTTATAGGGTAGAATGCAAAACCTGCAAGGTGTTTATAACATTTTTAATGACAAATATCCTAACAAAAATCAAATAACTAAATCTACCGTAAGTAAAATTAACAAAGAAATTCGTAAAACTGGAAAGGTAAAAGATCGAGTAAAAGATGCTGGACATTCTGGTAGATCGGAAAGCAGAATAATTCCTCACCTTGTTCCCAAAATAATAGCAAGAGAAAACAGCGTACCACTTTAAAAGTTGGTTGCAAAAAACGATGGAAATAATAAAATACAAAAAAGAAATAGCTAATACCACAAACAATAAATTAATGAAACTAAGTAAGGTATTTAAAATGTTGCCCATTTACTTCCGGACAGTAGGCCAAATACTGTGGGAAAACATTTAATACATTAAAAAGAATACCAGCCACCCCGATTCATCTACATTTGGTTTCTATTCGCTGCTTTAAATCCTCCAGGTCATTAAGCTTAGTTTTATATACCACAATTTTAAGATATCCCTACAAAAAGAAGTCGACGGGCGTCATGTCCGGAGACCGAGGTGGCTACTTCCCGAACATTGCGATATATTTACATTATACATAATACATTTGTATTATAGCAGGGTGGAGTACCACTCTGCTATAATCATATTTCATCATTTGGTTATTGTTTACGGGAATAGTTCAGCAATAACTGGAACTTAAAAGATTCAAATATCTTTCTCCAGTTAATTAATGTGTCTTCCACGAAGAAGGGACCGATTATTTTTGCACTCTTTATACCACACCAAACATGTATCTTTTGAGGAAATTGGGTACTTTTTCATGTTCCAATGTGGATTTTATCTGACCAAATATCGATAATTATGCCTGTTAGCTTTTCCATTAAAAAAAGTTGCTTCGTCGGAAAAAATAATTTTAATGACTAAATATAGATTGGTATTACCACAATCCATCATGATCTGTTAGGATATTTGTCATTAAAAATGTTGCAAACATCTTGCAAGTTTCGCATTCTCTCCCCATAACCCAGTATAGCTAAAATTTCAATTCTTTGGGTTTCAGTTAAACGATCCATTTTTGTAAATCAACAAAACTGACATTGCCAAATGTCACGTAAACATTTGTGTGCAGGTATTTTATTAAAAGGGAATACATTAAATTATCGATATTAGACCCTTTTTTTTGCAAAAACTGTTGACTTTCATAAATAGTTCTCTTAATAAAAAGTAATGAGTAAAGAGAATTTGGACAAAATTTAAATAAATAATTGCGGCGTAGGCGTGGATAAGAAACAACTGAAATTTTGGAATTAGACTGATTGACATGTGTTTCTTACATTTTTTTTTGAAAAAGCTCTATATTATTATCAGTTAAATACATATATTTTTACGTGAAGTATCTAGACCTTCTCCAATAACGGGAGGATCTATCTTATATATGTATTACGTTCAACCCATAAATCCTAAACAAAAATCTTTTTTGGCTTTTTCGCAACTGAATAAAAATTTTTAACTTTAAATTAATTGAAGCAAACATTTAATAAAAAACATTAAATAAAAATATTAAAATGTGTCAGTTTGTTTGCAATGTAACCTAGATATGAAAAAAATCATAGTTTGCATATATATATATATATATATATATATATATATATATATATATATATATATATATATATATATATATATATATATATATATATATATATATACAGGGTTATTCACGCAACCCATTCATTAAAAGTTTTTGATGATGCCATTAAGATAAAAATTTCAAATTTTGGGATTAAGGTAAGATCAAGGAGTACTTCTTTTTGAGATATTTTCAACTTCCTGTCACTTCTGGTTTAACCGGAAGTTGGTATCAACTTGCTTATTTTAAATGGAACACCCTGTATTTTATGATATTTTTGGATTCTACGGAGAATTTTAATGCTATTTTATGTAGCATGTCCTATACCTAGGTTCAAGCGTTCTTAAGAGACTTGACCTTGAACTAAAAATGAGCCTTCGGGGTACCAAATTTTAAAATCTCATATTTTTGTAAGTTTTGAAGATATAATCTTCATATTTTGCAGACGATCGGTAAATAATCACAGGTTTCTATTTTTTTTATTGAATTTGTATATTTTTATACAGGGTGTCCTAAATTCAGCGGCAAACATTCACATTTTCAAAGTCGCTAAAGTCCGTTTTCTTAAATGGGACACCCTATAACTTGCACTATCAAATGTAGAATTTCATTTTCTATCGAACTGTATTAAGGTTCTCTATACCTATTCGTAACCATTTTCGAAATAATTGGGTTTTATAAAAATATCGTACGTATTTGCTTAAATGTTTACATGTTCCAATTGTGAGCCATGGAAAAACAATTGAGATCCAATATCCAATATGACAGATGATTAGTATGCGTTATTTATCGAAAGCTGTCAGTGATAAACTAAATCTTCTAAATCGAAATTGAAGAATACTCAAACGCTGATATTCTCAATCTATTTTATATTCATGGATAATGTTATAAAATTTTGGAGAGAACGTGTCGTGTGTTTGATGAACAAGTCAAAATTCAAGAGGATTGAAACGAACTTTTTGCGTTTTGGCAAGGTTAAAGTCTCAAGACAGGTTTAGCTTAAATGTTTTCGGTATAGTATTAAGGGACGGTTTCTGAATTTATAGAAGAAATTCCTATTGGTGAGCTGCAAAATTATTGGTATCAGTTAGATGGGGCAGCAGCACATAATTCCGCTGCAGTTTATCTCCAATTATCTCGAATTTTCGAAGATCGCTGGATTGGTCCCAATGGCCCTCGGAGATGGCGCGATCGCCTGATTTAACACCCCTAGCCTTTTATTTATGGGGATTTATCAAAGCTAAAGTCTATGCTTCCCCAGTAAATAACCAACACCATTTACTGGACAGGATACGAACGGCTTTTGCCGAATTAGAAAACGGACAAATGCAACGGGCCACAGCAACTGTACAAAGAAGAATTGAAATGTGTATTCAAATGAACGGACAGCATATAGAACATTTGTTATAATTCAATTTTATTATTTTATTTATTTATTGTTGATTGTTAGATTGCTATAATTTTTAAGTTCACTAAAACAAGTTTAGAACAGTCTCGAACTTAGTAGATATGGTTAAAAATAATGTAAACAATTTATTACATTTTTTATAACTTTAACTTTTCCGAAACGAAAAAATTTCGTTTCAATCCTCTTCAATTTTCTCTTGTTCATTGGCGATAAATGAGGATGTTTTTCATTAAAAACATGGCACGTTCTCTCCAATATTTTGTAACATTCTCCGCGAATATAAAATAAATTGAGAATATCAGCTTTTGCGTGTTATTTTATTTTAATTTAAAAGTTTTAAATCAGCTGTCATGTTGAATAGAAAAGCACAACAACTGTTTTTCCATGGCTTACTATGGGAAGGTGTAAGCATTTAGCAAATACATATGATAGTTTAATAAAAACCTGATTATTTCGAAAATGGTTACCAATAGGTATAGGGAACCTTAATACAGCTCGATAGAAAATTAAATTCTACACTTGATAGTGCATAAAGTTATAGGGTGTCCCATTTAAAAAAACGGACTTTAGCGGCTTTGAACATGTGAATGTTTGCCGCTGAATTTATGACACTCTGTATAAAAATAGACAAATTCAATGAAAAAAATAGAAACCTAAGATTATTTACCGATCGTCTGCAAAATTTGAAGATTATATCTTCAAAACTTACAAAAATATGAGATTTTAAAATTTGGTACCCCGAAGGCTCATTTTTGGTTCAAGGTCAAGTCTCTTAAGAACGCTTGAACCTAGGTATAGGACATGCTACATAAAATAGCATTAAAATTCTCCGTAGAATCCAAAAATATCATAAAATACAGGGTGTTCCAATTAAAATAAGCAAGTTGATACCAACTTCCGGTTAAACCGGAAGTGACAGGAAGTTGAAAATAACCTCAAAAAAGAAGTACTCCTTGACCTTACCTTAATCCCAAAATTTGAAATTTTTATCTAAATGGCATCATCAAAAACTTTTAATGAACGGGTTGCGTGACTAACCCTGTATATATATATATATATATATATATATATATATATATATATATATATATATTTATAGATATATAGATAGCTGCAAACTATCATTTTTTTCATATCTAGGTTACATGTCTAACAAACTGACACATTTTAATATTTTAAAATCAATTCTTTTCTATTATTTAATGTTCTCTTACGATCGGCGCACTGATGAGTCCCGATAGGATGAAAGTATTTGTACAACTACTATGTGTCTATAAAAACTTAAGATAAGTGATATAATTTCTTATGCTTGCTTAAATAACATTGTTTATATTATGTATCGAAACATTCCGTAGACAGACTAGTCTACATGTTGAGGTATGTATTTATATTATATATTTGCTTCAATTAATTTAAAGTTAAATATTTTTATTCAGTTGCGAAAAAGCCAAAAAAGATTTTTGTTTGTCAATCTAAACGCAACAAATAATCTGAACACATTTAAAAATACCATAAATCCTAGTTCTCATTAGTAGTTATAATAGGGGAGCGCCTCCTCCTCCTCCTCTTCCTCTCTCTCATGTCCCTCATTCTTAACTTCCTCCCCTTTTATTCTCATTCGCATCATATTTTTTAATTTTTTCTCTTTGTTCTCCCACATTTGATTTTGCATTCTTAAGTCTTATAAATAGGTGCATCAAGATCATTTTAGTATGTTAAGGTACGAGTGACTGTTAAAAGAAAAAAATCTGTTGAATAAATCTATTAATAATAATATTAAAATAAAATGAGTGAATCAGTTGGAGAAAGAAATCGATCCATTCCGCTTCAGACAATTAGCCTCGAAGAAATTATACCAGGAGTTCAAGAAGAAAATATACCATTAGTTCGAGAAGAAAATAATGGGATTGTTTTAAAAAATTTGAATAAAACTGAGAGTGAAGAGAAAAAAGTGTTTTGTGCTATTTGTTTTGAAATAATCGAATATTATGATTCATGTAGACCAAATATATGTTCCCACATTTTTTGTTTAAAATGTATTTTAAGATGGAATGATGAAAATGGTTGTTCTATAATGGTAAACAATTGTCCTGTATGTCGCACTAGATATTACTATTTGGTACAAATCTTTAAAGATGTAATTAGACATCATTTTGTTGTAATTTTAAAAAGAGGATAATATTTTTTATAATTTGTGTTTGTGAAAACTCTGGTAACAAATAATTTTGTAAAAAAAAGTAAATGTAAATATATATAATAATTGACACACATTTTTTTCCTTTTCCTATATTGAAACGACAACAATGATCTAACAAGTTTTTTAATACATACTAATTTTCACATTACATAACAAAACAATTGTTATGGGTTTACACAAAAAGTGCCACGCCCTAAAATGGCACCACTTTTGCAAATGGAAGCTTAAATTTTCTTATGGGAATTTACATGTAAAAATGACGGTTTTGATTGTCGGACCGGCATAGCCTAATCTACTACTTTTTAATTATACTAATAATATTAATATAATTTGCATCAAGTAAGAGAAAACTCAATTGAATACAGAAACGAGCGTTAACAAAATGTTATGCTAATATATGAGTGCTTCTAGTGGCAGTTGACATAATCGACACTTTTTTTTTTACATATGATTAGCTATTTCATTTACAAATACAGTGTCAGATGTTAGAATAAAAAGAAGTATTTTGCATATAGCAATGAAAATATATAACCGCTTATAGTAACAGTTGACATTTTTTAAAATTAATATTGTTGACGTATTCTACTTATTATCTTTACAATTTATGTTTAAAATTAATATTTTTGATATAATCTACCCATTACGTTTATAACCTATATTTAAAATTAATATTGTTAAAATAATCTACCCATCACCTTTACAAACTATGTTTATTATTAATATTTAACAACATAATCTTCTATCTCTTTTTTTTCATTTTTGTTGCAGTAAAAGCAAGCATGTTCAGGAATTAGTAGAAAAAGATGTATCCTACAAATAGCACAATGTAAATCAGAAGCACTAACAACATAAGCTCTTTTGTAGTGGCAGCTCACATGATCGGACTCCCCTCTTCGTAAATATCTCATGTGAATTGCACTACAAGGAAGGCAAATAGCAAATGTTCCTAGTCTTCGACTTTCAATTTTAGAGTAGCTTTGTATAACACATACATCTTTTTCTTCAAAATTATTAAATAATTCACTAGCCCTAAACTTGCTTACTTTTACGTCAGCCTCGGTTCCTAAATTTAGCAGTTGTCCATCCATGTCCACTCCTTCGTCAATTTCCTGATCATCTTCCTCCATCTCTTCTTCTTCCTCCTCAATATAATTAATGTCGATGTTACATAAGAATGATCTTCTAACAAGCCTAGATGATTTGTCCAAAAATGAATGTTTATAAGTGATGGAATCGCCTTCCAAGTTAATAAAAATTTCTTTTCTTTCTTCAATTTGAGCGGCGTTCTCCACATTATTTTCTTCAATTTGGTCAGCGTTTCCAATCATATTTTCTGCCATCGTTAGGAGCTTTAGATTTAGATAGATATATTTGATAAAAAACAATTTTGGTTATAGCTTATAAAATAATATCGACAACTGATATTACAGCGAATGATACTGTATGATCGTCGAGTGGATGTTCTTAAGTATATATCCCATCAACCACCACTTTTACTACCTGCAATACTTAAGTTTTTTTTTTTTTTTTTCGCTGTCCCTTTCCCTGTCAGTTTCCTCGGGAGGGGGGGGGGGGGCTTCCCCCCCCTCGCCCGCCAGCCCGCCTTAAACCCCCCTCACTCTCACCTTATCTTCTTTCTCTCCCTTCCTTCTTTCTCTTTTTTATATGTTTCTCCGTTTTCCTTCCTTCTCCTTTTTCCTTCCTTCTCCTTTTTCCTTCCTTCTTCTTTTTCTTTCCTTCTCCTTTTTTCTTTTCTTCTTTTTTAATCTAACCTAACCTAACCTAACCTAACCTAACCTAACCTAACATAACCTAACCTAACTTAATCCTGAAGAGGGTAGCCCGAAATTGGGGAACCGGGTGGTGGGGGGTGGTGGGGTGGGGGGGGGGGGGGGGGGGGGGGGGGGGGGGGTAAGGTTGTTGATCGGCTTGGGAAAGTGGTTTTTAGAGATTGTCGTTCAACTTTAAGTAGGACACATGTGATTAACTTTTGCATATAAAATCGCCTCAGCGAAGAGACGAATGCAATTGATTTCTGCATTCACACTGTGCAGAGCTCGCGAGTTTTCTGGTGTTTACATTGTGTCTATTTGGTAAATTTTTATTTTTATTTCTAACATTTTTATTTGGCAAGATTTAATTCTTATATATATTGGTGACATTTTTATGTACATTTGTGGCATTTTTATTTGTTATTACGATTTTTTTCATAATGGACAATTTTTTGGCATCGAGTAGCAAAATAATTGACAATGACTTTGACTTATACACATGTACTCAAATGCAGAATTTTGCAAACCAACAAAACAATGAAACAGACGTATTTACAACTAGTCAACAACAAACTATTCAGGACTTGAATGAAATTATTTACAATAGCCAAGTTCAGAATAATGCCAACAAACACAACAACGAAAAATATTTATTTACAGCTACTCAACAACAAACTCTTGACGATCTTAATGACATTATTGACAACAAAACGGACTTAATTACAACAAAAACTAAACAAACTCTTGAAGAACTGAATGACATTGACGAAACTCAAAATTCTAGCTATGAGGATATTGTTTGTTTTCAAAAATCTAATCCAAATTATTTAACATTAAAATCGCCAATTAATTCTCCGAGACCAATTTGCTCTCCCTTTTTGTTTAGTGAAAATTCTGATTCGGAAGAAGAACAAATTGATCAAAATTTAAGTTTGGCTATTTGTCCTACTAATTCACCATATGATATTGTAAATTCTGATTCGCAAGAAAAACAAATTGATCAAAATTTAAGTTCGGCTATATCTTCTATTAATTCACCATATGCTATTGTAAATTCTGATCCGCAAGAAAAACAAATTGATGCAAATTTGACTTCGGATATTTCTCCTAATAATTCACCAGTTGAACAAAATTCAATTTCGAAACCATCATTTATCATTAAAAAAAAATTTAAAATTAATAAAAAAAATAAAAAACAAATAGCAAACCTTAAGTGTCTGGGTTTCGCTATTCAAAATTTAACTAATTTGATCACAATTAAAAAGGGAGACGAAAGTACGGTGAATTATGTTAAACAGGCCTTTGACAAATTAGTTGACTCATTTGAAGAAATGGATTCATAAAGTCAATTAATTTCTATTGCTTTTTTCAAAATTTGACTATAACTAAATAAAAATGCACAATATTAATTTTATTATTATACAAAGAACTTCAAAAATGCAATTGCTTTTTTCAAAATTTGACTATAACTAAATAGAATTGCACAATATTAATTTTATTATTATTATTATGCAGAAAACTTCAGAAATGCATAAGTGTGTAACATGTAATAAAGTCTTTACTAGAAAGGATAATTTACTGCGACATATTAAAAAACATGTTAACGGAAATTCCACAAAACTCAACAGTTGGTTGAAAAAACCAAAGCTTGTTAAAGGTAAGAACATTTTATTTTTCATGTCATATTTTGTAAAATATTTTGTAAAATATTTTTTTCTTAATTTATATAGATTCTACAAATATTGTAAAATATTGTAAAGAATGCAAGAAAAATATAAACCAAAGTCTATGGGGTGGACATCTTCGATCTAGTGTGCACAAGAACAATTCCAAAATAGGCTTGGAGGAAGGTGTTGAAATTATCAAGTCAGCATTCAGGGAACGAATAATATCTTATAGGATTTCCTCACACCAAAACTTCATAAATGTGAAAGAATATTTTCAACATTTGGAATACAAAATTGCACATCTAATAGATCAAGAACTGCAGAAACATAAATGTATCAAGCTAAATATGGAACTGTTCGGTTTCTATTTTAACCCCAGCAGCGACAGCTATGATGTCAAATCTTTTAATGCGCCGTTCCAAGTCATTTGCCAGGGATATCAGAAAAAAGAACTGTTAGAGCAAATCTGCACCATTATTGACCAGAAAGCTGACGAATTTGCAGAAAGAGATTCAGGTAAAGAATTTATTTTCGATTTTACAACAGCAACAAAAAAAGTAATTTTTTAATTTTTACGTTGCAGGATGGGCTTTGATGAATTTACTTCATTTGGAAATTAATGTTAACAAGCACAATCCGCTGAGAGCCTCATCTTTTATCGAACTTCCTCAAGAGATCAAGAGACGTCAAGCTGTGATCAACATTAGGAATGATGACAACTTTTGCTTCGCCTGGGCAGTTGTGTCTGCTCTTCACCAACCACGCGGATTAGATTTTGAAACTTCATCCTACCCACACTACTCTTCTGTTTTGGATATGTCAGGTATAGAATTTCCAATGTTGCTAAAGAACATTAAGATTTTTGAAGAAAAAAATAACATTTCTATTAATGTATATGGATTAGAAATTATAAGTCCTAAAAAGGGGTATGAAGTAATTGGTCCACTTTATTATTCATCGAATAAAAAAAATCAACATGTCAATTTATTGTTAATAAGTGATGATGATGAAAAAACTTTTCATTATTGCTATATTAAAGATTTATCAAAACTAGTTTCTGCACAAATTTCTAAACATCACGGAAAAAAATATATTTGCGATGGTTGTTTACAATATTTCCCTACAGAAGAAAATTTATTACAACACAATAGCTATGATTGTGATCATTTACGAATTAACCTACCTTCTAAAGAATTAATAAAAGATAAGTTTGGAAACTATTCATATGATAATATTTTGAAATTTGTAAATTATCATAAACAAATGAAAGTTCCTTTCGTGGTGTATGCAGATTTTGAATGCATTTTAAAGCCTTTAAATAATGACAATGTTGATAAAAATCCTAATACTTCATACACCTTAAAACAATATGAACATATTCCACATTCATTTGCCTATTACATTAAATGTTCCTTCGACGATAATTATTCTAAATTTGAAAAATATAGAGGTCAAAATTGTGATACATTATTTATAAATTCTTTAGAAAGAGATGTGTATAACATATACAATAAATATTTAAAGGCTCCTAAAAAAATGATCCCTTTGAACGAACTGGACAAAATTTATCATAACTATGAAAAAGTTTGTCATATTTGTAATAAACCTCTTTTAAATGACAGGGTTGCAGATCATTGTCATATAACCGGTCTTTATAGAGGTCCAGCTCATTCACTCTGCAACATAAATTACAGAATACCTAACTTTATTCCAGTTATATTGCATAATTTGCATAATTATGATTCTCATCTATTTCTTAAAAAATTATGCTTAAACAAAGAACAACTAACAGTTATCGCACAAAACAAGGAAAAATATATTTCATTTGAAAAGCTTATTCATGTGGATAACTATTTTGATAAAAAGACACAAAAGGCTAAGAAAAAAAATATATCATTAAGGTTTATTGATTCTTTTCAATTTCTATCCCATTCTTTATCAAAACTCTCTGAAAGCTTAAAAGATGAACAATGTAAGGAAATAAAAAAAATTTTCAATGATGAAGAAAGATTTAAACTTATTCGGCAAAAAGGTGTATTTCCTTACAGTTATATTGATGATTATTTAAAATTAGAAGAAACAAATTTACCTCAGAAAGACCAATTTTATAATACTTTAACGGATGAGCACATCAGTGATGCAGAATACCAAAGAGCTGTAAAGGTTTGGCAATTGTTTAAATGTGAATCTCTTGGTCAATACTCCGACGTTTACTTACTCTCTGATACTTTACTTTTGGCAGATATTTTTGAAAATTTTAGAAGCACTTGTTTATCCACATATAAGCTCGATCCAGCTCATTTTTACACTTTTCCAGGTTTCCTGGGAGGCGTGTTTGCGTTATACTGGAATAGAGTTAGAATTGTTAACTGATCCAGATATGATACACTTTTTCAAAAAAAGCGTTCGCGGTGGTGTGAGCTCTTGCATTTGTAGAAAATCTGAAGCTAATAACCCATTTCTTTTAAATTTTGATCCTTTAAAGCCAACTAAATACATAATTTATTATGATGCAACAAATTTGTATGGTTATGCAATGTCACAGCACATTCCAACGGGAGATTTTGTTTGGTTAACAGATAAAGAAATCAATGATTTAAATATTATGAATATTTCTAAAAAATCTAATAAGGGATATGTTTTAGAAGTTGATTTAGAATATCCTACAAGTCTACATTCCTATCATAACGATTTTCCGTTTTGTCCAGAAAACTTTAAACCGCCAAATTCTAAATGCATAAAATTAATACCCAATTTAAATGATAAATCAAAATATGTTATTCACTATCAATTATTAAAACAATGTTTGGAACATGGACTCAAGTTAACTAAAGTTCATAGAGTTTTACAGTTTTCTCAATCTGATTGGTTGAAAAAATATATAGACTTGAATTCAAGATTAAGAAATGATTCAAAGAATGAATTTGATCGTAATACTTACAAGTTGGCAAATAATAGTATTTATGGCAAGACTATGGAAAATGTTGATAGGAGAATTGACGTAAGACTTGTTACAGAGTGGGAAAAAAATAGAAGAAAAGATGGTGCTGAGAATTTAATTGCAAAACCATATTTCAAGGACTTAACAATATTTTCTGAAAACTTGGTAGCTATTCAAATGCAAAAGATTCAAGTTACTTACAATAAACCAATATATGTAGGCTTCTCAATATTAGATATATCTAAAACTGTCATGTATGATTTCTTTTATAATTTTTTAAAACCTCTTTATCAGGAAAATATTTCACTTTTATACACCGATACCGATTCGTTCATTTTAGAAGTCACAACTCCAAATATTTATTCTGACATGATAAAAAATATTCACAAATTTGACACATCTAATTATGAATTTAATAATATTCATGAAATGCCTATTACAAAGTCAGTTATAGGAAAATTCAAAGATGAATATGCTGGTGAACCCATTACTGCTTTCTTTGGTACTGGAGCAAAAGCATATTGTATTAAAACGGAAAACAGTTTAACAAAAAAAGCAAAAGGTGTTAAAAAAAGTGCAATTAAAAAGCAGTTGGATTTTATTCATTATAAAGATGTTGTTGAAAATCATTCTAAAACCTTTTGTTCAATGTATGTTTTTCGATCTAGACAACATACAATTTTTACAGAGTTAATTAATAAATTGGCTTTGAGTTCCGAAGATGATAAGCGGTATAAAATTCCCTATAGTTTTAATACATTAGCTTGGGGACACCAAGATATTGCTTTGTATCAATGGAATGCAGAACATGAAGATTTAGATATATTTATGTAGATATTATAAGGTATTTAAATTTGTTGTTTTTGAAACCAAAGTTAGTCTTCATAAGTCTTTCACAAAATGTGCATAGAAACTTTTGACAAAGAAATTGATAACAGTTATTTTAAAACATATGAAAAACGACTTTCCACTTTTAAAAAATGGAAAGGAAAATTGAGACCAGAAGTGTTAGCTGGAGCTGGCTTTTACTATACTTCAATCAATGATATTTGTAAATGTTTTTATTGTGGTATTGAAATTTTTGATTGGTTAAGTTATGATGATCCTATTGTGGAGCATAAGAAATTTGCTAGGAATTGTGATTTAAATAACTGTTTATGGAAAAATAGGAATCGAATAATTGTAACCATTCAAAATAAGTCTTCAAGCTACACATTTTATATAGTATTATTAATATCCTTATTTATGAACTTTTACATATATTTAAATTAAGTATTTTATTGTTATTTTTTTACAACTGCTTTTGCTTTCGTGGTGAAAGTATCTGCTTAATGTTAATAAATTTGGAATATAATTATTAATTTGTTTTAATGACTATTAGTAGATCTCAATTTATTCTTCTTTATTTTATTTTCCAAAATGTTTTTTATGTTCATCATCCCCCTGGCGTAACACAGTGTGAAATATGTTTTTCTAATAAAACAGACGTCACTCTAAGTAAATATTGTAAATTTATGAAAATTGGATTAATTAACAATAGTACAATTAGTTGGATGGAACGAATAAATGGAAATGAAAATGCAAGTAAATTTTTTAAAATTTTGTATCATTATCCAAATCGATCTATTTTTGATACAAATTGGATAGAAAGGTTAGAGTTTAAAAATAATCAGTTACAAATTTTAACCCCCAACTGTACCAATTATTATGACGGATTCAAAAATTATTACTTTTCCATCATTAGTGTTACATTAAACTTTGCATTATTTTTATACATTACCATTTTAATTATTTATCTTTATTACAAATTTCAAACTGGAAATCTATTTTTTCATTAATCCATTTTAATCGAAACTTTAAAGAAAGTGGGGATGAGAATATTTAAGTACAAGAATAACACAATATGTTTCAGTCTCGTTTAGTCATTATGAACAACGCCGTGGTTCATAAACCTTTGGAAACGCTTCTTAATTCAAAAATTTATTTTTTAAATAATTCTTTGTCAAAATTTGTTCTTGTTGGCATTAGTTTAAATGATTTTTCTCCAAAAATTGTAATTGGTGGAAAAACTGGATTTTCAATCGCACTAACCGAAGAAAATTGGAAAGACATTTGTGTTCATCAAGGAATTATTGTAAACAATTTCTACTTTCCTCAAGTTGATCAAACCAGTGTGAATATAAACAACATTCATCTGCAGGTTCAGAAAATAAATGATACTCCTGTTCTACAAATTACAAAAGGCCCACACTTCATATACTTAGGACAAGAGTCTTTGGACAATTTGTGGCGATTAAAGGAAATTATTGATTATAGATTATCTATACTTAAAAGGCAAGAATTCAATACATATTTCAAAATATTTCAAAATAATATTTCATCTGATTGTGGCGACTTGTGTACGCATGTTTATAATATAATAAGTCCAACAGAAAATCCTAACAGTGAAAATGTTTCAACTATGATGGAATTACTTGCTTTATATCCTGAACAAATGGAAAACAAATTGAAGCAAAATGGAACAAAACGAAAATATTACGAAGAAAACAATGAAAATGGATCAAAAAGAAAATATTACGAAGAAAACAATATCTTTTCTGGAAGAGAACAATAAGGTGCATGTGTTAGTGAAGTGGAGCTTTGCTTACAGACAAGCCCGTAGGAGTAACTTTCAGATGTGGTACTTAGATAGACTCCGTTTTGAAAAAAGAATAAATGATTGTAAACTTATTCTAGATTCGATATTATCTGAGGAACATAGAAATAAAATATATTTGACACGTTTTAATAAAAATTGTATTTGATGTTTTACTTAATAAAATTTTAGTTTAGTAAATGTGAATTTTATTTGAAATTAATTAGCACATTAAGACTTTGTAATTTGTATCAGCTAAAGCATAAAGTGAGGAACAGAAATAAAACAAATTTAACTAAAATTTAATTTCAATTTAATTAAACAATATTTTTTTTATCAATCCATGTATTATATTTTTTATCAAGTCCTAACCATTTCACATAAACTTTGTTTCCTTTCCTTCTCAAAATCTTCTCAATAAGATACACATCGGTATGCTTTACTTTTAGTAATTCTTGCTCATAAAAACCACCCAGAATGTCCTGATTATCTTCGTCTTGAATTAAATATGTCCAAGGGTTTGTCATCTTAACTTCTTTAATGTGGAATATCTCATTTGACCAATTTGGTGTGTAACCTTTTGAAAATGCCTCTCGATGCTTGCTTATTCGTACGTGATCACCCACTTTAAACTTTGGAGATTTTATATCTAACGTTTTAGCATGAGTAAATGCAGATTTCAAGATTCTATTTTCATTTGTTTTATTTACTTGTTTTGGCTTCATTCCTATTGAAGAATGTTTTGTATTGTTATAATCTTTTACAATATCCGCTAATATATTAAACCATTTGTAATTTCCTTGAATGCTAAATATTTTCCACATATTATTCTTTAAAGTCCTGTTCACTCTTTCTACTATACTCGCTTTCAAATTGGAAAACGTGCTATAATGGTTAATTCGAAATTGTTGCATCAAATTTTGAAAATTTACATTGAAAAACTCTCTCCCTCTATCCGTTTGCAAGTTTTTTGGTGGAGTTTTTGCACTGATTAATATTTTTTTCATTGCCGCTGTTACGTCTTTTCCAGATTTAGATTTTAACGGTTCGGCCCAAACATACTTAGAAAATACATTTATGGTAATCAAGATATATTTAAATCCCTTATTAAATTTGGCATAGGGTAACATTTCAACCAAATCAGCTTGAAAAAGATCATTTAACCCTTTCACTACCACCCTTCTGCGTTTGAAGTTTTTTCTAGCAGGTTTATGTAATTCATTAACGACTTGTTGTTTAACGGTTGTCATGAGAACAAACTTGTTTATTCAATTTTAAGGAAGTTCACTTTCTATGTTTTGTAATAATTCGAAATATAACTTTTATATGTTTTTTCCCATTCATTCAATTTATCAATTTGTATTGTATAACTTTTTTCATTTAAAATTTTACTAATTTTAGTAATCTCCTTTTCTAACGCATTAAAGGATTTTTTTATCTCTCCAGTTAAGAAAGTAGTTGATCTACTATCACTATTTTTTAATTCCTCCTCTGTTTTATTTAATTCTTGTTCTAATTTCTTAATTACACTGGACATTATATTTTCCAAGGAAATATATTGTTGATTTTCTTCCAAAGTGAGTTGGTCAATTGTTCTACTGTTAAGAATGCTATTTTGATTTCTTTTTTTTTTCATCATCTAACCTTTTTATAAAAGTTCTTAATTGTTTAATTTTTTCCTTGTGTTTTTCAATTATTACTTCTCTTATATTTGTTTCCATTATTTTATTAATTTTGTTGATATCATCACTTAATTTTTTGTCTTCCTTTTTAACATGTTCATTTAAAAATTGCAAATCTTTACTTATTTGATTTAGCGTTAGCAACTGTTTATTAACGTTTTCAATTGAGGTATAGCATCCTTTAATCTGGTTTTCATACTTTAAAAAATTTTCATCAAAAACCTTAAGCTTTTTAGCAAAGATTTCATTATTTGTTTCATTTTCACCTAATCTCCTTTTTAAATTATTAATGTCACTTATTCTCTCTTGATTTTGTTTTGAAATATGGCGTCCAAATTTATCAACTGTCATGTTGAGCTTTCATTAAACAATAAATATGATTATATTTGATAGCTGTTATTTATAGTATTACTTTATCTTCTCTTAATTCTTCAATAATAGAGATAATCTCGTTACTATGAGCATTATTTCCCGCATCACTTGATGAAATTAATAAACGTAGCCTATCAACAATTTCGTTAACATTATTCCAGTATACATAGTCTGTATTTGATCTGTTTGTTTTCAAAATTAATCCCTTTCCTGTAGATTTGGCTCTAGTTGTTCTAAACGGAGGTTTTGGTTTGTTAAATGCTGTAACTAATCTTGGCAAGGTTTTTGTCTTTGTAATCCCCTTTCTTTGTAAATATGGTCCTATTATTGTAACATATTTGTGTGATGTATTTCCTTGAACTTGTTCATTTGAATCAAAATTCCTACGATATACATTTGTTTTAGCTAGAATGTTCATGTAATTATCTAAATCTTCCTTCTTATAACCTTTCGGTTCTTTTTTGAAAAGCAATTCGTATAAACCTGGCGTGCCTGTGTACGTTATTCCTCCCACTTTAATGTCTTTTCCAATAATTTCTACCGGTATCTGTGTTAAACCAAAAGAAAACTTATCCGTTTCGAGGTCATGAACTATTCCATAATAATGGTCAAATTTATGTTGTGTATCTTTCACACCCTCATCAATATATGATCTGGGTAATTCATGAAAATCTGCTAAGTAATCTTTATATGATGGTGTACCAACATAGGTTTGAATTGTTTTTCTAGTTTGTTCCAATATGTCTGACAAGTTTAAATTTGTTGTTGTGTCACTAGAAGGATCTGAAGTTTCTGCTATAACAGTTGATGACAATGGTTGTACTACAGGAGAGGAAGAAGTGATACTACTGTCATTTAAAAATGTTGGTAGTTCTGTAGGGAGTGACGGAGTTTTTCCTGTTTTCTGAATATTTTTCGTCGGAGTTGATGTTTTATAAAGCTTTGTAGGTGTTTTGAAATCTTCATACTTTGAAACTCTTTCTTCTTTTAAATCGAATGGTTCGGATTTACCAATACTTGAAATTAGCTGTTTAAGTGGTTGTGTTATTGGTCTATAAGTTTGTTCTAATTCGGACTGAGCAGTAGAAGTAGCTAATTTCAAGCTTTGATATTTCTGCTTCACGGCTTGTCTCGATCTTATTAATTCTCGAGCTAAACGTTTATCCATGCTGTACAAGTTTTAAATGAAATAAAACTGCAAATTTTTTACTTTTATAAATATATAAAGGAATCGAATTTACTCCTATATCTGCCGTGATTTACTTCACAATCTTTGTCAATTACAAGAAAGCCATATGGATCCATCCAACAGTTAGCACAAATATTTTTAAACTGATCAAATGTCATATCCAATATACAGTGGTCATATATATATATGTTTTAAACTCAAACAGTCCTGTTTAAATAAAATTAATAAGTTTGCATTTTCTCGAATTAGACGTTTAAGGATTGAGGAATATCCTTGAAAAATAAAAAAACAATCGGTGTTTCTATGCCTTCCATGCGTGAAATAGTCCCTAATAATAGATTGATTATGACAAGGAATATCATCAAAAATGATAACGGAATTTGGCTTTATCTCATGAGGTGAAATAATGTTCTCATCGCTATCATATTCAAAGTATCCAATTTCTTTCATAGGTTTTAACAACTTTCTTAAATATTCATATTTTGGTTGATCTAATGACTTTGAATAAACATAGACATTTTCAAACCTAATTCCATTTGGATGCTCGAGCAGTGTAAGCATAACGTTGGTTTTACCGCTACCACTGCAACCAACTATAAGCCCTCTTTTTGAACCACCGCAAAATAAGTCACCATGCTTTCTCAACTGTTTACTTAAAATTTTTTCATCATGATTATTTACTGGTAATGAGAATTTTTGTTTTTCAATCCTCATTCTTAATCACACTAGTAAATATTTTTAGCTGTAAAAGTATTTATACCAGAAAAATGTCAATGTGCTTTTAGTATAAAAAGAACTTCAATGACTGTGGGTCGCCATAAGTTGAAAAAAACTATTAAAACACGTAATAGAAAAGGCTCTGGTTTAGTAAATAAATTAATTAGCAAACTACCTTTCGAAGTTCATATACCAGGATATAATTATTGTGGTCCCGGCACCAACTTGGAAAAAAGATTAACTAGAGGTGACGTTGGTATAAATCCATTGGATTCCGCTTGCAAAGAACATGATATATCTTACTCTCAGACTGAAGATTTATCAAAAAGACACATATCTGACCAAATATTAGAAAAAAAAGCCTGGGATAGGGTAAAAGCTAAAGATTCTTCTATTGGTGAAAAAATTGCAGCTTTAAGTGTTGCAGGAATAATGAAGGGTAAAAGAAAGTTCGGTTTGGGATTAAAAAATACAAAAGGGGGTAAACTTAAATTGAGAAAAAAACGTATCATTCGAACACCCAAAAAAATTGGAGGATTTCTACCTCTTTTGTTTCCCATTCTTGGCGCCCTGGGTGCACTAGGTGGAGGCGCGGCAGGAATTGCTAAGGCAGTAAATGATGCTAAAGCAGCTAAACAGCAACTAGAAGAAATACATAGACATAATATTGCAATGGAAAATGCTTCTAAAGAAGGGAAAGGATTATATATTAGACCATATAAAGGAAAGGGACTATTTATTAGACCTTATAAAGGAGGATCCGTCAAAATGAAAGCAATCAGACAAAAAAAAAACTCAAAATAAGTTTTCCAAAAAGAGCACTTACGAACAATGATATTATTAAATATGTAAAGCTGTTAAAAATAACTGGCTTTAGAGGTGTTTTTATGCTCGATGAACTTCCAAAAAAAATTAATCTGAAAGAATGTGGTATTGTAAATTTGGATAAAAAACAAAATAAAGGATCTCATTGGACTGCTTATATTAAAAATAACAAAAATGTAATATATTTTGATAGTTATGGAAATTTAAAACCACCTTTTGAATCAAATATTTTAATTCGAATGGCAAAGTGGATGTATTTTATACTTATGAAAATAAACAAAAATTTAATTCATATAACTGTGGTCAACTATCCCTAAAATTTTTGCAAAAAAATATATAAACTCATTATTTATTGTAATATCTCATTCATAAATAAACTGCAATGTCTACCACAATTGCCATATCAGGAAACAGTTCTGTTTTGTCTGCTGATTTTAATCCGCCCATATATTTAGAGGATGAAAAACAATATTACCTGGGCTTAGCTGATTTTGAAACGTTTATGACTATCCCCAATATAAAAGAAGGATATAATAAATTTTATATAGATAAAAAAGTAATTGTTATTCCCGACGGAACTTATGACATTACAGATATAGAAACATACATAAGAGAAAGTATAGAAGATTCCGAATGAAAAAATTTTTTTTCTTTTAAAAGCAAATGTTAATACTCTAAAAACTTTTTTAATGTGTAGTAGAATAATTGATTTTACCAAGGAAGATTCGATAGGAAAAATGTTGGGTTTTAATAGCAGGATACTAGAAGCTATGAAAGAGGAAGAATCAGATAATGTTGCAAAAATAACTAAGGTGAATGCTATTTGTATTGACTGTAATATTTGTGTCGGTTCTTACAATAATGGTAACCTGTTCATATTATTCACCAGTTTTATCCAACTGTAGCTCCAGGGTATAAAATAGTTAAATCTCCTTTGCCCATTTTGTATTTTCCAGTTAGCGTCAAAGCAATTAACAATATAACAGTTAAAATAGTTGATCAAGACGGAGAACTTATCAGTTTTAGAGGAGAAACTATAACAGTAAGGTTACATTTACAAACAAGTGAAATATAAAATGGTTGTTAGATATAATAGAGCCCTTGGGATGAGACTTGCCCCTACCACTATCAACAAAGTAGAAACTTATAAAAAGAAAAAGCCTAAACAACAGTTCAGTATCAAATCCAACACCAACAAGTTAAGACGAGATAATCGTAAATTTCTCACATCCTTGGGTTTCACTGTTTTAAAATAATGAACATATTAAACGTAAACGAAAAGCTTTATGTAGACAATTCCATCGTCAGTTTTGAGCTTCACACATATCAACCATATATTTCTTCAAAATTCGATTACAATGATGAAATAAGGATCCCAATTCAAGAACTCGATGCTTACACTCTACCATCAGATAGTTTATTTTATATCGAAGGAAAATTAACTAATACAGAAGGTAAATATAAGAAAGAATTGCTATTTATTAACAATGGTATAGCCTTTTTGTTCAGAGAAATCCGCTATGAACTAAACGGAATTACTATAGATTCAATAAGAAATGTTGGATTAGCATCAACCTTAAAAAGCTACCTTTCTCACAATACCAACGAAAGTTTAAAACTGGAAAATGCAGGTTGGTTTCCACATCGGAAAGAAGGTGATACAATTTTAGTTGATAATGATGGAAAATTCTCCGTATCCATACCACTAAAAATGCTTTTAGGATTTTTTGAAGATTACAGAAAAATTATTATGAATATGAAACAGGAATTGGTTCTTATTAGATCAACTGATGATTTAGATGGTGTTATTTTCAAAGAAGATCCGGCACACCTTGTTACTGCTCCTGACACTCCATTGGTTACTTTCGATAAAATTTATTGGAAAGTTCCTCACATTCTAGTTGATATGCCACAACAACTTGCTCTATCAAAAATATTAGAATCAAATAAAGATATATTGATAGGATTCAGGAGTTGGGAACTTGTTGAATATTCTTCTCTAACCGAAACAACCCGTCACACATGGCCGGTAAAAACAACTAGTAAACTAGAAGCTCCTCGTCATGTTGTGATTGGCTTTCAAGAAAACAGAAATGGGAAAATTGTTAAAGATATGAGTAAATTTGACAATATTACCTTGTCAAATATTAGAGTATATTTAAATTCTGAAAGATATCCTTATCACGATTTGTACTTAAATTTCGAAGAAAACAAATTTTCTGCTTTATACGAAATGTTTGCCAACTTTAGACAGTCTTACTATGGTGTTCCAAATGAACCCATTTTTAATCCTGAACAATTCAAAAACATTAGTCCTATTACACATATTGATTGCTCCCATCAAAAAGAAACAATTCAAACGGGATCCGTAGTAATGAGAATTGAATTTGAGACACACAATGCAATTAAAAAAGATACTTCTGCTTATTGTCTTATTTTACATGACAAATTATTTAGCTACAACCCTCTTACTAAAATTGTGAAACAATTATAAACTTTATCCCCACTATTTTCATATTTCGATTTAATTTAAAGAAATTTTCAAAAGCTTTTAGTTTTAATCATGACATCAAAACTACAACTACAAATTGAAAAATTTATTTTTAAAATTAATCAACTGAAAGAAGAAATTGCAAATTATTCAAGTAAAAAAAGTCTCATTAAAAAATTTGCTGCTTTGAAAATATGAGATTGGTTATAGATATTCAAGGATTCAAAGATGAAAAAAATAAATTTATACCGAAAGAGCTTGCAGCTTTTGATGGTTATGAAATGACTCATTACATTTTTAAAAAGCCTTTTCCAATGGAGTTTCTTTCACCTGATTGTCACAAGCAGGCGGTATGGTTAACGAAAAATTATCATTGTATACATTGGAATAATGGATTTACTCCATTACATCATTTCCCAAAAATAATTGAAACACTTACGAAGAAAGCAGATTTTGTTTTTGTAAAAGGAAGCGAAAAAAAGGATTTTATACAGAAATATTCTAAAAAGCATGTGATTGAAATAGATGAACAACCAGCGCTAAAGCTAATGGAACCAAAATGCTTCTATCATTCAAAATCACCTTGTATGTGTGCTTTGACAAATGTGTTATTTTTATATGACAATTGTTTTATGAATGAATAAAAATATAAAAAAAAAACTTAATTACCTTTTTATTTTGCATTAACCAACCATGATTGAATACAATTAATATGATACCTTAAATCTAATTTTCTAAATTCATTTAAAAGTTCATACTCATTTTTATATTTTAAATAATCATTACAAAATTTAGCGGCTAATTTACATTGTTTCATTCGATCTATATTATTAACATATGCTGACAAATCTTGTGCTTCTGCGTCTTCTTCGCCTACAATTGATAAATATTGGAAGTATGCAGCAGATATAATAAACTCTTCATACATTTCAGTAACCATTTGCTCCATTGTAAATATTATTAAATTTATTCTTCCTTTTCAATTTCTTGAAGAATAGTATCCTCGTCAATAAATTGCTTCAAGTCTTTTAAATAGTAACCAAAGCCAATATCTTTTAGATCTTGAATAAGTTGAAAAAAATTTAATGTTTCAATGTATTTGTTGCAACAGAGGGCAGCCTTTACGAATTCCTCAGATTGATTACAATAAAAGTCTATCCACTCCGGACCACTTGCCATACAATATGAGAAATAGGTTTTTGAAAGATTACTAAATTTCTCCTCTAATAATTTAACTGCAATCAGCAACTCAGCCATTTCATTTATTTAACATAATATTTTAAATATGTAGGGGGACGTCTCTTGCGAATAGGATTAACTTTCTTTGATAATACCTGTTTTTTATCTTCGTATAATTGAAACCTCTTTTGGGTTGCAATAATAGCAGGTATAAATTGGCAATCTTCTCCTATAAATTCTATTAGGTGGCTTAATTCTCCTACAAAGTATGATTTCCCAAATGTATTGAAAAACGTAGTAAGGCTTATAATTCCTTCTAAATAATCATCACAACAGTCAGTTGCTTCCAAATAATCTCGTTTCAGTGGATAAAACAGCTTGGTGTATTCATCTTTCGAAATCACTTCAAAGAAATTGAGATATTTAACTTTTAACTGTCTGATAGTTGTAGTTAATTTTTCGCGATTACACATAATTCACTTATTACTTGACACATTTTTTCTTTTTGTTTTATACAAAATTGGTGGAAAAATTCAAAAATAACTTTTTACGCAACTCGAGCACAGCTTAGTAAATGTGTCTCGGCATACTAAAATGATCATGATGCACCTATTTATAAGACTTAAGAATGCAAAATCAAATGTGGGAGAACAAAGAGAAAAAATTAAAAAATATGATGCGAATGAGAATAAAAGGGGAGGAAGTTAAGAATGAGGGACATGAGAGAGAGGAAGAGGAGGAGGAGGAGGCGCTCCCCTATTATAACTACTCTCATTTAAATATTGCCTGACGTTTACAACATTATACGCTGGAGTGCCATCCGGTTACCAAGTGAAGGTAAATCAGCCTGCTGATTTAAACAAATGTCATTTAATTTATCTTCTATATAGTTTTCCCGATATTGTAGGTACCTAAAACCAGACTTCCTTGGAAAAAATTGTTTAGAAAACCACCCACACCAGGCATTTAAACTTTGTTGTTCTTGAATTTTGACAGAAGTGCGTTTTATGAGGAATGGTTGTCACCCAAAAATGATTACGGCGGTTAAACATACCACTAGTTTGTAAAAGTAGCTTCGTTTGTGAAGAGTATATTAAATTTCTTGAGAAAAATATAAACTTTGGCGAAATTTATATTCTGTACTTTTTATAATATGCCGTATATTCAAATTGTGTTGTTTTCGCTACTTGACTGGTCGCATTTATTATCAGGAAACTTCCGAGTTATTAAGTAAAACAGATATGTATAGGCGCTTACCAACATTAAATCTACGTTATTACATTGACAAAATCATCTTCATTATTCCGCAAGTCAGGTAAAAACCTCATTTATATCCGATTTTTTTTACGAATAATAAATAGCACGCTTGGGATTTCGCGTAACGTAAAAAACGTTTTTAGGATATTGAGCTTTTAGAATAATTATTATACGAGGATATTCCAAAAAGAGTGGAAAATTAATGAAACCGGAATGAGAGAACGCTTATGAACTCAGGCGACCCTGATAATTGGAAGTAACTTATATGTTGAAGTGATGTTCGGATAAGCAAAACGAAATTAAAATATTTAAGAGCATTTCATAAAAGCAAATCATAAATGTCTAATTTTTGGAGATATCCATTTAACGTTCATTACGTTTTAAATAAGTTCTTAGTGCAAACCTAACATGAAATTTTGCACTTTACTAGTATTTTATATTACAAGTGGCTAAATAGGTAATTTTTTATGATGTGTGCCATTTATAGCACAAGCGATAGCGAGTACTACGAATATAAAGCATACGAGTAGCCATGAGTTATACACAATATTGTTTATCGCAATTTAGAGTTCACAAAAATCAATAATATTCTTTACACAACAATAATAATAATAATTTTTAATGCATCTTTTTATCATAAAAAGTAGATAATATACAAACACAACTTTGCGAATTTAACTCTATATCACATTTATGTGATCAAAAGTAGTTTTTTCAAGATGATTTTTAAATAGTTTATTAGACCGCCATTTTGTTTTGCTATCTTGAATTCCTTCCAAAATGTCATCAGTTCATTTCTATACAGGGGGTCCCAGACGAATTGCTGCGATCGATTTCTCAGAAAGTAGGCTTTGGAAAAATTTGAAATTTTGGCAGCTAATTAAAGTCGATTGGGGCAATTCGCGCAAAATATTTTCAAGATGGTAGCACTTCCGGTTATACCGGAAGTAGACGTCAACTTTCTTTTTTTAAATAGAACACCCTGTATATTATCGAATTTTTGGATTTCTCGAAAAATTCTAGGTATATTTCATGTATAATATCCTATACCTAAGTTGAACTGTTTTTGAGATATTTTGAATTTTATGTAAAAAATGACGTTTGCAGGTCTAGACGTAACTATAAATATCTGGTTATCGAAGTCTCTATTATTATTATTTGCGGTTGGCTTCCTTGTCCAAAAGGATCCACTTTAGTGGCCTGTGCTGATATTTTCATAATAAATAAATATAGGGTGATCAAAAACTGGCATTATAAATATACTTTAAAAAATCGTTAAAAGTTACTTTTTTCAGATGGAAACCCCCAATTTTTAAAATTTTTTCTTACTTAACACTTGAAATCTTTGTATAAAGTTGTCTATTCCAAAAATTTGTAGTTTTTGATTTATTGACGTTTTAACATTTCTTATTCTAATAACGCCAGACGGCTTCTAAGTTTTCTTGTTAGTTGGCCATGATAGGGAGGCCTGGCGACAACAAAACCAATTGGTTACTATAGAAACTTAATATTTATTGTCGTTTGACAATTACCTACTAAAATATTATTTATTTATTATAGTAATTATAATAATTATTAAACTAATAACCATGCCGGGGCCATTAAATTACACACACGAGTATTATTTGAATTTGTTTATTATCTATGGGGAATCTAACAGAATTTTAACAAGAACATGCCAGATATTTGCTGATGGATATCCAGATAAACAGAAACCGTCACCGAACAGCGTTAAACAAATGTTGGAAAACTATAAAAATTTTGGAAACGTCAAGGCAAAAATTAATAAGAGGAAGCCCATTGTTGATAATGAAAATGTCGAGATTGCAATTCTGGGATATTTTGCTGCATATCCAATGACATCCCTACGTGGCAAGACAATCAGGAATCTCGAGGAACTCAAGGTATAGGATTCTGTTAAAACATAACTTCCAACCTTATTTAATATCGTTGGTTCAACATCTAAAAGACACTGACTTGTCAAAAAGAGTACAGTTTTGCGAGTTTATTTTAACAATGGTACAAGATAACCCTAGATTTTTGGACAATATAATTTGGACCGATGAAGCAAAATTTACTAAAAATGGCCTTTTCAATAGACACAATTCCCATTTTTGGAGTGATTGGAATCCTTATGCAGTAAGATCGCGGAACTTTCAAGAATCCTGGCAATTTAATGTATTTCGTGCAGTAAGGAACGATGGAATAATAAAACTGAATTTTTACGAAGAAAATTTGAATTCTAAGTGCCTAAACACAAGGACTTCTTTAATGAAAAATAATCTATTTAGGTAATATTACAATAATTTTTTTTATCAATTTAGAGTTAATCCAAAATTAGATAAATCATTTAGTAAATATTATTACCTAAATAAATTAAATTAAATTATTTATACAGGTCACACTACACTACTTCATACAAATACTGGTCAACATACCGTAACACATCATATCTAAAAAAATATATCGTCCCAGGTTTTATAGGAAAGTTATCTTTAATTAGATATTTACAAGCTATTTATACAGGGTACTTTAGAAAGTCATAAAATACTAAACCTTTTTTTTTTATTGAGCACTCTTCAGATTAAATTAATTGGATTTTGATGTATTTTGTTTCTTCTTAAATCAATAAATCGATGAATATTATCAAAGCATTTCTTTCCGTAAAATTATGTCTATTAACTTTTGTAGGAGAAAGATATCTGAATATTCTTGAAGGGTTGGACAACGAATATTTAAGTAATTTACCTTTGGCAGAACATAGTCAAATTTTCACCAACACGATGGCGCCCCACCACATAGAACCATTGCAGTTACTAACTTTTTACAAGCTACGTTTTACGAAGTGGATTGCCAACAATGGACCTTTCTTGTGGCGTCCTCGTTCTCCCGATCTGACAGTCTTAGACTATTTTATATGGGGAACGATAAAAGTAATCGTTTATTTTAATCCAGTAACAACGAAAGAGGACTGTACGAGGGATTTATTTGGAGATACGAAAAATGTTTGGAAGTACAAGGTGGACATTTTCAACATTTATTGAAAAAAATAAGTTGTGCTCTTGTGTAGACTAGACTATAATGGGAATATGCTTTCTTTAATTAATTTTTGTCTTCACGGTTTCAACATTTTTATAGTTTTCCAACATTTGTTTAACGCTGTTCAGTGACGGTTTCTGTTTAACTGGATATCTATCAGCAAATATCTGGCATGTTCTTGTTAAAACTCTGTTAGATTCCCCATAGATAATAAACAAATTCAAATAATCCTCGTGTGTGTAATTTAACCGCCCTGGCATGATTATTATTTTAATAATTATTATAATTACTATAATAAATAAATAATATTTTAGTAGGTAATTGTCAAACGACAACAAATATTACGTTTCTATAGTAACCAATTGGTTTTGTTCTCGCCAGGCCTCCCCGTCATGGTCAACTAACAAGAACATTTAGAAGCCGTCTGGTATTATTAGAATAAAAAATGTGAAATCAAAAACTACAAATTTTTGGAATAGCCAACTTTATACAAAGTCACCAAAGTTTCCATTTGAAAAAAGTAACTTTTAACGATTTTTTAAAGTATATTTATAATGTCAGTTTCTGATCACCCTATATTTATTTATTATAAAAATATCAGCACAGGCCACTAAAGTGTACCGTTTTGGTCAAGGAAGTCAACCGAATAGAGACTTCGATAAGCAGATATTTATAGTTATGTCTAGACCCGCAAACGTCATTTTTTACACAAAATATACCTAGAATTTTTTGAGGAATCCTAAAATTCGATTATATACAGGGTGTTTTATTTAAAATAAGAAAGTTGACGTCTACTTCCGGTATAACCGGAAGTGCCGTCATCTTGAAAATACGTTGCGCGAATCGCCCCCATCGACTTTAGTTAGCTGCCAAAATTTCAAATTTTTCTAAAGCCTACTTTCTGAGAAATCGATCGCCGCAGTTCGTCGTGGGACACCCTGTATAACATTTTATTTTCCTGCAAAATTTGAGGTAAATCGATAATTAGTTATTTAGTAGGTAATATTTTTTTAACGTTTCACTAGGCCGCCACCTTATTCTGCCATACTAGATTTTTGACCCAAATTTAAACTCAATCGGGTAAGTAGTAGTGGTTTAGCTAGTAGTAAGACTGACTGACAGACCGAAAAACAAACGGGCAGACTAATAAATAGACCGACGGATATAAAAAATACATATTTTTTGGCATCTAGGGGCGCTAAAACGTGAAGATTTTTTTTGGCAGCCCCTTCGTTTTACCATCTTGAATTAATATCACAATTTTACCAGTCGACTTATATACCATAATAAATTATTGCACAAAAAGTCGCTATTTTGTTAAATTCGTACCAAAATTTTACTAGTTGATTTTCTCACAATACTTAATTTTTGTGCAAGATTTGAGGTTCATTGTAATAAAAGTAGTTTTTTACTAATATTTTTTAAGATGTCACTAGCCGCCATTTTGTTTCGCCATATTGGACTTTTACCAAAAGTTACCAGGTTATTTCTATATGAACCTTTAAAGTCATTTAAATTAGGAGTCTTTTAGCTATGCCGTGAATAGACAGACCTACGGAATTTAGAAAACATGTTTTTTAGCGTCCAGGGAACCTGAAACGTGAAGATCTGAAAAATCTCGGATAATAACGCTTCCATTGACAAGGAAAGTAAAAAACAAGATTAGTTTATTGTACCAAACACTTTTTCCCTGATTATTGTTCAAAAATATTTTTTTATTTAAAAACAAATCTTCATTATGTTGTAAAATAATTAAATGAATTAAAAAAAAATCAAAAGCTATTAGAGCAGCCATTAGTATTCCGATTATACTGGCCATATTCTGGTCGCTCCTAAAAATGCATCAAGATTCTCTGGCTTCTGACGGATTTAGTAGGAAGTATTATGGTTATTGTCTCTTGCTTTGTCCAAGATAGTCTTCCGAAACAGACAAAATTGTCCAAGAATCTTGTCCATCAAGCCCTTCTTCTTCGACTCCGCTGTACTCGAAATCCATCGGAGTTCATGTAATTATCTTGTTGCTGGTTCCTATAGATCTGAATAAACTTAGAGCACATTTATTTATTTATCCTGGATTAGTACTACATTAATGGTTTTTTATCTATTAAAGTAGATATACCGGGTGTCCAATTAAGAATGGTCTCCGGCCATAACTCGGTAACCGTTGCTCACAGAATTATGGGTAAAAACATTTATGGGTAAATGGGCCAAGAAAAATCTCTGGAATTTATTATCAAGTTCGAAAAATGGCCGATAGGGGGCGAAACAGCAAGAATTTTCCTAATTAAGGTTTGTCAAAAATATAAGCATTGTATTCTTCGGGCAATTACGAACTTTTGATATTTATCTTTTTGTTTTAATTTTCCATAATAAAGTAGTGGGAGAAGGTGAAACTTTTTTCTTTCAAACATTTATATCTCTGTTTTGGATGAATCAATTATATTGAATTGTCAAAAAATAGCTTTTTTTTGCTCTTCACATAGAGCTATTAACTGTACCGTAATGTTTCTATTAGTTGTGACTAGATGGCGTTTTTATCGTAATTCTTCAAATAATACGAATTTTCACAAAAAAAGACAAATGGTATGATATGATGTTTTTGTCATAATTTAATTTAAGGTTATAAAAGGTATCGACTAGTGAAATAAAGAAATCCAGGTTCGTATTTAAATTGATGGTCGGCCGAATCCGAAACGTTGGATTGAAAAACTAACCTCACCAATTTGTAGAGGAGCAAAAGTGACAATGATGAAGTGAAAATTATTTTCATCTTTCATTTCAACTAAGCTTAAAATGAATGAAAACCCGTAAGTTATTTTTTTGTTTTTTTTTAAGTTTTTCTAAAATTGTACGCTTAGTTGAAATGACAGATGAAAATATTTTTTCACTTCATTATTGTTACTTTTTCTCGTCTACAAATTCGTGCGGTTAGTTTTTCAATCCGACGTTTTGACCTCGGGCGACCATCATCAATTTTTGTAAATTAAATAAGGACCAGAATTTTTTACTTCATTATTCGATACTTTTTATAGCCTTCAATTAAATTATAATAAAAAAGTCAAATTATACCATTTGATTTTTTTGAGAAAATCCGTATTATTTGAAGATTTACGAAAAAACACCATCTAGTGACCACTGACGGAATCATTACGGTACAGTTAATAGCTCTACTTGATGAGCAAAAAAAACCGCTTTTTCTGACATTAAGTTTAACGTAATCGGTTCATCCAAAACAGAGATATAAACGTTTGATAGAATAAAAGTTTGACCTTTCCACGCACCACTTTATTATTAAAAATAAATAAAATTATAAATAGCAACAAGTTGAATATTTGCCTGAAGAGTACAGCGCTTTATATTTTCGACAAACCTTAGTTAGAAAAAAATCAAAAGAAAATCCGCGTTTCCATTTTAGCTGCCATTTTTCGAAGTTGAAAATAATTTTTAGCGAGTTTTCTTGGAGACCATTCTTAAAATCAGTTCTTCCTCCCGTCCCTCTGCGACATCTTTCCTGATTGTCACCTCTAGATTAGCAAAGATCTCTGCCTGAAATATTAGCCTATCCCCAGGGAGAAGTATGTCTTTTCTATACACTCCTGCCATCCATTGATCCCTGGTCGTTACTACAGCTGTTGCCTATTTCATGTTTGGTCTTCTATGTTTAACTTTAAATGATGTCATGGAATTTCTGTAAATACCCAGTGAGGGTTCGAGCTACCGGGTGTTTTTTTATGGTAAATTCCAAAATCGGGTCACTTCGTTTAGAATAGAATGTAAAATCTCATTGTCGTGGAGTCCGAAGTCCATGAAGCATTTGTGAACCAGCAAAAATGCATCGTCATATTTTTTGACATCCGACGTGCTCACGACACGGCCTGGAGATATCGAATTTTACAACAACTATAACTTCTTGGGGCATTAAGAGCAATATGGCTAAATTTATCAACAATTTTTTGCAACAAAGAAGTTTTTTAGTAAGAATAAATAACACAGTTTCAGAAGAAACTACCCTAGAAAACGGAATTCCCGAAAGCTCAGTACTTAATACAACTCTCTTTCTTAAAATATATCTTCACTCCAGTGAAATACAGACTATACGCAGACGATCTTGTTTTATTAACGAAAGGGAAAAACTTAAATTCAATGTGCAGAATCCTACAAAACAATCTTGTAAACCTGGAACGATGGTCCAAAACTACAGGATTTCAATTCTCTTTAGATAAAACCAAATGTATTCTCTTCTCGAAACATGCCGAAGATGTCTCGCCATTACTGAGACTCAAAGGGAGGACGTTAAAATTTCATGAAAGAACAAAATTTCTGGGAATGATATCCGATAATAAGCTTACATGGAAACCACACATTCAAAATTTTATATCGTCATGCCATAAGGGACTAAACATTCTAAAAATCTTGTCCAGCCGATCGTGGGGACACCAATATTCTCTTGATAATATTCAGAACTTTAATCAGAACACGAATTGACTACGGCTCCATAGCTTAAGAGTCCGCATCAAACTCTACGCTAAAACTTCTGGATAAAATTCACAATTCAGCTATTCACATAGCGTTAGGCGCCTTCCGCACAAGCCATGTAGACAGTCTACTTTGCCAAGCTGCAGAACCTCCTCTGAGACTTCGAAGAGCCTACCTTGCTTTGTCATATGCCACCACAGTAGCAATCAACCTCAATAATCCGACCAATCACAATATATTTGCAAGCCGCTATAATGCTCTTTACACTAGTAAAACCAGATCCAGACCAGCATTTTATGAACGAATAAATCGATACCAATCTAATCTTCAACTTTCATTTCCAAAATGTTTCCAAGATGACCGCTTTTTACCTCCTCCATGGACCATTCAAAAGCCCTTTATCATGGCGCAGCTCTGCCAGTACAACAAAGAAGAAACACCTCATGATTTAATTAAATTGGAACTACAGTTGATACTACATTATCTACCCGAGGGAGACAAAATCTATACCAATGCATCAAAGTCCACCAAAGGAACGGGTGCCGCAGTTATTATCCCCAACATGACTCTTAAATTCAAATTCAGGCAATATACAAGTACATACACCCCAGAACTTTACGCAATAGCTCAGGCTTTAATTTATATACAACAAGGTAACTGTAAATTTTCAGTGATCCTTTCAGACGCGCTTAACTCTATAAAAGCAATCCAACAAACCTTTTCCAAAGATCCCTTAGTCCAAACAGTCTTTACAGTCTCTAAGCAGAAGAAGGAAAGGTGGCGTTTATATTGGTTCCATCACACATAAGAATAACTGGTAACGAACTAGCCGACACAGCTACTAGGGCCGCCACAGGAGACCCCAACTCTATTGCGGTTTCAAACACACTAAGCAGTGATTTTAAGTGCTACATCAAAAACGAGACTATATCCTCATGGCAACGGGAATGGGACAGATCCTCATCCAAACTTCGTTCGTGTAAACCCAGTGTTCAAAAATAGGACTGATCGGTCATACAATACTAACTCACTGTTATCTGATCTCCAAAGAGGATCAACCTGTTTGCGGGATATGTTCGGTAAATCTATCAGTGCAACCAGGGGCGTGCAGTCCATGGAAACAAGGGAAGCAGTGCTTCTCCAAAAAAAATTACAAAACATCTTCTAAAACGTAATTTTTGAAATAGGAAACCATTAATTTGGTGTCTATTAACAAATGCTAAAATATTATCTTAATTATCAAGATCTAAATAAATGCGGCCTTGACTCCGACCCAACCACAATAGAAAATCAAATAGAACCTATGCGGGCCGCTAGCTTCTTTGCAGCCAAGTTCTGTATGCCTGATTTCCTGTGAATCAAGCCAGAGGTTATTGAACTTTCCACCGGCTGTTTGCAATTTTAGCATTTCAGTCGCGTGCTTTAAGTAGTGGCGGAAGCTATCGTTGGAGTAGCTTCTTTGTTTGAACGGCTATCCGTGTGTTGTGTGATACGTACGTCGGGTCGTGCATGGTGCGATATGGAAAACAATAATACGGACGTGGATATGCAAATACCGTCAACTTCGGCTGTCGGTAATAACGTTGAAAATGTGGGAGAATTTAGTAAGAAGAGTGTCTTAATAATAAAGAGATTTTCAACATTAAACTTCGCTGATAAGCTTCAAATAATTTCCAAAGGAAGGGCCAAACCGCCAATGAAAGATTTAACCACAAAAATGAAAAACTGTATTAGACATTTTTATCCGAAGAAGCCATACGAACAATTTAAATGGCTAACAGGGTGTGAAAATATAAGTAAATTATTTTGTTGGCCATGTTTACTTTTCGGAAATGAAAAGGTCTCTGGAATAAAAACTGGTTTTTCCGATTTAAACAATTTCCATAAAGCTGTAAAAAGACACATTATGTCCAAAGCGCATTTGCAGGCCGTCATAAAACAAAAAGTCTTCGGCAAAACCAGAATTGAACACGCCTTTAATAAACAGTTGGAAATTAGTCATCGCCAACACAATGAACTAGTCGATAAAAATAGGCAAATATTAAGAAGACTTATCGATGTTGTTTGTTTTCTCGGACAGCACGAATTGGGATTTAGAGGTCATGACGAAACAAGGGTTTCTTTAAATAGAAGAAATTTTCAAGATTTACTTGGTTTAATGGCTAAATATGGTGATTGCTTAAAAAATCATTTAGAGCAGTCTAACGTTTTTCGCGGAACGTCGAATCGAATCCAGAATGATTTTTTTTCCGCTGTTGCAACTACTATTCTAAAAATAACTAAGCAGGAGATTGGCGAGGCGCGGTTCATTGCTATGGTTCTGGACGAAACAACTGATATCACTAATTTTAGCCAATTATCTATAGTAATACGCTACATTAAAACAGACGGAAGTATTCAAGAGCGGATTTTAGGTTTTAAGAATGTGTCCGAAAATCGTACAGCAGATGCATTATATACCGTAGTTTATAACGTTACTAAAGAAATTAATGGAGAGAAAAAATTAGTTGCTCAAAGCTATGATGGAGCTGCAGTGATGGCAGGGCAATTAGGGGGTCTGTAAGCTAAAGTTCAAGAGACTTTCCCAAGTGCTGTAGTTGTCCTTTGTTTTGCTCATAAATTAAATTTAGTTTTATCCCAGTCCATCAATCACATTAAAGAGTGTAAAGTATTTTTCGTTACTTTAAGTGGCATGGCTGTTTTTTTTTCCAAGTCAACAAAACGTACACGAGCTTTGGACTTCATTGTCCACAAACGATTGCACAAAGTAGCTTCTACTAAGTGAAACTATAATGGAAGACTTGTGTTAACAGTATCTGAAAATCGTGAATCACTGATTGAACAATTTGAGAATATAATAGAAAATAATGAAACGTGGGACTCAGAAGCAATAAATAGTTCGAGGGGGTTCTTGGACTGCTTGAAACGAGATTTTAATTTTAATTATTTGTTAAACATATTTTCAGAAATATTTCCATTCTCGGACAATGTTTTTAATATATTACAAACTAAAACAAATTATATTGCTTTTTACCTAAAAAAAGTGGATGATTTTAAGTCCTTGTTAAGCCAAAAAAGAGATGACTGACCTATTTTGAGAGAAAACGATGACGTTAAATATAGAGCCACAAGCCAAGCGTCTTCGAACAGACAAGATGGGAGATGTTCAAACATCATACACACGCCTCTTTTATGAAAATATAAATAAACTATAGATTTAACGGTTTAAATGATTTTAAATTCCTCTAGCTCTGCAATTTTGATGCATTTAAAGGAAAAACTTTTCCAGAAGATGAGTTTAAATCTCTTCTTCTTCATTATGGCAAGTTCTTCGGCCGAGTGTTACTGCGATCTGAACTAAAAGTAATTTACGAAACTGATGACATTAGCGCAAAAAATAACGTTAAGGAACTAATGCAATTTTTAAAAGACAAGGAGCTGGAAGATGCCTACACCGAAGTACAACAGTAGAACGCAATTTTTTAACACTTAAACGTATAAAATATTTCGTAAGAAAGTGAACGGGGCAGGAGAGACTTTCGCATACATCGCTGTTGTCCATTGAAAATAAACTTTTCCAAAATATGTCGGAGCATCGCCGTTTTCATGATGACGTCATTGACGAATTTGCAAAAAATGGTCGAAAAATCGAATTACATTACAAATAGGTAAGTTTCTAAAAATTGCTACCCTTTCTTAAAATTTCACCGCACGCCCCTGAGTGCAACATATATTAGTAGACTGCCAAAGTTCGCCTCAGAAAGTCTTAAATACCAAATCCAGGATAACATAAAAGACAGCTTAACAAAAATATAAGCAACGTGTTAAATTTTCTCAAAGATAGTAATCTATACCATCACATATAATTTATAATTGTAATAATTAACCTAACCCTGTGTGGTTAATGCGCTAAACAAGTAAATAAATATGCTTCATATTACTTTACGATACCCATTTTTAACACTCTTCCTGCTGACCTGCTCGAATCTACCTGTTCGGCAACAGTTTTAATCGAAATGGTCAAATTTTCCAAAAAACTAGCCAATACCATAATGTAAATAAATAAACGAATTTTATATTTAACATCTAGATTGCATATATTGAGCGTATTATAATATGTTATAATGGTAACATTTTAAAATAAAAAGTTATAATTATACGTAAGTTTCAGAAATGTTACAGATTGTTAAATTAAAACTATAATTAACACATTAATTATTATCACGTGTACGGTTACTCGAGTAAAGCGAAAGCTGTATAAAGCGCCAAATTAAAACTACGCTTCATCATGCATATTCAAATTAAAAGTTCGTCTCCCGTTGCACCGCTCACAGTGGTAGCTGCATAACAAACAAAACCGGGACGTCTTTGTCTTTTATTTAAATTCCATTTAATTCCGAACGGAATATTCGGAAGTAAATAATCCTCTGGACTGGCATCCATATATGCGTTGGTGGGAGCTCTTTGTTATGCTTCCTTTTCAGGAAAATGGAGTACATACGCGCGCGTTTACAAATTATAGTCATTTTGGGTAAGAATGCACGATTGCACTATTTCGGAGTAACTATTCTGCATCCAAGTGCATTTTGACATTTGTTTCGAATGACAGAGGTATTTTTAAAAGCGTATTTTATTATTTTTCTCTACAAATATTATAAAAATATATCTGCGATAGAATGCAGATATCACCACAAATATGCAAAAAATAGTGTAAGCTCTGTCAGTAGGCCAGTGAAAATAGCTATTCTCCTAAAAAATATTTAGGTGGAAGTACCGGCTAAGTTATTTGAACGCTGGAATAAGTAATTCCACTAAAATAAAATCAGATCTAAATTGCTCATGTGGTATATATTTCTACAGTAAGGCGCTCGCCACTGCGGACATAGAAAATATGTGGACGAATTTGCCAACGACTGACTTATCGTGTCTAGTTCGTTATTCGTTGCAGTTTTTGGAGGGGTCAAACCAACTGCAGCTGACAGCGATCCGATGGGATGGATGGATGAATTCAGTGTTACCAAACAGTATGTAATTACGCGATTTGTAGTGTAGAATTCGTGCCCTTTTCAAAAGTGTGTAATTTCCATGCAATATGCAACACAGATAAATTATAGTCTACGGTCAGCGTCAGCCAACTGGTCAAGCCGGGTTAAGCACGCCACTGAAAGTTTAACGATTGGCAATTGGTGCAAACCCTATACTTATTACATTGCAAGTAGAGAAAGCGCAGCAAATTTAGAAAAAGATGGTCATAGTTAGCGCTCGAATTCGTTTGACACGACAAAGATTTTTAGTTATTTATTGGGCCAATGATGGGCCGATGGTTGTAACTGGTAAATAAATACCTAAGTAGCTTGTTCTTCCTGTTCTCGTACTGTCTTGTAGATTAATAAAAGTATAATAATCATTAAATATTTTTTTCTGGCAAGCTACAGGACCCAATAAGTCCTGACCGCTTGACAGCTATTTAGCATATCTTTTTTTTATTTAGTCATCAAATTTGAGATAGAAAATCCGTTGTCGTTCACGATTTCACGTGTAAAATCTAACAACACTGATGGTGTGTAAAAGTGTGCTATTTGAAGAGCTGCAGTGTGCAATTTGACAATTTTATGTTGGCAACACTGGATGAATTAGTCTAGCCTAGTTGTTCGTAGGATATGGTCGGCCGCTTTCCGCAACGCATATTGACGAGTTTACGCGTTATCGTATTCATGGTTAATAATTTAAAAATGATTTATTTATCAGGCCGCAACAACTATTGTTATAGCCTTTTGAACAAAATAAGTTTTGTCTTTCTTATAAAAAAAAAATAAAAATATGTTCTTAAAAAATGTCAACGAAAATAAAAATTACTTTTAATAAAAAATTAAATTTAACGTAAACGTTCAAAAAAACCCTATGCATATTTTTGATGAAAATATTTGTCTCAAAAAAAAAATAAAAATGTATTCTTAAAATATATTAACAACATTATTTTCCCCAGACCAATAACGGACTATAGCAGGGTTGTGCCGACCATGCAATAAAAACGTTGATTTGTCAGAAAAAACAATATTCCTCATAAAATTGTCATCGTTATTTACCATTTCCATTACAGTTTATTTATACCCGATCGATACCCATTTTTAACACTCTTCCTGCTGACTGCACAAATCTACCTGTTCGGCAACAGTTTTAATCGATATGGTCAAATTTTCCAAAACACTAGCCAATACCATAATGTCTTTCATCTCTTTTTCGTTATTTTCAACTGGAGCCGAATTTCGGGTATGGTTTCTAGGAGATACACACCCGAATGTCTCAAAATTTTTTATGACACAGTGTACCGTTGAAACGGTAGGAGCAGGCCTATCAGGAAATGTATTTATAAATAATTCTCTAACACCACGCACTGAATTATCATTATAATACCATTTAATAATTCTATTTTTCTGGGATAGTTCGTATACATCCATATTTTAAAAGAACCTATTTATTTTCTAAAGAGACAAACTTATTACCTTCTGATGATCGAAGCAGAACGCAGAAAATGCAGACTTGCTATACGACCAAATAACAAAACTGTTTACAAGTACATTACAATAAGGTATTCAAAAAATAAACTAACATCGTCTCCCGCCAAACAGCAGACGTATGAACACATCCGAATTCGTCCGCATATTTCCTATGTTTGCAGTGTCGAGCGCCTTACTTTATAGTACTACTGTGTCAGATAACTGGCATCAAAACTGTTGTTTCAAGTGGCATTTAAGTTCCGACCCTGTCCAAAAATTATTTTTTCAAGTATAAAGTAAAATGAAGGCAGGCATTTTCTAAACAAACACGTGGTTCAGGTGGTTTATAGTACCATTATTTCATTGAATTTGTGATGATGGTTGGAACAGTATGCCTACTACTTTTAACTTTCTTAATATACCCACAAAAATAGCAGTTTCCTGTGACAACTGAACGGTGATAGTAAGAATTACTAAAAGTTGTGTAGCCATTCATTGTAGTAACAATATTAGGGAACAGATTACAGACAATATTTCTATAATCACACTTTTAATGTGAAAAAAAGTAAAATAAGTTAAAGTAACATTTTTGAGTTAAGTAAAAGCTATAGTCCGACGCGTAGATCTTGGGCTGTGATGTCTGAATGGACCGGGCGGTAAAACACATGCAAACAAAAACACATCACTGTGTGTTGCTGAGCTCGATATATTTGCCAGTTTATTCAACTCGTCGGAACCTTTAATATTTGCAATAAATATTTTTTACGTCATAATTTCTCTACACCGCTATTTTTACCTTTCGGCTAAGTAGTTAGATATAAATGAATATTTTCATAATTAATTTTTTTTCGTTAATTGTATAGAAAGAAATTACTATACTGTTTGTATATATAATTGATTTTAATAACTAAGTGTAATTAAGGGACAAGAGAACCACAAACAACGGCTCCTTAATGAAATTATCGAAATAAAAAAAATCCGCACAACGCAAATAGAGGTACGGACATAGACGGATCAAGTGCATCGTATTATAATATTATCAACGTTTAAAAAACCATAAACAACTAAACATTTTTCTGTATACATTTCCATATTAAATCAGTGAACAATGGGTACCAATATCGAAAATTTTATTTCTATATATCACGAAAATTGTCCGGTCTATTTATGTAATGTCCTATATGTGTAGTAATTTAATTGTGACAGGTGGGACCCAATATAACCGTAAGTTCGCCCTCCCTTCTTGTTTGTTTTTAACTTATTATTATTATAACGTATTAAACTTATTAATTACATCTGCATGTTTTTAAAAAAATTATATGTGTATATTTTTTAAAAAATGTGTATTTTTGTAGAGCCCTGAGAAAGGAAATATATTTTCCGATAGGTTGGCATCTTAACATTAGATTTTATTGCCGCCTAATCCATATAACCCAAAAAAAGGACCATAATACTTTTTATTTTCAATATTTTACTTATTATAAGGGGCTTTTTGCAAAAAGCATTATTATTGGTACCTTAATTATTATAATGGTTAACAAATCAATAGCTAACAAATATTTATATATTACTATGACTATAAGTATATCATATCAAGCAGACTTTCCTCATTTGTTCAGATAAGAAGAAAGAGTCATGTACTAATAATCACAGTCTAAAGAGAAAGAAAAGTTAAACTGTCCCGACATTATGCAAGAAGTCCCTTTATAATTGGTAAATATTGCTCTACACACTTTGGGTTAATAACGCTCGCAAACTAGTACCGAAACAAAATAACCTTGGTTCCGATAACGTAATGTATAGGTTGACATTACCCTAAAATCATTCGCCATTTTGACAACAGCGTGGTGGTTTCCACCTCTAGTAATTAACACTTGAAAACTTTTATTTGGTTCTCGATACGTAAGCGTGACTAAAAAAGAACTAAGGTTGATAAACGTAAGATCAAAAAGTTTTGCAAAACTTAAAAAAATCAATACTGACCAACGATTTGGAGGTTATGTGATGCTTCTCCCATTGTGTACGCTATTGAGTAAAGCGGGCGTGGAAACAACGTCCCGCTTTAAATATGTTGCTATAGATCTATAAGGGTTTTATGTGCTATGTAATTTCAGAGATTCTAAGATACACCAACAAGGAGAAACATTTAGAAGTATAGACGAGAATACAGGGGACTAAAAGAGGTGTTGAGTTAAAGAAAATCCTTAATAATACGATTTTTTATTCTCTAGAGCTGTCGTGCAAGAAGATTAAACACTATTGCGTTTACTCTTACGATTTTCCTGTTGTCTCGTCTATATAGGAAAGCTTTTATCTACTACCAACATCTTCAGACAAGGCCCTCTAGAAGACTTCATTTTCTGAACAAAAATCTTTTTTCGCTTTTTTGCAGCTGAACAAAATATCTAACTTTAAACTGATTGAACATTTCGATACATAATATAAACAATATTGTATTGTTTATGTTAGGTATCGAAACATTCCGTAGACTACTCCAAGTGTTCATATATGTAATTTTTATTTAATGTTTGCTTCAATCAATTTAAAGTTAGAGAGGAAAAAAGAAATTTATATTCAGTAGGGAAAAAGCCAAAAAAGATTTTTATTTGTCATTTTAAACGCAACAAATAATCTGAACACATTTAAAAACAACATTATCTACTTAGTCATAGTAGGCTATTGCCCTCATAGGACTTTTGTGAAACAAGAGAATTTAATTTGCCTAGGCTTTGTCTCTTCCTCTTTATGAATTTAATGAATTCCAGTTCCCTTTTCAGAAGGTCACATAATCGGTGTATCGTAGTATGTACCATGGTGTCAAAATTAAAACGCTTTCTAACATTAACCTAAGTGAAAATGGATTAAAATATATCTGATCATTGAGATATAAAAGAAAATAAGTGACTTACTATGTAGCCGTTTGGAATGCGATTTATTTTTATATTGTATATTATGCCTAGAAATTCTCATATCTGGATGTTTATTATTCTTGGAAATTCTTATGTTGTCTATATATGTATTGGCCACTAAATCTATGTCTTTATTATTCGTCTTGCAAGGGCAAAATACACTAGAAATAAAAGGACCACTAACAATTTTTAAGTTATGTTCTTCATCCTAGATGCTCGCAAACGGGGTCTTGCATTTAGAATGGTTTTGACAGGCATCCCTGATCTGAAAATTCATTTCGAAAGATTTTTTTGTTTTCATAATGTATGACAGTTCACACAGACAGGCGATGCACTTATTATTGTCATTCTTGTTCCGCAGACGCCATAATATAAAATACTAATACAAAAGTCACGTTTTGCATTCAATGCTAGCGTCTAAGTTGAGCAAGTGGATCAGCTATAAGTCTTAAAAACACAAGCTCAGCTCCTAGGCAACCGATTTGCAAGTCTAATACAATTCAAATGCAATTAGGGTTGCAGTTGCATTGCGGCAGTAAAGGGTGGTCCTAATTGAAAGCTAGAAATTAACAAATTAATTAATATTTTATTCTACCCAGAATTTCACTTTGTGGAGGTTGCAAATAAGGAGATCGGACAGTACCATGTGATTTTCCTCATCCCTTATTATCCATGTAAGCCATTTTAAAAGGCCAGATGGTCTAGAACGGGATATTTTCAATGAGGATATACAAGGAACCAAACAAGATCTAGGTCCTTTAGTTTTAACCTACCTTTCCTTGCTACAAAATACAGAAGTAATATTAGTAGTAGTACGATCGAAAGACATACCCAGCAACTAGGGCAGGAAAGCCCTTTTCACTAACGCCGGTTCCACCAACTTCTAATGAAGAAACGCATTTAGCCCCAGTCGAGCTGTTGTAATTTTTCCTTAAAGAAAGACTCTACGCCGAAGCTATTTCCAGCGTAGTCTTGTCCACCTTTCACACGTGCCAACAAGATGATAGGGGCCCTTTTTCTTTGCCTTACCTTTAGGACAGTAAGGGCCTTTCATTAACCTAAGCTGGTGCAAGTGCCTGTTAAGTTTACAGTGTCTTGTCAAAATTCAATATTCAATCACCTGATATTGACATCAAACAATCGACTTAGATTCGGCTGACTTCAGATAAATTCGAAATTGTTCTAAACATTCGGTACGTTTATGATTTAGCGTCTTCTGAAACGTAACTCCGCCTATGTGCTAACTTACCTTTAAAGATCTATGTCTTCAAACCTACATCCAAACCAGGTATTTACGTACGAACGGCTTATGTCTGACACGCCTAACCATGGAGACGGGGAAATACTATATGGACCCTTGGTCCCTTGTATCCGTTATCTGAAGACAACCCACCATTCGTTTAACTTCCAGATACAGAAAGTGTAATAGTGGAATAATTTTATAAGCAGAATATTGCCTTCCAAAATCTTTGCTTATTCTGCAAATTCCATTTGCTATATTCAAATCCTCTTTTGTCATGTTTGTACATTTTTTACCATAAATAATCAAATAAATAATGAAAGGTGCCCGACAAGCCATCTCAGACCCTGCAACCTAACAAATTATGCAAATTTGCTGACATTCAAATAGATGTACACTGTCGTAGAGATCAGACTATAATAAATTAGAACTTTCGCGAAATAAAATACCTGAAATACTTTTAAAACTTTCCATTTTAACTTGCAACCGTTGTAAACTTTTCTCATCAGGTGAAAGAGCTCGTTTTTGCCTCTGTATATCTTTCGCTGTTTAAAACGAACACCATAAATTTGTCTAACTTCTGGCAGTTTTTTCGAGGCGGCATGTTATTATCTGACCAACTAGCAAGTAATTCAAGGATCTGCAATGTTTTTGATAATTTATAATACCCAGAGCGCCGGAAATTTAATGACTAGGAAAATATAATAACCAAATAAGCCATTAATCAGAGGCAATTTTTGAAATATGTAAACAGTGCACTTATAGATGTTTTATGCCCGGTTTCTCAACATTACCCAGCTGGCACTAAGGTAGATATAACTGTTTCCACTACTACTCTTTTTTTCAATTTTTCAAAGCTACTGCTGTTTACAAAATTACAACTTTTAAGTATCAGAACCTTCCTGTACCTTGCAGGGACTACTCCATTACATCCAAATGTACCCCTATCAATTATTACTATAAAGTTAAATTGAGTCGTTGTAGAGTAGAAAACGCTACTTTAAACTAGCTATTACCTATTATATTCTTCGGTTGCAACTTAATGAGTAATCTATTGCAAACCCACTTTTTCATTTAGATTTTTAACAAATAACAATGCTTGTGCAAGTAGTTAATGACAGTGGTCTCCCAAGTCAATTTAGTAATGTAGTATGTACTGAAGAAGGCCTACAAAATAAAGTTTCTTTTACGTTAATCTTTGAGAGCTCCTACCTCAAAGTGGGATGCTAAATAAAGTAAAACATATACTAAGACATGAAATAATATTGTGTTTTATAGCAAAATAAAATCAAAACCTAATAATGTGCAATATTTAACAACTTTTCTTGGAGTAAACTTAAACTTAAAATATTTACTGTCATAGTCATTAATAAATTCATCACAAACCTGGTGGAGGCGAACCAGGCTTAAACACATTTCTTTATATCGCCAATGGCGTCACGTCCTAAAAAAAGTAGCTTTCGTCATTCATCCACATTTTATGGAAAATTAAAAATATCATAACTTGGTTATGTCATATCTGAACAAAACAACTTAAAGCGGTATTTTAAGGAAACAAAACACAAAACCAAACAGTATATAGATAGATAACTTTATTCGTACCACACTAGTGTTGAAGAGTTCAAAGTGATTGGATATAAGTGACAGATGCGTATTTAAAGAATTCAAAACCATAAAAGTGTATGAGAGCAGTCGTAGACAATTGATGTTAAGTAATTCGGTAAAGAAATGCAGCTAACTTCAAAGTAAAAGTCCAATAGAACGCCATTGTTTATTTTACTCTCCTCTATAAATATTTAGCTATGATGTTTATTTTTGTGAGTATAAAGATTAAAAATAAATACAAATTAAACACCACGTTAAAAAAAGAATCACTCTTTATAATAAGATATTTAATGATAATTACTATTTAAACCAAAGTCCAAAATTAAATTTTTGAGATTTAAATTGGCCGATATATTTTACCAAAATGTATTGAAAATTAAAGAATTTTAAAGGCGCCTCATTTTTTAATGACTATCAACACCATATTCACCAGAGAAATTGTCTGCATTTTAATTTCAGGTCCTTAGCATATCTAGAAAACTCAGTGAAACGCATATATCCTACCTCAACATCTAATATCATATCCTATATACGCTCTACACCATTTTTCCAATTAGAGGGTTTGTAATCGTTACTGTTTTGTTTGTATTAAAAAGAACCATACATATTTTTAAAGAGGATTAAATAAAGACAGAAATAGAAAAGCAGCAAATAGGGTGAATTATTACTATTCTGCTACTGGAACCACACAATTCCGTACTATCTACGTAATAGTCACAGTCAGAGTTACATGCTATTCACGAAATAGTTACCCTAAAATTGTTCCCCATTTGGTAATGACTACGTAGTCTCAGCTTAAAGAGAACGTGGCGACACCAAGTTCCGGTTACTGCAATGAAAATATTTGTGATAACAATGACGTATTCGTGACTAAAAGTGCTACTTGGGTAAGCTCTATCGCATCGATAACTATCAGTCTTTTTATTGGTTCTTGAACGTCATCCTCTCAAATAAAATTGAAGAAATACAATAGAATTGATATCATGGCGTTATAACATTTTACAGATTTCGTTTCACACTACAAGCCTCTTTAGAATTAAAAGTGTATTTGGCGCTCCAGTAGTTCGTTAATCGATAGTTATTTCGGCGATTATTCTTGTCAAATCCTTGACGTATCTTTAGTTATGTTTGTTTGCATCTTAGCACATCATTCTACAAACTGTTGTTTTGTGGATATTAGAGTCATCACTTATTCATATGTGAAAAGATCCTTAAAAAAAATAAAATATTTATATCCAGTTGCAATGCAATTATTGTACGAATGTTATGTGAAGTTAATAAAAACATACACCTGTTACATAGAAACGATGTGTTACTAAAATTACTCAATTACTGACAATAAATTGTTTCTTTTACTGATTGTTTGTATATGGTCCCCTACTAGTTCTATCAAAAATTGTATATTTTCTTTTGTTAAACGAAATCTGTCTCGAAACTCACCATATTTAGCATATTGATTTTATCTTTCGCGATTTTCCTTGGCCTTTCTATATATCTAACTATATCGAAATTTTCTTCCTCTGAAGATTAATTAAAATATTCCATTTTACGCACTGTAACTTTTAACAAATTCAAAATAATTATTAATAAATTGTTTTTAGTTGGTATTTTATAGTTTTACTTTAAGTTCATTCATTCATAATAATCACTTCTACATAGGTTCTCTACATAGGTTAATTGTTGAATTTTCAAAACTAGTGTGTATATTTATATTTTGTTGTATCTTCGAAAAATTAATAGGCCATTAATTAACTGTAATATTTTTTACTTTTTTAATACCTCTTTGTTTCTTAAATTGTATTTTATGCCTGGTATATTCTATCCAAAATAAAAATAGCTAGGTCATACGCTTAATCTTTCAACTGCGGAATGACAGGTTGATTTAATATAACCTTTTCCACATAGAAAAATTCAGTAAATTCCTTTAATTTTATTAGGATTAGTGAAGTGTGACCTATGTAACAGAATAGACTATAATCACAATATAGAGTATAATTTTTTATATATTCTAAATATAAATCAAGCAATATGTTACTAAAACTGTTGGTTCTCATGTTCACACTTAATCAGGCTTGATTATTTCACAAGAATTATAAGTAAATTTATCTAATATTAGTTTCGAGAATTTAAAACCCTAGATAAGTATCATATAACTCAAATGCTACAATCTAGAGTATAGACAGATTTATGTATGAGCTTTCTTAAAAGGTTACAATTTATGCTTTCCTTTTCGAGGGTTTATGATCCCATATGTTCCCTGTTTCTTGTTCCAAATATTAATTGAAACATTTTATTTGGTTCGATGCAATGATAATAAATGGTCAATTTGCTATGTTAAAAATACAATAGAGTATTTTGTATTAGGAACATTACCGAAAAGCCATGTTTTTGGGGCATAATTTTCCCTGCAGAAAAGATAAACTGAAAGGGTTTTTCGTGCCTTTTTTTCGCCATGACTTTTCGGACCCATAATGTGGATAAGTTAGTATAGGCTTATATATTAAATTATATACCTAATCTTAAGACGCAGAATTGAAGGGAATATCTTTTTTTTTTAATCTATTTATTCACTTTTAATTATCATGGGTGACACCTCGTGTTTCTAGGGCAAAGTTCCGAGCTTAAAGTTTAGAGTAGGGACTTAAGCTTCACCATTCACAGCTTTATCCGTTTTGTCCTGACTAATAAAATCAAAGAGGGGATTGGTCTAAGGGGTGGATCTAGTAATAGCTGAGCTAACTTTGTATTTTACGGGAAGTTTAAAAGTTAGTCTGTGTCAGAGTTTTGATTCTTATAGTTGATTTTTAATTCTTCTTATGTGGTGGTATATGGGGCTTTACGTATATATAGTGGGATATTAAAGTTAGGGGATTTTTCAAAGATATTTTATTTTCATTTTATGTTTTAGTTGGGGAGTAACTGGTTTTCTAGAGTTAAAATTTACGTTTTATTTAACGATTTTTCTTTTCTTTTCTTTTGTAGGGTTTGTTAGGGATTTTAAGATAATTCACTCATTTTCCAGATTTAAATACTTTTTTTTTGTTATTAGGTTTAAGTATTATTTTTGTACAGCATTTCACTTTCTTTTTTTTTGTTAATAGATAGTTGTTTTTAAAAACCAAATCTTTTATTTAAATAAACCACCTGATAGTTAAATAAATATATATTCAAGAAGAAGATATCATCGTTGTTGCAGTTTGCTGTTGTTCGAGTTTATATGGCCGCAGAATCGGTGAGATAAAATTTATAAATAATTTGAACTAACAATTATAATTGCAAATGTGTTAAATTAAAATTCTCGAAGAAGCCTATAGAGTACCTTTGATTTTATTTATCGTATATTAGTTAATTTCAGTATTGTGACAGGGTTGCCCGCTACGTCTCAAATAAATAAATAAAATAAATAAATAATTTTATATATAATAATCAACCGCTCCATAACCCTGCTACAATTATAAAAATGTTTAAAAGATTTTTAGGTTTATATAGGTTAATGGTGGGCTACATATATGGTAAACGGTAAATACATTTTATCGCCTTATTTTCTAATTTTTCTAATGGTTTTATTGTTTTTTACATGCAGCGCCCCACACTGCTGTTAGATACTGTAATTTTAAATAAATGAAAGCAAAATATATATATTTTAACAAACTAAGAGAAAAATAATTACTAATTTTAAACAAAATTCCAGTTATTGGAGAAATTTGTACTCTTAAATATTCTATATGTGGCTTCCAAGCTAAATTATTTTGATCTATATATAAGCCTAAAAATTTAACACGTCTCAAATAAATAAATAAAACAAATAAATAATTTTATATATAATAATCAACCGCTCGATAACCCTTCTACATCTAATTAAGTTCAGTATATAGGCATTTAGTAACACATATACTGCCTTCTTAAACAGTTTTACTGGGCTCCATTTTTATCCATCATATTGGATTCCTACCAATATTTTGCCACTTTATTTTTGGGCATAATTTAAAATAAATTCAATAAGTAGTTAGTCATTACATTGACACCATTTTGTTACGTTATGTAGAATTCGAACCAGTACTGACTTATATCACATTTAATTTTAGTAGTATATATCTATATCACACTTAATACTTGCACATTTGAAAAAAAAAATCGAAAAAATTGTCCATATTGCTCAAAGAGACCTAGTTTTAATAACAAACATAGAAAAAGACTCCAAGTCTCGGTCTCATTAAATTATAATTTTACAATTCACAACAAACATGACACGTGTTTCGCCCTTTCGAGCATCATCAGACCTACAAACACCAGAAAAAACCTTAGTAAATAATCACGCTCACAAATCCTAAAACAATAACTTACAAATAGAATAAAACACACTAAAGCACAACAAAACAAACAACTACTTATACATATTTGATGGACATTAAAATGAGGTTAAGTCTCACGTGAATAAACAAAATAAAATATTAAAAAAGTATTAAAAAAGATGCATGTCTCTAGACGGGATCGAACCCAGACCACCCGAGTGAGACGCCAAAGCAACCATCCACAGACCACTGGACTAGTCGAAAAAAAGAACCAAAAACTCTATGAATTAGTGAATGAAATGAAGATTGTCTACAATTATTATTATTACATTAAATTGTTAAATATTAGGGTTGGTTCAAAATTAAAAACATCGTTAACGCAAGTGAGAATGGAACTTTTTATAGCTTTGGTTATTTCCATTTTTTCTAGAAGGTCAAGCTTTTTCCCCTTCGGACATTCATGTAAAACATCAACGTCAGAAATGGAAAATTCATGACCTGACTCCAACAAATGACTGGCAAAAGCTGAAACAGTCTCAGTTACATCCGTATTTCTGAATTTGTTGACAAGGCTTAAATGTTCTCTCACCCTTGTGGAAATTTTTCGACCTGTTTGTCCTACATAGGTCGTGGAACATTCACTACAATTTAGTGCATAAACCCCAGATCTGGACAATTTATCGGTTGTGTCCTTTGTCCTTACTAAATGTCTCTTGAGAGTATTTACTGTTTTGAATGAAATATTGACATTTTTAATATTTTTAAAAAATTTAGCCAATTGGAGAGAAATACTTCCGAAAAAAGTAATGCACTTGAAAAAATTTGTCTCATCGCTAAGTTTTGAATGTATGACAGTATAGGACATTTTGTACTTGTTTATAAATTTGTAATATAATTTGGTGATGGACTCCAAAGGAAAACCGTTATTCATAGCAATCTGCATTATAATATCACGCTCCTTATTAAACGCTTCCCTTGACAATGGTAAATTACACAACCGATAGAAAAAGGAGTTGAACGCGGCGAATTTATGTGTATAAGGTTGGTTCTTTTCTTCGACTAGTCCAGTGGTCTGTGGGTGGTTGCTTCGGCGTCTCACTCGGGTGGTCTGAGTTCGATCCCCTCTAGAGACATGAATCTTTTTAAATATTTTATTTTGTTTATTCACGTGAAACTTAACCTCATTTTAATGTCCATCAAATATGTATAAGTAGTTGTTTGTTTTGTTGTGCTTTAGTGTGTTTTTTTCTATTTGTAAGTTATTGTTTTAGGATTTGTGAGCGTGATTATTTACTAAGGTTCTCTCTGTTGTTTGTAGGTTTGATGAAGGGCGAAACACGTGTCATGTTTGTTGTGAATTGTAAAATTATAATTTAATGAGACCGAGACTTGGAGTCTTTTTCTATGTTTGTTACAACATTTGAAATTAATCTAATAAGTAGTTTTTTAGTTGGTTGATTTTTTTAAATATTTTATTAGGCCGCCATTTTGTTTTGCTATCTTACATTCATACCAAAATGTTACTAGTTCATTCCTATGTAACACTTGATTTTTATGCAAAATTTGAGGTAAACTGGATAAAGTAGTTTTTAAGCAATGTCACGAATTGTCAGATAGATAGACAAACCGACATATTTTTCTGTATCTAGGATTTTTTCACGATTACAATACTTCTCTTCTACGAGGCTATATAGAGAATATTTTTTTTGCATACAATGCATTTCCTGCGAAACGTATTTGGTTCAGGAATGTGTGAATTATTTTAGCAGCAGACCTTCGTACGAGCCGGTGACCATTTAGTGACGCGTACACTTTAAGATTAATTTGTTGGTTTCAAACAGTCAGTTACTAGGCTCACATCTATGTAGACTTTTTTAAATATTCAGATTACCACAACTCCACATTGCGCTGTACTGACGCTCATTTTCTTTTCTTTTAAGTACTAGACCGGCTGTTTCCATCTGGAAACCGGAAAGTACAAGTTTATTTCAATACCTAAGTAACTGCAATTCTAAACATTTGGTATACTGTTTATGTAACCTAGAGACCTATTAGCACTAGGTTCATGCTGCTCTAAAAAGCAGACAAAGTTGTGGGTTCTCCACCTCATTGTACCAAGACTGTATTAGTGAGAACTTTTTACTGTGTAGATACGATGCTGTAGATAAAATGGCCAATTAGGAAAAATAGATTTTAGTGAGGGTACGAATATTCTATTGAAACAAAAAAATGAAATGTAGTGGTTTTCCATCTTAACAAATGAAACTAATTTAATTTTTTAAGTATCCAAGTATATTTTATGTTGTTTTTGTTCTGTTAAGTTACTAAAATCCGGCAGCACAACAGCTACCATCTTAACATAAACTATGCTTTGAGTATCTCGGTTTTAAATCCCCGCAGGCATTTTTGCTTTTCTATAATAATTTCATGTCAAATTTAAAATGATCCATAGTGTGATCCTATTTTATAGGACGTACCCATAACGTCTAGAATGCAAAACCGGCAACACAAGATCCCCTACGACACCATTATTAGCGCATATGTGAAACATCTCATATATGCACGTTGCTTTCGAGCACGCTGACTATTCGTCAACGTACTGGGTCGACTTAGCTAACCGTAGGAGCTGATTATAAGCGTACCATGTAAAGCGGTTCATTTAAATATCCGATTCTATCAGGTATACCCTGATGATCAGTAAATACCATAAGTCCCAGGTGGAAAGGCACTGAGTTCGGAAAATTGAATGATCTCGGACATATTTAGGCCAGTTTTTATACCTGACTTGTACTCACCAAACCGTGTCCCGGTGTAACGATTAGGTTCCACGTGTGACCGTAGCCCGTTTATCTATTAAAGTTTCTGAAATGTTTTCGAATTTCAATAGATTCTCTAATTTTCCGTTTAGAGAACCCCTAGACAGTCGCAAGAATTTTAGCTTCCTTTACATTGATGTGTCCAGTAGAATGTTTGTGTTCGACTACAGTAGATTGTACAAATTGACTTTTTTTCAAACATATCGTCAATCTTCCTTAAGCCTAGTGGATATGGATAGTCCAGTTGTCCAGTTGCTCCTATACCGGGTGTCAAAGAATCTATTAGACAGGCCATAACTTTTAAAGTATTTGATGTATCAAAACGAAATTTGGTATAGATAAATGGTACATTAAGGGGAGAGTTTTCGCATATTTTTGTCTTTCCGGTTAGTTACGGTTTCACCGGTTTCGATTTTTTAAATGGAAAATTCTGTATATTTTTACATTTTTGGATTCCTGAGACAATTCTGAATCAGAATGTGATATTTTAAAAACTTTTTACGCCTACTTGATTTTTTATAGCCATTTTTAAAATTGAATCTAGGTTAATCTAAGGACCTGAAATGATGACAGAATAATACAATCGCTAAGTTCTAGTGATTAGTCTGATAGTTAGGAACAAGAGAACTTGATAAAATCAAATTTGTGTGTCTAACTATTTTCAGATGGCGACCCTTTTTAGACAAGCACTTTTTGAAAAGAGGATTTTTTTGCGAATCTAACGGGTACTAACTTTTTTGCGATTGGATTAAAAATAAGCTCAAAAATTAAATATTACTAAGAAAAATACTCGATAATCAATTATTTACTTTTATCAAGTGGGCCATGGATAGCCTTGCTGCATATTAAGTAGGATTTTTTGTTTTGACAGTGACACTTACTTATTCTTTCTGAGTAGACATAACATTTCCTTATTTTTCTTGATTTTCAGTATTATTTTTGTTTTCAAAAGTCGAAATAATGTATACTCAAAGTGAAAAAGTCGATATGTTATTAACATTTGAAGAATATCATAAAAATTCAAAGAATGCTGCTGAGTTGTGTGCTCAGATATACCCCGACCAGCAACATCCAGTGCATCAGTATTTTCCATATCTCGAGAATCGTTTTAGGCGTCAAGAAGAAAATCAAGTAGCGGAAGGCAGAGTTATTATAAATGAAGAAATGGAGATTAACGTTCTTGCTATGGTTGAAGTTTATAAAATTGTTTCTTAATCAGCTAGAAAAATACTAAAGAAACACTAATATCGAGCTTTCAAGTGCCAGTTACACCAACATTTGTATCCTGACGATGACGATAGACGGTTATTGTTTTGTGATTGGTTGCTCCAAAATTGTAGAATTGACCCAAATTTTATCAACTTTTTGTTATTTTCTGACAAATCCAGATTTACTAATAATGGTATGGTCAACAAGCAAAATACTCGTTACTGGGCCTAACAAAATCAACATGAAATGAGAGTAATTTCCTACAAGAAAGGTTTGGTGTCAACGTATGGGATGGTATCGTTGGTAACAGAATAATTGGGCCAATTTTATTTAAAGGCCAAATAACAGGGGTTAGATAATTAGGCTTTTTCCAAAATGAAATTGGGCAACGTCTTAATGATCTGCCTTTAGAAGTTTTACGTCAAATTTACTTCCAGCAAGATGGAGCACAGCCTCATAATACCAGAAAAGTTCTTAATTATTTAATATTTTAATAATAGAGTTATTGCAACCATTGGCCCAAGACGGTGGCCCGCCCGTTTACCGGATCTCACTGTTCTCTATTTCTTTAGGTATTTAGGGATATGTTAAAGAAAGAGTGTATGTAACAGATCCAGTCACTCTTGAAATCTTAGAAGAAAGGATTGTACGTGTATTTAGAAGTATTACGCCTCAAATGCTGCACAACGTGTTGAGGGAAGCAATTGAACGAGCGGAAATGTGTCGTGAACAAGGAGGAATGCATTTTGAACAACTACAGTGAACTCGAATATTGTGCTTTTAAATTTCACAGCGTTATTGAAGTTAGTTAAAGTTATATTTTTGTTTAATACTCTGAACTATTTGTTAGCCATTGATACAGATTTGCACGCCTAAATTTGTTGACAATATCTGAAGAGGGGCAGCAGAAAACTGTGTAAAAAATACTGTTCCGAGCGTCAGGCGCATAGACGTGCATTCTTTTCATCAACAGAAATAGGCTGGGCAAACTTTACGTGACATGACGCATAGATAGATACAACGTAAGTAATCTTGATCAACCAACTGTTCTAATTAAAAATCCTACTTAATATCCAGCATGGCACACTTGATAAAAGTAAATAATTGATTATCGAGAATTTTTCTTAGTAATATTTTATTTTTGAGATTATTTTTAATCCCTTCGCAAAAAAGTACAGTTAGATTCGCAGAAAAATCCTCTTTTCAAAAAGTGATTGTCTAAAAAGGGTCGCCATTTGAAAAAAAAATAGTTAGACACAGAAATTTGATTTTATCAATTTCTCTTGTTCCTAGCTATCAGACTAATCTAAAACTAAAACTAAAAAAAACTAAAAATTTAGCGATTGTATTATTCTGTCATCATTTCAGGTCCTTAGATTAGTTTGCGTCGGGTCATGGCCACCTAGATGCAATTTTAAAAATGGCTATAAGAATCAAGTAGGCGTAAAAAGTTTTTAAAATGTCACGTTCTAATTCAGAATTGTCTCAAGAATCCAAAAATGTAAAAATATACAAAGTGTTTCATTTAAAAAATCGAAACTGGAGTCATTTCCAGAGAAACCGGAAAGTGAAAAATATGCGAAGACTCTCCTCTTTATGTTTTAATACGTCAAATACTTTAAAAGTTATATCCTGTCTATAATAGATTCGTTGACACCCGGTATAGACATCACCACAAGAACCAGAAATTTTATATACTCCATCCGTTTGGAAAGAAATATCCTTCGGGAATCGCAGACATTGTCCAGTTTCCTTATGCCTGTTAAAGATTGTATTTCCGTGTATAAATAGAAGAACTACAAAGGTATAGAACCCTTAAATCTTTCCGAGCTCTTTCAGTGTTCCGATCTTGTAGAGCAAAGATTCCTGAAGATGACTTGTGCAATCGAAAAGAAAATGTGGGAAAGTAATTCATTTCCATTTTGGAACGGTCTTAACCCAAGAATAATCTTTTCTTAATTCGTGCTTAATAACTTCTTAAAAATTGTAAGATCTAATTCTTTTTAATCTAATCTTAATTTTAAACACGTTCTTCCTATAATATTTTTGGTGCCTCAAACCAACTTTTAACTATTTCAAAAAATGTTGCTGTATATCGCTTATCAGTAGAATATCTGTCTCGTATACATTGAGACTAAAAGCGGTTTATAAGTCAAAAAATATAAACCTAAATAAACTTTTTGATCTCTATTAATTGTATTTCCGAGTAAAAAAAACATACATGTATGTTGTTAGAAAGCGAAACGATACAAAATGCGTAAATAAATGCGTTAACGTAGAGAAAGATGACCACTCAAAAAGCCAGAACCCTCGTCAAATGGAGAGGTCGGTAATTCGACAGAGTCGAGTGTAGACCCATTCGCACACACGACACCGTACATAAAGCTTTTGCACCTACCGCTAATTTAAAAATAATGTGTTATTATTCCAAAGGGTTGCCATTATTCTGGCAGAAACCTGGCATGGTCGCACGATTTTACCGATATGGAACATACAACAAAATGATCGGTCATTCCCAAGGTTAAAAACGGCATGTAACATGAAACGCAATCGGAGACGTGTACACGAAGCCCTATTTGCTTTGCTTTATTTAGTTTCGGAATAAAATATGTCCACTCATAACGTTTTTTTACTGGATTTTTTTGTAGTATTATCCCACTTCTGAATTTCAAGAAGTTTTGGTTTTATTTGAGTAAATAGGTAAAACATTAAATTGATTTTCGATACCCCTATTTTCGGTACTTAAAGAATCTCTATGTTTCCAAAAACAAAACAAGTATAAACATTATAATTTAAAAAAATAATATTAATGTTTTACAGTTTATATTTTATGAATATTTTGTCATTTGAGGTTATTTGTATTTGACTTTTTCCGTAAATTAAGAGGATATCAAAGTAACTTTATTTGCTCGATAAAGCAAATTAAACTTCTGCACTGTCACAGGCGGATATGTATCACCGAAATGCAGCCAAATAGAGAAAATATCATTCCTTACTCCCATCCATCAAAAGGGATCCAAAGAAAATTGTGACAACTACAGAGGCATTGCTGTAACAGGTACACTCAGTCGAATTTACGGGAAAATACTTAAGACCAAAATAGAACGCGAATACGCAGACAGCGAAGCAGAGGAACAGGCAGGATTTCAAGCAGGAAGATCTACAGTGGATCACTTATTCTGTGTTACACAACTGCTCGAGAAGATGTCAGCATTCAATCGAGAAGTACATCTCTTATTCGTGGATTTGAAAAAGGCGTACGACAGCATACCGCTATCAAAACTTTGGGAGGCATTGGAACGGACGAACCTAAACATACACCTAATAAAAGCAGTGAAGGAACTATATAGGAGCTGCCACATAAAAGAAGTAAAAGTCAGAGCTAAAATCTCCAACGGATTCACACCAAGTAAAGGCCTTAAACAAGGATGCTGTCTGTCACCCACCCTATTCAAAATCTATCTAGAATAATGGATAATGGAATAATATGGAAACAGAAATGTAGGAATATGGGAATTCCACTCAATAATACGAATCTGTATACCCTTAGTTTTGCGGATGACCAAATTATCATGGCGCAGGATTTCGAAGATATAGAGTATATGACGCGAAAGCTCATTGAAGAGTACAGGCACTTTGGGGACTAGAAGTCAACATCTCGAAGACCGAATACATGTGCGTCGGTGGAACTCAACAAGATCTGGTACTAGAAAATGGCCAAATCATCAGATCCTGCCAAACATATAAATACCTAGGAACGAAGATATCGAATACCGGAACACTGGATGAAGCCATTAAGGACAGAAACACCCAAGGCAGAAAGGCAATAGCTATGTTGAATAGCATCCTGTGGGATCAAAAAATCTCCAAACGAAACAAACATCTGATATACAACATCATCATAAAAAGCATAGTCACATACAGCAGCGAAGTATGGCAACTGAAAGAGAAGACTATACAAACATTAAACGCGACTGAGATGGACTTCTGGAGAAGAGCAGCAGGAAGATCACGACTCGAAAAAATCCCAAATGAGACGATCCGTAATAATATGAAAGTTAAACACACGTTAACCGACGATATATGAACAAAGCAACTGAGATGGTACGGACACGTCCAAAGAATGGAAGACCGAAACTCCCCAAGCAAATTCTCACCTGGACCCCAACAGGAAGAAGAAAAAGAGGAAGGCCTAGAAGGAGTTGGAGAGAGGGGATAGACTCGGAGATCAGAGAGCGAGAGGAGGATCTGTGGACCGACAGAGGACAATGGCGACTGGAAATCGGAAGACGTCGGAGAACGTTTTGAACCCGATATATATATATATATATATATATATATATATATATATATATATATATATAATAAGAATGACTAATACAGAGTGAAAGGGAAATGGCTATATATACATTTTAATACGGGAAAATACAGGGTGATACAGAGGAGGGTATATCTCCGTTGCTGGAAGACAGAAAAAAATGTTAAATAAACTGCTTGCCAAAAAGATCGGGACACTTAACTTTTAGTATCACGTTTAATATGCTTAAATTTCGTAACGAGAAAAGGTATTAAGTTCCGGTTTTTAGTCGTTTTTTGCAAATTTTGTTAATTATTAATTAGTTTAAACGTAAAGCCTACTTGTGGTGAAAACTTTTTTATATCGGTTGTGAAATAAAATTGTGCAAATGTTTTAAAAATTCAACTGTCCCAAAATTTACAAAACAATTTTTATTTTTTGTTTGTTATACTAATACAATTCGGATTTTGCGAAATTTTGAAAACTTTTCGAAAAATTACTTTTTTTAAAATATTTTAGTTTTTTTACATATCAACCTGTAGTTTTTTAACAGTCTACTTAATACACATTTTTTAAATAAGGGTTGATTGATCCTTCATTATTTTACGTTTTTCGAGCACGCAGTATGCATGAATTATACAGGGTGTCCAGAAATTAATTTTAGATTAATTAGTCTCATAAGAAAACTATAATGTATTACAGTAAATTTGAACGTCTAGTAGAATAGCAACCAGTTTCAAATTTATTATTGTTTTTATGTTGTTATTGTAGAAATTATAAAATAAAAAATTTGTATACGAAACTTGTATGGGTTTAAAATTATTTTCGATCATACAGGGTTGAGGATAAATTTGCCACAAACCAAACATGCATTTTGTTTGTGGGATCCATACAGTCATTTAAGATTTATGGCCACTTTTCGAAAATATCAGAGGTACATTTGATGCCCTGTATTTTTTTTAGCATAAATCATTTTAGCATGACAAAAACTTCCAAATGTGATCGTTTTTCATCAGCGGAATTTTTCTTTAGTATTCTTTATTAACGGTATAGAGGGTAAATAAAAATCAAGCATACAAATTTTCTCGATTAATTTAAATAGAACGCCCTGTATATTATTCTATGTTTAAATTCTTCCTTTTTTGTCCATTCACCCAATATAAGGTTTGTGAGGTCTATACAGAGAGATTTATGGTTACTTTTCAAAAATATTAGAGGTACTCTGGGCGTTAAGAGAAAATAGGTTTTGACTAGTTTTGCGAGTAAAATGAGGGTTTTTAGTAGTTGTCATAAAAAGTATGCCCATTGACAATTTTATTTTGTGGAATGTTGTTTCGTCAGTAAATAACATAAAAAAGTTAGTAAATCTTGGCTCTCAATGACAAAAATCTAGTGGGCCTTATTTTCGCAAATGATATTACACTGTCAAAAATACAAATACAAGTAATGCTGTTGCTTGAGTTTTGTATTAAAAACTAAGTATAGTTTCTATTGTAAGACGCAAAGATGCATTTTAATAGACAAGAAAATATCGATATGATTTACGTGTTAGTATCAAGTAAAATATATCACGAAAAGTATCCTGATAAAAGACAGCCACACAAAAGCGCTTTTGAAATGCTTATGCAACGGTTTGATGAGACGGGGACGGGTTGCGATAAACTTAGAAGGTATAGAAGACCCACATATTTGCTCAAGAAGAACTGAAAGTGAAACATGTAAGTAAAACCACTGTTCTAAGAATTCGAAAAAAAAACAAGTTTCACTGAAACATTCAACTCTTTCAAAAATTCTATGAGATATGATTTTAAAATCCGACTGTGATTTTTGTCAATAGGCACAACAAATTCAGAGGAAGCCAAGATTTACTAGCTCTGTGTTATTTACTGACGAAGAAACTTTCTACAGAAATAGAAATGTCAACAGATAGTATATTGTGTAACAAGTCCATTCATTCATGGCTATTTTGTACCTGAGTTTTGATGTTTGTGGCCCGAGCATCTAAAGGCTGCGAGTCGGTCACAATATCACACAAGGGTATGTTAAAATTACAATTCCATTTTCACGTGCAAATGTGATTACTTTTTCTACAATTTAAATAATACATGTATTGAAATAAAATTAAACTACAGGATTTTCTCCTTTATATAATACAAATTAAACTATGCTATAAACTATTTATTTAATTTTCTGTTTTATAATAATTGTAACTTTTCGCTAGAACTTATAGTTCCCGCAAATTATTTACATTTCTCTACTGAAGTTATAATAATTGTAACTTTTTAATAGAAATTATAGTTAAATTATTTAATTTTCTTCATTATACGAAAAATTAATAACGTGCATTTGTAAGCTTCCCCTCTCCGCTGACGTTACCTGACCCACTTGTTTACACCCCCGTTCAGCAATAACTTTTGGAGGATTTGAAACAGTTGTGCATCCTGTTTCGTCGCAGTTAAAAATCATGTGAGGTGGAAATTTATATTTCTCGAAAACTTTCTGTAACTGGGAGAAAAAGTTTTGAACATTTGTTTTATTAAAACTGGTTGCTCTGAACAAAGATGTGCTTTCCGGTGTCCTAACAGATAAATCATTATGGCGCTGCATAAAACCCCTTAACCAGTCCAAACTAGCCTCTTTTTTCTTGTCCCAGTTGTCAGTTGGAATAGAGTTCGCTTGAGCATAACCGAATGCTAATTTTCTAACCTGACTTCGAGTTAACCCATGACACATTTTGGAAGCCGTTTTGAGATATTCAGCAAGGGCCTTTTCCTGATCCGTAGAAAATATTCGTCTATTTCCTATATTAGGGCGGTGAACATAATTTTGAGTTTGTTCATTTTTTACCTTCTTTACTATCTTTGCCAAATATGCTCTCGAAATTTTAAAAGAAATTGCTGTCGGATTAATCTTTTGGCCATGATCTAAGACTTAATCGCACCGCTTCTTCCACCACAGCTGGATCGGTCTTTCCCGCTTTTTTGTTGTCTTTTTAATTGGTGGTTCCATTATTCTAATAACAAAAAAAAACTAATTTGCATATGTAGGTTATGATAGAGCCAGTCACATAGTTTTGAAAGAGCCGGCTCTTTCATGACACATTCCTGCGGCTCTTTCAACGCAAGTGCATTTATGAAACATAACCTAACCTATCCTAACTATTCCGGTTTAAATAAATTTTATGCATGCTAGAATATCAAAAGAAATACTTACAGATATTCGATAAAATAACAAAAGTCGACTTTGATTGCGAGGTAAAAAATCAAATAATGTTCAACACGATTTATTTTGAATAGCTTAAGAAAATCAACAGATCAGTACTGCGCATTTGTTTACCGGCCGATTCATTTGACACTTCTGTGGATAACCGACAACTAGGGGTGCTACAAATAACTAATTGTACTAAATCTAAATTTGCTGTGGTTTTAGTACAATGGCAAACGGCTCTTTCATAGCACGGCTCTTTCATGCCCACTCTCCCCTAAGTAAAACCACTGTTCTAAGAATTCGAAAATAAAACAAGTTTCACTGAGACCACATTCAACTCTTTCAAAAATTCTATGAGGATGATTTTCACAGGCGACTAGATTTTTGTCAATAGGCACAACAAATTCAGAGGATGCCAAGATTTACTAGCTCTGTGTTATTTACTGACGAAGAAACGTTCTACAAAAATAGAAATGTCAACAGACATATTTTTCATTACTATGCTACTGAAAATGCTCTCTATATTAGCATAACTAGTCAACTGTCTCTTAACGCCTTAATTTCATCATCGGTCTGCATTTTTTTGAAGAAGGGCTCACTGCACACCGATATCTACAGTGTTTGAGGAAAGGTTTTAGAACACTATTATACCAATCTGTTTGTAAGAGATCCATATTTATATTAATTCGTGCTGTCCGGTATATAAATAGTTACCGGACTCATTTACGTTGTTAGGAAATACTTACTGGACAACTATTCGATAATCATAGCAAGTATGAAAGTCTAACGACAATATCAAAGTTATGAGACTTTCAGCTGATTACATTAAAAATTAACTACAATAACAAATTGGATATTGAATTTATTTTAATATTTGTTCAAAATTAACAATAATAATTATTATTACTAAAACATGTATATACTTTCTCTCAACATCAGACTTAGTCCAGTACTTACAGAATCATATTGAGACTGTTTAGGAATTGAACACTTGGCTAAATCTACTTTAACTTAATTCGTTTTTCAGTAATAATTTCCTTAACACTTCACCAAGCCGCCATCTTGATCGCCCTATGACCCTAAATTTTTCACTAAAATTTGAAAAGTAGTTTATGCCGCGAAATGACAGACAGACAGACATACCGACAGACGAAGTGGCGGAATTGAAAAAACATATTTTTTGGGATCTAGGGACGCTAAAACGTGAAGCTATGTAAAATCTGAGAGGACGAATTTTTTTACGATTACAAACATCTTATTTGGTCGTCATTGGATTTCGCCATCTTGAATTATTATCACAATTTTCAGTTCATCTCTATACTACAATTAGTTAAGGCACACAATTTAAAATCAGTCCAATAAGTATAAAGGGGGCGAAAAAACTAATTCTTGTAATTATCGCCCAATTGCTTTACCACCAGTGCTATCTAAAATCATTGAAAGGTTACTGAAGAATCGTCTTATGTCATTTCTCCTTAAGCATCAGATAATATTCCCTGCTCTGTTCGGATTTTTACCCAAGAAGTGCACCAGTGACGCCATGTTCTCGCTGCTTAGCGTCGTCTACTTGTCCCTTAATAACAACCACCCCACTGCCTGAGTTTTCTGTAACTATGCAAAAGCCTTTGACTGTGTTAGTCATGAAATTTTGATAGGCAAGTTAAATTTTTATGAAATCCGCGGTATTCTTTAAATTGGTTTAAATCGTATCTCGGGAATAGGCAACAATTTTTAAGGGCAAATGGTTTTGATTCTGATTGTAAATTTATTACAAGTAGAGTCCCTCATGGTTCAGTCTTGGGACCTATTCTTTTTTTCTTTTTTTGTTGACGACTCAGCATAACATGGAGTGACCTTGTTATGATTAAGCCTTGGTCCGATTCCAATCTGCTTTGCTTCAATGTGGATAAAACGATGGTCTTATCTTATAAGGGGACTTTACAACTACTTTCGCTACTGGGTGTGACTATAAATAACAACCTAAAATGGTCTAAGCATATTGACACCTTAACTAAAAAACTTTCTACCGCCTGCTTTGCCATTCGATCAGTTTCAAAAGAACTGGTCGTGTCTTCTGCCAGACTTACTTATTTCTATCTATTCGAGTCCCATCTCCGCAATGGCTTTCCGTTTTTGGGCTGCTGTACCACCGAGCAATTTCTTAATATGTTTAGGATTCAAAAAAAAGCAATTCGCTAATTGTTTGGTCTAAATAATAGAGCGCACTGCCAATACTATTTCAAAAAACATAAAATATTAACATTTTCATTGCATTATTTATTTAAGAAACCGTCTGTTTAATGACAAAACATATAAACACTTTCCCGGAAAAGCCACAACACTTATATCCTACCAGAAACTCTAGGCATGACTTATACTTTTTCCATTCCTTCCACAAAATTAATAAAAAAAAAATATTAACAACGCCATAAAACTTTACAATCATCCCTCAGAACATTTAAAAACTAACCCTATGTTTGCACTCTTTCGAAAAAAAACCCAAAGTGTATCTCATTGAAAGACTTCTTTACTGCGTTAACGATTTTAATAATGAATAAGTCTCATTAAAATATTTTTTATTTATTTGCTTATGTAAATCTTTTTGGGTGTCATGTTCTAGCTGCTAGCATAGAATTTGAAAATCATTTTATAAGGGAATGAACTGTCTGATAGCCCGTTAAAATTAATTATTTTTGTTGCGTATTAGATTAAAGTTATATATCTTCTTTTTTTTTTAATACACCTTAATTAGGTTCTATATTAGTTCAGTATACTTTTTGTTTAACTTCACTTATTTTGCTTGTTTAACGATAACAAAATAGAATTTAAGATCGTGAAATTTTAATTTTAATGTCCTCGAAATATGTATGTAAATGTCAAATGTATTGTTTATTTCCTTATTGTTAAGGTCACCTGGATTCATTAATCGGTTTACAGCAATAGTATGTCCTAACGAACGTTATATTACAATTTATGTATTTGCGTCGACCTATCGAATAATATGATTGTTTTTTCGATTAATATTTCGTTTTTCGTTGTTTTGTTTGTTTATCTTTTAAGGTAAATCCTGCGGCAATAAAGCATAATTTTTTTTGTTTAGTTTTTTCGGACTGAATTTTTAAATATTTTAAGCAGCCACTTTGTTCCCCCATCATAGACTCCTACCAAAATTTTACCAGTTGATTTCTCATAACACTGGATTTTTGTGCAAAATTTGAGATAAGTTCAAAAAGTAGTTTTTTAGATATACTTATTTAACATATCACTAGGCCGCCATTTTGTTTTACCATATTGGATTTGTACCAAAATGTTACCAGGCCATTCACCTTATGAATCTTAGTATTTGACCAAAAATTGACGTCAATCAGAAAAGCAGTTTCTTAATATGCCGCGAACAGGCAGACCGGCAGACACCCAGATAGACAGGCAGACCTATGGAATTGAGAAAACATGTTTTTCGACATCTAGGGACCCTAAAATCTAAAGATCTGAAAAAACCTAAGAGGGTGCTGTTTTCATGATCAATATGTTTCCGTTTTACCAGGGAAGTAATATAAAATACAACTATATTGGCTTTAAAAATGAATATAAAGTTACTATGAAATAAAAGATCATATGCTACATGTCCGTTAGGTTAGGTTACATTACAGTACTCGTTTATATTCCAGACTCGGCACCTGCGTCGCCCCCTCTGTAAAATAATTGGTATTATAATAAATCAACTACTGCACTTATAGCGTAAAATATTATTTTAGCATTCTTTAAACTAAACTGCTCGGCATAATAAGTGGGACAAGCAAATTGTTATAGAAAATCTAAAGTGAAATATTTTTGTAACAAGAAAAGACAGTCACGATTTTTAGAGATTTCTTGCAAATTTTGTTGGTGAAAAAAAACAGCTTAAACGTAAATCTTACTTGAGGTAAGAACTCTTATATACCAGAAGTAAAATAAGTCTATGCAAATTTTTAAAAATTTCAACAGTTTATTTAGTTTAATTAATGCATCTAAAACCCTTGAGATGCAAATTCTGATAAAAATAGAGAGTTATGATTAATAAGTTATTATTAAAATTAATATCTTAGAAATAGGTATTTCATCAACAGCGGAAATACATGTTTGCTAAATAATTTATTAACTAATTGAGAAAAAAAAATTGCGCTTTGTTAAACTCATTTTTAGAAAGATACTGTGTAATACTTATTAGTAAAGTATCTGGCTCGTTCGGTATCGATTAGAGTACCTAAAGAAAATTTATGTCACTTTACAAATATTTTTTGACAAATAAACATGTATGTTGTCGGAAAGCAAAACGATAACAAAAGACGTAAATAAATGCGTTAACGCCGAAAATGATGACCATTCAAAAAGCCAGGACCCTCGTCAAATGGAGAGGCCGGTAATTTGATCGAGTCGAGTTTAGACCCATTCTTCTACATACACCGTACATAATGACTTTGCACCTACCGCTAATTTAAAAATTATGTGTTATTATTCCAAAGGGTTGCTATTATTCTGGCAGAAACCTCGCATGGTCGCACGATTTCATCGATATGGAACATAAAATGAAATGATCGGTCATTCCGATCGAAAACGGCGTATAACATGAAATAAAAATTTTATTTCTTTTCGGCCCAAAGCTAATAACGCTTTTAACTGAATTTCTTTGTAGTATTTGGTAGTAATTTCTCGAAGTGCTATTTTTAATGAAGTAAATAGGTACTGTTAAGCTTTGCAGTCATATTGTTTACCTGAATTTTTATTAATAAAAGAGTGTGAAAGAAAAAATGATTTTAAATAATTTAAATACGTGAAATTGTATGTCATTTGGAGCAAAAAGTTATCGTGGGTTCGGGAGTTCCTTCATTTCTACTAATCAAAAAAAAAAGAAACGTTATGTTATAAAAAAAACTAGCTTGGTTGCATATACAAATGGAAATTGGAGATATGAAAGATTGTGAATATAAGTAATAACTTAAAATGATAACAGATTATGCGAAAATTGCCATTAGTTGTAACTAAATTTTAAACTCTACCACAGCCTTCCCGTAGAAAATATAGTTTTCTCTGTCGAAATCGTAATAAAAAAAGGAAACAAGTTAGCTTCGTCACCCAAATCCAACCTGTCACCGAAAAGATAACTATTTTTATAAAATACCAATCAGTGAGTAGCTTCAGACGTATTGTACTATTTTGTGGACAGAAAATAGCTTAAACGAATTATAAGCTTAATCAAAGGTTGTCTCATAACGGGCCATATATCGTTATCTTCCGACAAGGCCGGAAAAACTAAAAAAAAAAAGATTTTTTTTAGTTTGGTATACCATTTTAATCCAAAATTACTATTTTATTGCGAGAAAAAGCGACACAACCTAACTGTGTACAAATTCCGGAGTACACTAATATCGCCTGTTGTCATATATCTTAATTGCCCTTTCAATTAAGATGTTGTTCATTGGAAATTAATTCATGTAATTCTGTTACATGACTTATTCCAGTTTTTTCCTCAAGGTAATTGAGATAATATGTAAGTCATTTTAGCAAGATGTCTTATTTTGAATAGGACGGTCTCTCTTGTAATTAAGCGAACGGTTGTAATTTCGTTGTCTTTTTGTAACCTTCTTTTTTGAATTGTGCCAGTCTTTCTTACAAAAAATTAATAAATTGGTAATAAATGTAGAACAATATTCTAGCTGTAATTATTGTTTTAGTTTAAACATAGCGGAGATCTTAGGTTATTACGAAACTGACCAAGCAATATCATCAAGGCCCATAACATCGATCAAACAATGTGGAAAGTACAAATATTTTTTGATTCTCCAGTAGACTAAACAACTAGCGTTAATGTTAATCAATAGAATTCTGAGATTGATAAATTGAAAATTCATATAGCCAGGAGTTAATGTTTACTTTATCTTTCATATTATGTACATATCGATGAATATAAAAAAAAATTAGGATTATTTGTGAATTAAAATCACTTTTATCCCAAGTCCAACTTGATTACAAACTCGAACCTACAAATTTACCTCTCGAAAAAAACTCTCATATTTCATCGGACGTTAGCGAAAATAGAAGTTTGTAAATAAAAAAAAATCGTTTGTTTTCATAGATATTTCCACGTCAGTACATGTAAAAGTTTACTGTTTTCTTTAAGGCTATAATAATAATACTAATTTTCCTCCATTTATAGGGGAACTTTTTCTTTTCCTTCATTATTGGTCATTATTGGGATAATATTAATAACCTTACTTGACCAGTCAGTTTTTCAGTGTGACATTTAACTTACTAATTTCCAACTAATAACCAATACACATTAAATCGACAAATTTGCAACACGTATTCTTTTTACTTCTCTCGTAAAAGGTAAGTATCGTAATCGTGAAAAAAATCACACTTCGAGATTTCAGGATCCCAGATGCCGAAAAACATGTTTTCTCAATTCCGTCGGCCTGTCTGTCTGTCTGTCTGTTCGCGGGGTAGCTAAAAAACTACTTACCCGATTGCCTTCAAATTTTGTTCAAAAATTAAGCATCATATGGGGATGACGTGGTAACATTTTGGCAAAAATGCAATATGGCGAAACAAAATGGCGGACTAATGAAATGTTAAAAAAATTATTATTAAAAACCTACTCATCCAATTTACCTCAAATTTTGCAAAAACATCAAGTATTATGTTGGAATCAACTGATAACCTTTTGGTACGAATCCAAGATGGCGGAACAAAATCGCGGCTTAATAAAATATTTAAAAATTCAGCCCGGAAAAACTGCTTAATGGTTTGATTTCAAACTGTGTGCCATAACTAATCGTAGGATCAACTAGTAAAATAGTGGTACTAATTCAAGATGGCCGAACAAAATGGCGGCCAAATAAAATGTTTCTAATCGTGAAAAAGTCACCCTCCCACTTTTACACATCTTTACGTTTTAGCGTCGGGAGATGCCAAAAAATATGTTTTATCAATTCCGTTGGTCCGTCTGTCGGTTTTTCTGTCTGTCTGTCAGTTCGCGGCATAGCTTATAGACTACTTACCCGATTGACTTCAAATTTTTGACAAAAAATTAAAAGTCATTTGAAGATGATCTTGTAATATTTTGGTAAAAGTATGGCAAAAACAAAATGGCGGTCTAGTAAAATGATAAAAAAAACTAGTAAAACTAGTTACTAATTCAAGATGGTGCAACAAAATTGCGACCAAATAAAAATATTGTAATCGTGCAAAAATCACCCTCTGAGGCTTTACATATATTCAGGTTTTAGCATCTTTAGATGCCCAAAAAAAATGTTTTATCAATTCCGCCGGTTCGTCTGTCTGTCAGTTTGCGACATAGTATAAATAATACTTACCCGACTGACTTCAATTTTTGACCAAAAATTAAGGGTCATATGAGGATGACTTGGTAATATTTTGGTAAAAATCCAATATGGCTGAAAAATGTTAGAGTGGTGTATTGTTTGGGGTTAAGATCCAGTAAAAAAAAATTGTCGACGTTTCAGCACTTAATTTGTACATCCTCAGGGTCTATATAGATCCTATGTTCTGCAGGAAACCCATATTATCAGTGTTTACCTACTCCTTGGTTCACAGATATTTCCTAGATATTACGTTTCTAAATGGTTTTCGGTAACAAACCTCTTGTTGTTATGTTACAGTGGTGTATTATTTGGCGTTAGGTGTCAGTAAAAAAACAAAGGTCTATTTTTAAATAGTCGACGTTTCGCAAATTTATTGTTACATTCTCAGGACACATAGATTTTATATCCTACATGGAACCCATATTATCAGTATTTACCTACACCGTTGCTCTGCAGATATTTCCTAACCCCAAATAATAGATCACTTTAACAACAAGAAGATTTTGTAGCGAAAATCATTTAGAAACTTAATATTTGGGAAATATCTGCGAACCAACGAAGTAGGTAAAGACTGATAATATGGGTTTCTTGCAAGATATAAAATGTATATGTCTCCTGAGAATGCAACAATAAAGTTGCAAAACGTCGAGAATTTAAAAAGGCTTCTGTTTTTTTACTGGATCCTAACCCCAAATAATACACTACTCTGACATAAAAACAAGAGGGTTGAGGAGGCATATACAGGCAGGAACCAGTTGCAAATAATTATGGGATTTCATCAGAATACTCTACGTTTACTTCTGAGTTGTTTAGCTTTGAAAAACGGATTACCAAGTTTCTTTGTCATTAGCTCAATCAGACATCTTCTGACGAAAAGTTTTTACTTATAAAGAGGGGTAGGAAAAGAAAATACAACAGTTCTAACTGAAAGAAGAACATAATGAAGCGACTGAGGAATAGCGGAAGCTACCAATCAATCAAAGTTACAAAAAGGGAAGATGGCAGTAAAGCTAAAATAGTTACAGTTCTGCAACAAAAACCTTGCCTCTATGCAAAAAAAATGTAGCCTTAAGTACGCAAATAAATTTCCTGAGGAACATCGAAACATGCTTTTAAAGGAATATTGGAACTTAAAATATTTACAAAGGCAGAGAGACCACCAGCAATAGTACTAATTAATCTCAAATAAGAAATCATGGTTCTTGGGATTAGACCATGTCAAATTTGACTTCCTATTCAACGTTTCTTTGAGGCAACCCAATACAAAACGTCGGATAGTAACTCCAGTTTGACACCATCTTATTTTTAAAATCATGATTTTTCAATTGACCAAAGCCTTAAAAGCTTACGTTCTAATCCCAAATATCGATATGCAATCTATGAAAAACGGCGAGATTACTTGTTTTATAAAAAAATCAAGTTTTTAAAAAATTTGTATGGGCACCTTTGGAATCATATCCAGAATAATAATAACTATTATCAAAAAACAAGAAAATGAATTATACAGGAAGGTTCAAGAGGCAAACATAATTGCCACTCTAAAATTCAGGTTAAAATTTTGGAAGGCATTAAAGATCATATAAATGCCCAATACATTGAAGGCATCAAAACTACTGCTGAACTATATAAAGGTGAAGAAAGAAATGTGTCAAAATAAAGATGAATGAATTTGGCATTACATTTTTCTTTCTAAAACAAGATGTTGCTTATGGTCTTCAAGTGGTTTTATCGTGTCCAATCGGAAATGCTGCATCTCTCAAAATAATGATGTTTAGCGTTATGTTTGTCATGAAGGCAAAGGGATTAGACGAAAAAGCTCCGAATGAAAATTCAGGTTTCAGGATATAGGTTCATTTTTTGCTCTATATGCGCATGCATTATCAAAATTAAATCATAATAAAATCACTTATAAATATTTCTTAGAAGTCATACCCAACACGATGCGGATAATGTTCAAAATGCCTCCTTAAATAAATTGAACCCTTTGTAATCATAATTTATGACAAATGACAACTTGCCAAAATAATTTATTATATTGGAGTTACACACGTTTAGGTCAAAAGATTTAAGATATCAAGTTAAACGGAAGAGTCTGGATTATAAATAATGAAAACCAAATATCTTGTATTTACCCACCTCTACTCCCAATTTCTCGCGTATATGCTTTCAAGATTCCTTGAGTTATTTCTACGTTTCCGAATATTGGATGCAAAAGGATATAGGGATACTCGAATATATATAACTTTCCAACTAAAATAAAATCTGTTTTACTTCAGCTAGTCAATTGGAAAACTAGAGATATTTTTGTTTTATCGCCACAAGCTTCTCCTAAAAATGTCCAGTGCAAGACGATATACGATATGAGGACCATACGATTATAAAGAAATAAAATTAGTGATTTTGATGGGCGTTTAATAAACAGATGATAACGCTACAACTTTACCTAACAATCTCTATAATGGCAATATAATTTTAATCAAATAAATTGAATTGAGTTCCCGATACTTAATGGAAATTCATTATTTACTGACTAAAACATCTATACCTTTAATTTCCACTATATTACATTAAATCATGACAATTGTTTGGACACAAAGTGTTTTCTTCGGATGGAATTTACCGTTTAAGTTTCTTTTACAATGAGGTACTTTTATTGTCTATATAAGTATTTATATAGACAATAAAAATATCAGAATTAACAACTAGTAAAACTAATAAAGGCTTAACAATGGAGAATTATGTAAATCTACCTAATCGTTTAATAATAGCCCAGATGTTTTTAATTTATTAACCGACTTCAAAAAGAGGACGTTCTCAATTTGATCTGTACGTATTTTTTTATGTTAAACGCCAAACTGTAGAGTAAGTTCTGTAGGTAGTCCCATGAATTTTGATTTGAAATCCGTTCTCCCGTTTTTTTTGGAATAATAATATAAAAAAAAAACACTTTATTATTACGGCGATAAAGGCAGCGAGTTTTATAGTTAAATTTTTCAAACTAAAGCATTGAGATGTGTAATAGATATTCAACCCCATTTGCTAAAAAGTATCTCTTTTGCTATCCCGTTATGTAATTTTATATATACAGGGTGACCAGGAAAATGTGCAACCTCAAAATCTAGTATTTTTCTTGACATCTTCGAAAAATGAACATTCGGTGTAAATAAAACGTAATTAACCCCATAACACGCATATGACGGCTAATTTATTGTTTTTTTTTAATGTTTATACATCGATTACTCCGCGATGGTTTGACCAATTTGAAAGAAATTTAGCCAGATCGGTCCGATAGTAACAATAATGAAAAAGTGTTCCAATATGAATAAAACTGGTTCTGAAATAATTTAATCGAGTTGTTAAGACTACATAATGTAAATAACTACTGAATCAATTAAAGGCAGATACGAATATTAAGCATTTTATTTGATACAATAAAATTTGTTAATTAAGTTAATACAAGACTGCGTAACTTCTAGCTCATTTTATGAATACTTAAGGCCTATCTTAGATATCATTTTTTAACCATATTGTATCCCTTCTATACGGTTTAGTGTTAAATACTAAAAAGAGTTAAATACAAAAACATAAATTAAGTTTTCTATTCATCTTTTTTTCTAATTTATCAAAACTAACCGCATCTACGGGGTAAATATTTTGACCGACATAGAAGTAATTCTATATGAATGGTGTACTTTAAAAAGTGAATTAATCTGTGAAACTACATAAAATATTAAGTAATTAATTAATATATTTTAACATTGATTTAATCTCTTATTCAATTTAAAGACAATTAAAATATATTAATGGTAGCATATCTTTTGTTGAATGAAAACGAAAATGAAAAAAAAATTATATCAAGAGGCGCAGATTTATTAACATTATAAAATGGGAGAAAATTATTTGATATTGTCTACCTTTATACGTAATTTTTCTTATTAAGACAACATCTTAATCTCTACCCTAGACCCCTATAATCAAATCAACATTTAAACCAGTCTAGGCATTATTAAAAAAATTTAGATTTTCTAATTATTATCACTGATATCTTGTCAGATAAAGTTCATATTTTAATCAACTGCACTCACAAAAGTGTTTATACACTATGCAATTTGATCGAAGTTCATAATAACGAAATAATTGTAAACTGTGAGATAGGGTATTAACTTGAAGTTTTATTCACGAAGTTTAATTAGTCCATTTCAATAAACAGCAAAAAAAATATTGAATGAAAATATAAAAGTAAATCTAAAAATTAACTCTAAAATATTTAATATTTTGTAGGACCTCCACTAGGTTTTCTAACGGCCTGCAGTCGTCTGGGCACTGACAAAACTAAACTTTCGGTAACCCCGGCAATCCTACACCATGCCCTGTACAAAGCTATTCTAAGGCTGCGTTTGTTTGTTATTGTTGACCGTACTTCTGGAGCTCGTATGCGCCGGTCCAAATCTTTCCAGATATGTTCACTTGGGTTCAAATCTGGTGACTGGGGAGGATGATTAAGGACTTTCGGGACTTTATAAGGTAGCCATTGCTGCAAGTTTTGGGTATTGTTCTCAGGATCGTTGTCTTGTAGTATCCAATGCCTACCAGGACCTAAACAATCTACACTGAGTAACAAGTGGGTTGAGGAAGCTGGCAGGCGAGAGTAGTGGCCGCAGACTTTTGCCAAAGATGAAATAATTTTTGCAGTATATTATAATACTAGCAGGTATCCGCGTATATGAGTATATAATAAAAGGAAACTAAAGAGGTACTTAAATTGCCTCATTTGAGTACCTCTTTATAAACCACGCTTGTTGTTGCATTCTCTGGCTGTAAAATAGCCAAGCTACTACGCGAACTTACTCTAGGGCATGCGACAAAGAGTTGACCATGGGAAAAACCATCGTAGCGCAAGTCTACTCCAGCTCTACTTAAGGATTGCCCTTGAGCTTTGTTAATTGTCATGGCGAAACAAAGCTTTAAAGGAAAATGTACACGTTCAAACTGAAAAGAATAGCCGGACGGAATTAAGGGGATACGTGGTATAAAAACTATTTCTCCCAGACCAAGGCCAGAAATAATAGTAGACTCTATTACATTGTTTTGTAATGTTTTAACCTGTAGCAGAGTTCCATTACACAATTTTGGTGGTTTTAAATTTCGAATAAGCATCACTGGTGCCCCCATTTTTAAAGTTAACTCATGAGGAGGGATTTTCTTGGTCTATAACGACATCTATTAAGTAGAATGTTAATTATAGAGCAGTAATTTTTTACAATAATGCTAAAGAGCTGGAGTTGATATAGCTCGTTCTTTAAACCAAGAAGCGGTTTTATTTTGACAAATTTCGAGTCCACTATAAACATTTAAGGGGTAGTTTCACCCCTTTGGAAAATGAGTTTTGAAAAATCCCTTCTTATCGAAACTCTGCACTCTAAAGTCAAGCTCTTTACACAAGCTCAGCTTTCTACGGCAAACGGTTTGAGAAAGATCGCGAAAATTAATCAATGACATGATTTTTTCAAAAACCCTGCATGAATTTATAAAAAATCTTAATAAAATAAAATAAAAAGCACGTGTTTAAGTGTTTTACCAATAGCTAATTGTTTTTTAAATAAAAAATATAATATTAATATATTATTTTTAAATAAAAAATCTAATTATTAAAAAATTTTAAAATATGTAAAAAAATAAAGCAAGCGTTTTTCCGAAAAACTGACTGAATATTTAAAGGGTGTTTTCACCCTTTTAAAATTTGAGTTTTGAAAAATCCGTTCTTATCGAACCTCTACACCCTAAAATCAATCTGAATGCTAAAATTCAGCCTTTTATCTCAAGCGGTTTGAGCTGGAGCGTGTTTTTGTTCATCACTTCCCTAAATGTTGAACTTACTCTCAACACCTGTTTCCAGAAATAAGCGGGTTCCTTTTGATACTGAAATCTGTTATAAAAGATGAAAGGTAATCAATATCTATTGACATAATATTTTATTTCACTAATTTATGTAATTTAGAGGCCATTGCCTATTAAATGTGGTCTGTATGACTATTACTTTTGTGAGTGATCGTATGAAAAAATAATTACAGTTTTTGCGGTATTTACTTATATCATTTAAATAAACTAAAAAATAATAAAGGTTACAAGTTTAACTGTTCAGGCATGTATGATTTTGATTTCTGATCGTACTCTGATTTTAGCCAGCATTTAAATTACTATAATCTATGTTGTCGGTAGCGGTCGACCTTCTATTTGTGGTGAATATTTTCTAATATTTGGTAAATATGAACTTAAAAAATGCAAACTAGTAAATGTCATTTCTAACATAGAATGCAGAAACTATAAAAAATACCAAGCACATGTTACACGAGTTTTTTTTTAATACATTTTGTATTAAATATTTACAGTTTTACTTTAACTTTGTCTTTTTTTAATAATTATATTAAAAGAAGCTCAGACTGAGTGTACCCCAGCTCGAAAACCTTAAAAAAATGCAAAATAATAAAAATAAATCGCACATATTTCAGAAAATCTGGAAGCCCAAAGAAACAAAAATTTAATTTTAATAATAGCGAATGTCTGAAACAAATCATAAATCCTTGTGTGATCCATATAAACCAACCTAAACCCTAACAGGAAATTCGTATATTTTTTAGGCGAAATAATAGCAAATGAGCTCATTTATTATAACTCCATTTTACAAAACACTTTAAAACAAAACACATTTTTATCTCATTTTGTTTTATCTTTAAAACGTCCAAAAAGTTTATCTGTTTTAAACTAATTAGCTTAAAATGTTCTTCAACTTTTATTTACCTAATAAATTTACCAGAGAAAACAGGTTTTTCGTGTAGAGCAGCGAAAAAGATTATTACTCAAAGCTATCGCAAGAATTTTTAGGTTTAGAGAATTTAAAACCGCAGGGAATACGGCCTACTTCGTAAGAAATTTTGTTTCTGTTTTACGACAATTTTACTACAGCGCTAATTCTGTTGTAAAAGCTACTTGTATTAAAGAAAACTTTTTATTGCACAGGAAACAAAGGATTTTATAACGTTTTACGCTGTTTGTTGATAATCATTTTAGATAAACTGGAAGCATTGTAAAGAAAAACGAGTAGCATTTGAATATTGTAATTATAAAACAGATTGACAAAAATTGCTTTAGTACAGGGTGATTTGATAATTTGTGACCAGCTTCTATTATAAGAGGTACAAACACGAATTTATTTTTTAAATAAATATTATTATTTATATTAACAGAACAAAAAATAAAATTTTTAAAATCATTAAGATTAGATTATTATAAAAGTATTAGACGTGCCTTTGAACTTTGGCAAACAACACAAGGTTTACATTTCAAAAATATTTCAAATTCGAAAACGTATTTATTTCTACGTAAATACCAGGCGAAGTCTAGCTTCTAGAAGAGTGCTATTCTATACTTAGCCTAGAGTACTTACGCTGTAGTATTTATTTAGAAGTATTTCGTAAGAGTTATTTGCTTAATATAGAATTAAGTTTAAATAAAGGTAGCTGTGTTTTCCGCATTAAATCACACGTCATAAAAAGAAAAGCGTATGAGTTTCCCAAATTTTTGACATCGGTTGCCATCTCAATATTTCAGGATATCTGAACAAATTTCCTTAGCCCAAACACGAGTCTACAGCAAGCATTTGCACTCTTTATATATACAGTGTGTCCCAGATTCGCTTCTCTATATAGGGATCTCGGCTCCTATTATACCTACAGCAAAGGTTAAATGGGGAAAGTTTTAGAGGAAACTTATTGCATTCGATATCTGGCTTCAGATTTACGATCGATCAATAAGTTTGGGAAATATCGGCTAAAAACCGAAAATGGCGGATTTCGTTTTTCGTTAGTATATCCAGAACGGTAAATTTGTCGTCATTCACGTCTTCATTGTTTTTTGTTAACCCGCAACACTCCTCAACTTTCATTTTTCTTATGACAGCCATATTGGATTTTTCGATTTTTGGAAAGAGCCTAAAATTTCCAGTCTAATGATATCTCACAAGCGCATTAAAGATTTTAGTGTCATCAAAATATCACACTTCGTAAATTAGGTTTCAATGTTTTTAAAGGAGGCCATGATTTATTTGTCACAAGATTTCATTAATAAGTAAGTAATGTATTGAACGCATTGAATTTTCAATACAACATGAACGTAAATAACGACCTAAAAAATCTAAATGAGCTTTAACTACTGTGTAAGTGGGTAACATTAATTTACAAAGCTGCAAAATGACGTCCATTTGCATCGAGGGATTTTTGACAATTGGTGACGTTTTTTGTACAACCCTGGTAAGTGTATTTCGGTTAATGTTTCTAAATATGTCCAGAACTCTTTGTATCAGGATTTCTATAGTCACGGAGGAATCAAATTCATAGATTTCATTCTTCGTGTGACCCCAGAGGTAGAAATTCAAGGGCGACAGGTCAGGGGATCTAGGAGGCCAAGATATTGGACCATTTAAAGAAGTTATTCTTTCGTCAAACTGCTCTTTTAAGAAGTTTCTGACTTGAATGGTATTGTGAGCCGGACATCCGTCTTGCTAAAACCAAGTTCTTCTTAATTCATCTTTCGTTAGAATAGTTCGTAAGGCTGGTACAACCTGGTTTCGCAAAAGCTCTAGGTACCTCTGCCCCTTTAGGTTGTAGTCAAACAAAAATGGTCCAATAAGTCGATTTCCTGAAATGAGTAATAATTTATAAATAGATGCCCAACAGTCAAGGGCGGCAGGGTCGGCCGGGTGGTACTAGAAACTACAAATTATAAAGGGAAAATTATCTTTATTGAAAAGTAGATATTTTCTTACCAATTATTTTGCTGGTATTGCATATTAATTTCAGAAATACTAAATCAATTTATTTCAGTGATATAATAATCTTAAAGAAGTACACCGTGCCTTAATAAAACATAAAATATCAAAAGAACAAACCCCTTGCGCTTTAAAATTTAAATTATTCGGAAATACAGCTGAACGCTTTTCTATAAATCATAATGAAAATCGAAAAATAATTTTTTCGACATTTGATTAATATGGTATTTTTTTCATAACGCAAGAACTAGGCTTCCCGGGTAATAATAAATCATTAAATTCAGACAGTCAAAATAATTTCAGAGAATTAGCTAAATCTGCAGAAAATTTAGATAAAGTGTTAATAAATTTATAGAACCCAATTCTATTTTTATAGGTTCTTCGAAACTACAATACAAAATGATTGAATAAAAATGTAATACAATATCAAAAAAGTAAGTTGAGTAAGTAAGTTAGAGTAGAACGTTTTAATTTTTTTTCATTAGATTATACTCTTTGAGTATCATTAAAGAACTAAACGAAAAAAAAAAAGATTATGATTTGACCATCATTTGATGCGTATTTAAAAAAGATTGGTTAGATTAACTTACCAATGATCCCACACCAAACGTTACTTCCAAATCTGATCTGTAGACGTCTCTCTGCCACTTCGTGAGGATTTTGCATGGCCCAATGATGACGGTTGTGCCTATTAAAGACTCCAAAATTCGTGAACCTGCTCTCATCGGACCACAAGACATGATTTACAAAATCAGGATTTTCATTACATCTCCTAGTATACCACTCACAGAACTGTAGTCGTCTTGGAAAATCAGTTTCATTAAGTCCTTGTACTATTATGGGTTTGTATGGATGGTACTTATTCTTTTTTAAAACTCTCTGTACTGTTGATTTTGGCACATTAGTTTCCTGTTCTACATTTCTTACCGATGCACTAGGGTTTTCATTGATAGCTTGTAATATGTTTCTGTCTCGATTTTCAATGTTATTATTGTATCCGCTTCTAGGTTGTATCACGGCCTCCTTAGAAAAAACTAAAATCTAACTTTATGAAGTGTAATATTTCGATGATACTAAAATGTTTAATGCACTTGTGAGATATCACTAGACTGGAAATTTTAGACTCTTTCCAAAAATCGAAAAACCTAATAAGGCGGCCTTAAGTAAAATGAAAGTTGAGGCGGGTTGCGGGTTAACAAAAAAACAATGAAAACGTGTCGTGTACGTCATCTTACTTGTCTTAAAAATGTGTCCGAATAATGTCACATTTTGGCAGCTGTCAAATTTACCGTTCTGGATATACTGGCCAAAAACGAAATCCGCCATTTTCGGTTTTTCCCCGATATTTCCAAAAACTATTGATCGATCGTAAATCTGAAGCCGGATATCGAATGCAATAAGTTTCTTCTAAAACTTCCCCCATTTAACCTTTGCTGTAGGTATAAGGAGGTATAGGAGCCGAGATCCCTGTAGAGAGTAGCGAATCTGGGACACACTGTATATTGTTTTGTTGTATAATTTAAGCATGACCCCTAATTAAAATTACCAAAGCTAAATAAATATTAAACTATTGATTCACAAAACATTTTTCTAAGATTTAACTCTAAAATATGTTTATTAACATAGAGAATTTCTAGAGCATTATACGATTTTTTCAATAGAAGTTTAGCATGTTCTCTAAAGCAGTGTTAATTATCAAAGATAAGACCTAGATTCTTATATTCTGTGTTAAAGGGTAACATATTCTTATTAATAGAGGGTTAAAACTTATTTTATACGAATTGAAGAATATTAGCAAAAAACTTATACTTAAAAGGATTTTGAAGCCTTAATTTTGTATTCCAACCTTTTCGTCCTCACTGTATATATACCTAACAGGGATTTCGTAAACCATTAGAGGTACAGAAATCTTTAAATTAGAAAAAAGTTGAGCTGTACTGAACCCTGCAATATGACGTTTTAAACCCCCGATTTAATTTAAAAAAATATTCTGGCTCTTTTTAAAAGATATGACAAAAGAAATTTCGTATTATCATTGTCACTTTTTCCGCACTTCAAGGTGACGAAGAGTTTCGAACTGACGTTTTGTTTTTTCACAACCATTATGAACTTTTTTCTAATTTAATCATCTCTGTATCCTTAATGGTTTACAAGATCCCTATAAATATAGTTCATTCTTATCTGGGACAACCTATATATATATATATATATATATATATATATATATATATATATATATATATATATATAATATAATCCAATTATATTAATATAAAACAAAAGATATTTCGTACCCCACCACTATCAAAAGTGAATATTAAATACCAAAAATTGTACAAATGACGTATGTCTCCTGAATGGTACAATTTTTATTGCCTTCAATCTCATTTACTGATTTAACAGTCAATAACAAGACGTTTAGTGTTATTTTGTAAAGTTTTTACAGATGTACCAATTTGAACTGTACTCATTTTATAAGTAAGTTTAGCTCATAGATTTTATATTTTTCTTCCATCAACTCTATGAAATAAAAACTGTTGTTAGGGTTAAATTTTCCTGTTTTAATACTTTTAAGTACCTGAGTACAAATAATTAAGTATAAGGGATTTATACAGGGTGATTCATGAGGAAATGTCAATACTTCAGGTACATATTCAGGACCAAAAAATCATCATAAAAGTCTATATAAATAAGTGTCCGCAAGGCCTTAGTTCTCGAGATACAGGGGTTGAAGTTTTTATTTAATTTCCCTATTTTTTAACTAAAATCTATGATAATGTAAATAATGGAGTGAAAATTGATATACGGGGGTTTTTTGGTATGACAAATTCGAATCTAATATTAGTATTGCTCTTACTTGTAGGGGGCGCCACCTCCATGTCTTTCTACTCTTTCGAACAATCACAACTTTTTGGTACAGTCTAGTGTTACACTTTTGAGTAAAACAAATTATTCCCTTGCCTTTTCTACGTCAAAAAGGTATACCTGTTAAAAGTGGATACGAGCAACCGTTTTCGAAATATTTGGATTTAAAACAATTTCGGCACATGTAATTTTTTATCGCAAAATTTTAAAAGTTTGTTATTTTGTCCAAATTTAAACGCATCTTGGCATCTTGAAATGAAAGACTAACACATTTTTTTGAGGTGTGTATTCAGTGCCTCAGACATAAACTAAACAAAAGGTATTTAATTTTTATTAAAATTGTTATTATTAAGTTGTTTTTAATAAAATCTAGGTTACGTTTTATAATTTTCAAAAATTCCACCATTTGCTTCTAAGCACAGGTCAGCTCTATGGTGTATAGCTCGGGTTGGTCTATGGATACATTCGGGCGCATTTATTAGTGTTTGTGCTGCGTTTGTTATCCGATCCAATAATGCTTCTCTTGTATTTACTTTAGTGGAATATACCAGTTATTTGAATCATCCCCAAAGACAATAATCCAAAGGATTAAGGTCTGGCGATCTAGGTGGCCAATTAAACGGACCTCCCCGACCAATCCATCGGTTTGGAAAGTTTTGGTTTAAAAAAACTCTTACAAGTAAACTGTAGTGTGCAGGGGCTCCATCA